>VZRL01006024.1:122016-200967 GCA_013397895.1 Origma solitaria
GCCCTCCCCGTGCCGCTGCCGGCCCCGCGGGAGGGGGAGCAGTCGCTGGCTGTCACTAGGCCATTTAGTGTTGCAAGTTAAAGGTAGGCTTTTTTCCTTTCTATGACAGATGTTTTAGCATTTCTTTGTCACTTAAAATAATATTTAGCAGATGATACCTAGTTTTACAATTGCTGAGAGGCCACTTTGTTCGTAAACCTAAAATTGCTTTCAGACGCTATTTGGAGGCACATTTTGACAGTTGATAATATTTAATGTTTTATAGTTGAGCAAGTCTTTGAATATTTCTGAACATTTCTTCTGGATTTGCTTCCCCTGACAACTTGACAGAACTTAGTAGAGTTAGGATATATTTGTTTATATTTCTTAAAGGATGTGTGTGTTTCTTCTCCCACCTTGACCAAAAGACAGTAGAAGGGTAAGCAAGGGATGGTTTGTTAAGACTTCTCCCACAGAGAAGGGCTACACAGAGACATGTAATGTGTTGTCAGTTTAAGCAGATTTGTGTGAAAAGATTCTTGGTGATTTTTATATTGTTATTTTATCTGTCAATACCATACTTCTTTTTACTCCTTTTCTAGGTGGGATCTGTTGAAGTTAGTACTCCTGTAACTAGGAGGATGACTAGAAGAACTAAATCAATTTGTAAGCCAGAGGTGATTCAGGAATGTCAGTTTGAAGAGTTGGAACATGCAGAAATGAAGTCAGATGTCAGTGATAGTTCAGAGATGCAGATTACTAGGAATGAGAACACAGCTGTTCACTCAGCACAATCAGTTGCTGAACCACAAGTTGATGGGGATGTGTCAGAAGCAGAATCAAACTGCTCTTCTGTGTCTAGTCTCCAGACACCTTTGTTTGTAAGAGTAACACGAAGACGACAAATTGTAATTCCTTATCAGACAGATTCTGCTGACAAAAAAAGACATGACAATACAGCGTTTGTAAATAAGTTACGTAGGATTCTGGATGAAGATGATGTTTCTGAAGCTGAGTCTTGTTCCTCTGCTGTTTCTGGTGTGCAAATGCCTAATGTTACCACAAGTACAAGGAGAAGGCAAAGCAAAAAGAAGCTGCAGCCAGATACAGTTCGTGAAACCCAGAGTGAAGGTACTTCTGATGCAGAATCATATTGCCTAAGTTCTCATGTGGAACCATCTGTAACTACCAAACGAATTACTAGGAGTATGCAAAGGAAATCACAAGCAGAAAATACTAAGCAGACAGAGAAAAAAAATAGATTTGTTTCAGAAGATGAGAATTTAATTGAGGACCCCATTATGTCTGAGCCCATAACAATTTCTGATTCTAGACCTGCTGCAGGACTTGCCTCTGACACAGAAGATGCTTCTCCCCTCATTAAGGCTAATAAAGAGCCCAACTCACCTAAAAGCAAATGTGCTTCCAAATCTGCTATTACAAGCCAGAGTGAAGACATGAAAGAAGAGATTTTAAATGATGTGACACCCAGCCTTACAAAAATGAAAGAAAGTGACACTAAGTCACCTGTGAAAAAAACAGTAAAAAATACACAGTCTGTTGAGACAGACCATTCAGAAGCAATATGTAGCCAAATACAAAATTACAGTAAAATACTTGAGAGGGAGGAGAAATTAGAGCATGTAGCTGTTTCTTTGACTGACTGCATGAGTCCCAAACAATTTCTAGAATCCCAAAGACAAGTAACATCAAATGAAAGTAAAAAAATTCCAGAATGCAAAAGAGCAGATGCTGAGGCAGATGCAGAGCAGTCTTACATGTGTGCTGATAAATTAAGGAACAGTGACCAAGCTAATGCACTGAGTGGCCCATCAGAGGACATGGCTGTTGCACAGACAGCTGAAAGCATTGGTAAAAGCAGGAGGCTCGAAATTGGTGCAGACAGTGGTGAAGACCAAACAAAAGAATATGAGGTAACCCATAGCAGTGAAAGATCAAGCAGTGTTAATGATTCTGTTGTATTGTTTCTGAGCAATAGTGACAGTGATGAATCTGAAAATAGTGATGTGGCAGGCCTAGATACAGTTGATGAGAATCTGTGTTATAAAAAGTCAGATGAGAGAACTCCTTCCCTCAAAAAATCTTTAAAAAATGGTTCACTGCATGTTGAAGGTCTTTTTGTAATTGATACTGAGCCTGGCATGAGTTCCAGCCAAAAATACTATCTGGATGATGTAGACCAAGACAGTGATGCTGGAAGTAAGCATGAAGGAGGTGAAAAATATAAAGAATCAGATTTGGAAGAGGCTGAAGAGGAATTGATAGATGAAGATGAAAAAGATGAAGATTATGATCTGTTGAAAAATAAGGTTGATGTGTAAGTACCTTTCTGGGAATAGCTAAAGAATCTGCATTTCATTTAAGCCTACACACATTAGAATATGCACATTAAGTGCAGAATAAATAAGGGAGTACTCTGATCACATATATCATGCTGCTGCAGAAAACAGCATTGCACATGTTATAAAATAAGAATATGGTCCATAAATTTAGGGTTTGGGATTTTTTCATTTTTGTATAGTAGGAACAGAACTCTGCAATGTTTTTGGCATGTGGAAGCCTTGTGTGTGTTTGGCTTAGAAAACAATGTTAAACTGGTCTGGCTGACTGAATTGGTTATTCAGGTCACAGTTTTGTTAATTTTTTTTCCAGTTGGAATGTAGATTACAAAAGGTCCAGTAAAAATTCTTTACACATTGCCTGATTGGATCATGCACTTTAAACAGTTGCATATAATTTTATGTGTCAGTTCTTGCTGTGCTGTGGATGGTGACACTTCAGGTGAAACCTAGCATGGAATCAGAATATTTTAAGGGGAGTGATAGTTCTTGAATTCTTGTGGACCAGCTGCTGCTAAAATCCCTTCATATGCTTCATATGTTTAAAGCATAATACGCGTTTAGGTTGGATCAAGTCTTAATCTAGTAAAAAACTTCAGGTAGGCCAGAAGTCTTAGCTAAGAAAACTTAGCCAAGCATTTAGTGTGAAGGCATTATACAAGATCAGTCACAGTTTGATAGAAAGTTGTTAAAGGGCTTGTATTAATAAGCATTCAATCTACGGTAAATACCTGTTGTACCTCTTTAGATATTACTGGCTTTCTCCATTGTAGTTTATAGCTTTTAAACATTCTTGTCATCAAAACCAGACATTGTACATTGTTTGTGGGTACATTACTTTGGCTGCCTGAATGAAGGAATGAAACAAATGTGAACATACTAACTTTGAAATATTTCATGGAAGCATCTGAACTCTGAACCATTGATCATGACCCTCTGGATGCAACCATCCAACTACTTTCTTATCCAACTTTAATAACTTTGTTCCTAGTACGGTTATACAGACATTATAGGACTTAAACATTCCAACAATGAATTCTGGTTTTTTCATACTTCTCATTAAGAGTTACAGTATTTTTGCTACCAATATGTTTTGATTTTTTCTCTTTAACTAGCAAGCTTATAAATGTATAGAAGGATGCTGGTCAAAGTTAAGCAAATTCAAGAATTCAGTTGTAGAGAAGATAATAATATCTAAGATAAGAGTGCAGCATTAGAGTTAATATGAAAGATTTGTGGAAGTGATTCCACAGGTATTTTTTAATAATAAAAAGTCTTAGTTCGCATAATGGCATGAATCCTCCCCCACCTGTCATTTCAAAATAGCATACTCTAGATAACAAGACTTAAAATCATTGCAGAACTGAACCTAATTGGGAAGAATAATAAAAAAAAATACTTTTTCTGTTCATCTTCCTCAGGAAGAAGGTTAACTGCATGCATGTTACAATGTTCTAATAATTAACTATTTCTCCTTTAGTTTACATCTTTCCAGTAGCATAGACCCTGGCTTGAATATCAAGAAGCTTGGAGGTTTATATATCAGTTTTGATGCAAAAAATCAGAAACCGAGATCAAGTGTAATTGAACAGCTGAAGGAGAAGAAGAAGAAGGACCAGGTAATGCATTTACAATTATTCAGGTATCTGTGACTCCAGTAACACAAAGATGTTAATCTAAGACGGTTCATATATTTGATTTTAAAGAAGTAAAAGAAGTGTCCTTTTTATGGTTCAATGAGAACTTCCATTCTTTATGGCCAAAGTGTGGATTTACATTTGGTTTTAATGGTAAAAGTTTAAATATACCTGACTTTTCAGAAACTGAAAAACAGTGCAAATTCCAGCATTACCTTGTAAAATAAACCAAAGTTCATTATACCTGGACTTTTGCCTAATGATACACAAGCTTAAGGTCTGCTGACAAGATATTTAGTCCATAGCCAGAATGAATTTCAGTAAATAAAAGTCTGTAATCTCCCTAGTATGGAATTAGCAGTTTTATTTCAAAAACACCCTTTGAGATAAAGGGAATGTGTTGTTTTTGTTGGGACTGTTTTCTTCAGCTCATCCATGATAGCCCTCTTTACTCCAGAGAATTTGCTGTCTCATTTCCTCCAGAGCAAGTCAGCTACTTTCTGTTGTTGTCCAGTGTTCTGTTCTGAAGATCACCTACTGCTTGTGTATTGCATTATAAGGCTTGCTTAGATTCTGCATGGTTCCTTCAATAGGCTTTGTAAACACAGTTAAGCGGTAGAATTTGTATCAGTGAGGTGACTCTCTCATGTTCAAACAAATTCTTACAGCTCTTGCAGAAGAGTGTAATAACTCCAGATTTTGAAAAAAAGGAATGTGTCCCACCCTACAGGGAATCGCTTCACCAGCTAAAGAAACAGCGCAGGGTAAGTGAAGAGCTGGTAATGCCTCAAGTAACAAACTAAGCTGTGGTAGAAAGCTGCATGCTGGGACAGTGTGCATATCCAGGCCTCACTGGAGATGGAGTGATGAGCCGCAATTTAGTGTCTTCTCTGAGCTGTTCTGTGAAAAGCGATCCTTTCAGTCACCAGCACAGTGAATGATAATATGCTCAGATGGTACAAATCTGTTTTTGATGCAGTGCTGATAACCTCTATAATAGCGGTCATAAAATACATGTTTTAAAGGTACATATTTACATTCTGAATGCTTTATCCAACTTTTGTAGGGAAATTCCCTGTTCTATCCCATCCTAGTTGCTGAATGCAAATTCATTGTTCTTGGTGTTGCATCCTAGGCAGAGCGAGCGAAAACAACAGGTGATGGCTGGTTTGGTATGAAAGCCCCAGAAATCACAAGTGAACTGAAAAATGATCTTAAAGTTTTGAAGATGAGAGCTTCATTGGACCCTAAGCATTTCTATAAGAAGAACGATAGAGATGGTCTGCCCAAGTACTTCCAGGTAAGGAAGCAGCAGAAGGTGGCATTGTACTGCTGAAGTTTTGAACAGCTGTTTAAGAATACCTAATAATGCCTATTTTGTAGGTAGCTTCTATGTTGATTTAATTTTGTAGCTTAATTTTTAAAGTATTCTGATTGCTTGGCTGGAGTTTGCAACTATTTAACTCTGTATTACATATGTATATATGTTTTCATTTGTGTTTTCTAGGTTGGAACTGTAGTTGATTCTCCCATAGACTTTTACCATAGTCGAATCCCTAAGAAACAGAGGAAGAGAACAATTGTGGAAGAGCTGCTTGCAGATTCAGAGTTCAGAAGGTATTTAAAAGTAGTTTTGTAATTCTAATATCCCGTGTAAAAGAAGAATATTTTTAACTCTAGAGCCTTTTTTGGTTTTATTGAGCTTGTATGGTGGTTTTTTTATACTTCAAGGAAAATTTTTTAATCTTTTAGCACTTTTATAGCACTGCCATTTAGAAGGTCTAAGGAACAGAGGATAATTAGGCTTAGATAATATATATTTCATCTTCATAAAAGGGTTTTATCCAACTCGAGTCATCACTATCGGCAGCCACTCTTAAAGACTGATTATTTTTTGTTGGCATAATTGATAGAAAAGAGCAGCCTGTAATTCTGTGAATGTTGATATTATTTCATTTTATAAATATGTCAGTCTGCCACCTGTCATGGGAATCAAAATTGTGCTAGAAGACTTACTTGAAGATTATAATTTGATTAATGTCTGCATAACATACAGTTTTTGGAGTAGATCCTTTAGCTGATCCATTTTGATACTGGTTATTACATGATGTTAATCTGCACTTCTCTTTTTACATAATGATGTTTTCTTTGAAGTAGTGCATTATTCGGGATTATATAGTTAATTTTGTCAGAGTTGTAAATTAACTATATAATATAGTAAAGTTAATTTTGTCAGAGCTGTAAATTTAACTATAAAATGTTGGGAAGGCAAGTTAGTATAACTATTTCTTAAGCAGTTTTGTGGTTTGACCTGATTTATAAGGTATTTATTAGAAAGTAGTTTTAAAAAGTAATGTATTTGAAATTTGATCAGTTAATTTGTGTTCTGGCTAATTAAGGACTAGTGCAGATATTTGTCAGATTTTAGTGTTGCATTTAAAAGCCTCAGCACTGCTCCATGTGCAGTGTCTGTTGTGCTCATCGGTGCAGGTACATAAGAGTCTGTGTTAGAGGAGCTAGCAACTCACATTCAGTAAGTATATCCTGCTCATTGTTTAGTACGCATCTCAGTTTTCAATCTGGACTAGAGTTTATTATCTTGTGTGGTGAAAAGGCAGTATGAAAGGGGGTGTAATTTCTTCATAGTATTGTCAAAATTGCTGAGTCTTCTTCCTCTTACGAGTAGTAGCAATGTTTCAGTAAGCTGTCCACAATGTGATTGCATATGCAATGAAGATCCCCACACACCAAAATTAATGACAAAATTCAGTAGAATTTACTTCAAAACAAATTTACCTGCATTTATCATTGATCCAACTGTTGATTTCCCTTTACTTATGCATAAATGTATAAAATCAAAGAATCACTTTGGCAGATTATGTGCATACTGTCCATGTTATTTTTCCCTGATCTTTGGTTTGCCATGCTTAAAAGTAAATTATCTATTTTGTTCAGATATAATAAAAAGAAGTATCAGGAAATCATGAGTGAAAAAGCAGCTTTTGCAGCAGGGAAGAGGAATCGGAAGAAGAAGAAATTTCACAATTAAGAATTGAAGAAAAAGACCAAGCTGGAACAATTTACTTGTTATAAAACTTTCTTACAGAATGCTTTGGTTGTGGTGTTTTGTTTGGGTTTTTTTAAGATTGCTGGTTGTGCAAATTGAGGTTTAGGGAAATTCTTGCCATGAGAATTTGGTAGGAAGCTTTAGCAAATTACCAGGTATCTAAATGTAAATTAATTTAGATTTAAAATTACTTTTTATTTTAACTAATATTTATGTTAAAAGATAATGATATGAAAGCATTTTGTTAAATCCAAGTACAAAATTCAGCTTCACAGATTCAGCTTCTGAGGTTTCAGACTTTGCATCAGTTAATTAGTAAATTAATTTAAAGTTATATGTGTAACTCACCTTGGCACACATTGTGTGCCAGAACATGTTTTTCCGTATCTTATCAGAAGTTCTGCTGGCCAACACTGTAGATTGAAGGTATTGAAAAATGGTTTGGTTGTGAAGGGTTTATTTCAACACTGACCATAATAGTATAGAGAATGTCCTGGAATTCAGTGCCTACACATATACCTTTATATTTATGTGTGTATATTTTACAGCATAGAATATATATTATTTAGAAGATATAAATTGCATATTATTTAATAAATAATATAAATAAGTAATAATTATATGTAAAATTTTAACGGTCATATGTTGCTTTTATTAGTTTTTACCATCTGATCATTGTCTAGTGATATTGTTGAAAATAACTTGACATTGGCATCCATTATCTAGGGGGCAGTGTGCAGATTGTGTCTGGTAGCTGAGCTGGAATTGTTCTGAAGATGAACAAATAGAGTGAGTCTGGAAGGCCTTTGCTACCATTATAGAGCCAGAGATGTCATCAGCTCAATTCTCCTTTAGTGACAGTTCATGACCTTTTGTGATTGTCAGAACTGCTGTGGTATTTGGTTGGCTTTTAATGACCTGATCACTTTATTGCTGTTACAATTAGTGTAACTTAGTTACTGCCCTGAGGTAGCAGAAAAGATGGATAATAGAAGAAATAAAGCTGGCACTACATTGTCTTAGGTGGATTGGATGATTAGGATGTAGAAGTCACTATCAGAGGACCAGTGGTGTTGATTGTTTCCTTACCACAAGAACACTGAATTTTAAAGGCTGCAGATCTTAAGCAAAAAGTGCTTAACTGTGTTCTTGACTAATGTTTAACCATCAAGTTTTCTACTGAGAAGCAATAGTTGTTTTTTTAAGGATTAGTTATTTGTGCTGAAATGAGCATCATGGTAAATGTTGACCAGCAACTGAAGCTTGAAAAAAGTTTTCCTTTGGTCCTTTGGGGTGTTTTTTAATCATTTCAAAGCTGACCATAATGCTTCACCAGAAACAGACAGGAATGTAGAGCCCTTAAGTCTTCACTGCCCGGACATGAATGGTGTCAAAGTAAAGTGAATTCATTGGGAAGTATCAAAGAAGTACAAGTAGAACCATCTGTCCTGAGGTCTCAGTTAATGTGCACATGCTATTCCAATGCAACCATATGTATGCTAATATCTTAATTCCCTATAAATTATTGAAAAGCCAATAAAAACAACTGTGATGTCTTGTTCTCCAGCTGAGACATGGAAGCACAAAAAAATTAATACTGAACACTGAGAAGAAAATAAGGCACCACAGTAGTTCTCATTCTGTTGTATCCTGGAGTGTTCAAGTGCAACTTTGGAAAAGCAGTGTGTGACTCTGAAAGACCTTAAAAGAGAAATGCAATCTGTGGTGTTACACAGCAAGCAACAGCTCCATGCCTGTTACTCAGGCTGCTCAGTAGCTACAAAAGTTACTTCATGTGCAGCATAGCTAGTAAGGGATTTGGGTTTTGTTCTGTATCCTTTCCCTTCCTTTGGTTCTTCTAATCCCTTCTGTTTTGTCCCACACTGTGCCCAGCGGGTGCCTGTGTACTGTGCAGACGGTGAGATG
The DNA here is from genome assembly GCA_013397895.1 of Origma solitaria. NCBI lineage: Eukaryota > Metazoa > Chordata > Aves > Passeriformes > Acanthizidae > Origma > Origma solitaria. Next base: position 130,986 of record VZRL01006024.1, read on the forward strand.
TGCTGGACAGTGTTCACAGGGCTGCAGGGTGGTACTTGTAGGTTGTGTTGGCTGGCTTTGCCAGTCACCTTTGCCTGAGCTCATGCTTCAGCCTCTGTTAGATGAGGCACTGGAGAGAGCATTTTTTCTTAACCCACCAGTTTTCATAAAAGCACAGACGGGCTTTGAAATTGCCGTAAAGTTTAAAGTGCTGGAGAGAGTAAGCCCCAAATGCACCATGTGACTGCGTAGGCTTACCAGATTTCTCTGAAAACACATGAAAACTGTGGTGAAGCTTTGCCTATCAATTGCAAATAGTATTTTCTTTTAATGGCCATCAGAAATATTTGTGTTAATTTGTAATTCTGCCTTTACTGACTTAAACCATTACTAACCAGAATTTTCCCTGATTAAGAGATTAAAGGGCAGCAAGCAGTGTGTTGGTTTTTGTACAGATGCACTATTTTTTGGGATGTCATTGGAATATTTTATACAGACAGCATTAATTCATTCCTCCAGTTTCTTTATGCTCTCCTTGATTTTTCCAGTATTTTTCTTTTTTGCCTCACGGCAGAGACTGTGCAATGGTTGTATAGCCCAGGGAGTTCACAGTCCATCTCTTCAGTGTTGAAACCAAAAGACTGACGATAGGGACCAGGCTGAGGGTGACTGGGGTGTTGCTGGTGTGGTGCCATTAACAGGCATGGTTTATGAACAGAGCTTATGAATTTGCTTTTTTTCTGTCACACTTTTACTATACACACTTGCTCTTATTTCTTCTTCGGCAGTCTGTAATCTCTCTGCAATCAATTTTGTCTCCTTAAAACTGAAGGTGTCTTCTTATCATTGCGGTTTTCCATATGACAAAACTTTGATCTAATTTTTCAGAAGTCCTGTCTTTATCACAGGAGCCTGTCTGGCCTAGTGTTGCTGAGACTTGGAATCCTGCCATAGCACAAGTTGGAAGGGACCTTGAGGGCTTGTCCTGCCTGGTCTCCTGCTCAAAGCAGTCAGGTTGCTCAGGGCTTTCCACAGTCAGGTCTTGAAAACTTTCAAGGATGGAGACTGCCCATCTTCCAGAGCTATAGTGCTTGACTTCCTTTATGCAAAAAAATTCTTCATGTCCAGTCAGATGGAAGGATTATTATTGATTGGTGGATTGCCTCTTGGCCTTCACATCACTTTTTTTTTAAATTATTCCATAAATTTGTAACAAGCAGCATCTGTCCAATTTATAGTGCTTGCTGTAATCCTTGTCTTTTTTTCTCCTGATTCTCTTAAGGCATTCTGAAATACTCTTTCTGCAATGCTTCCCTCAAAACCCCTTTTACACAAATATTTTGTATAACTGTGTTCCTGTGCTTTTCCACTTGAATTCACATTAGAACCTGTTACACTACCGTATAAGCGTCTGCCTTCAGTTCATTAGGGACTAAGCACTATGATGCTTAAATATAAAAAGTAAGAAGGGAAACAGTATTTGGACTGAAATACATTAGAAGTGACTGAAGAAGGAGAGACTGTAATCTGATTTAGTTGCTTTCTACGGGGTTAATGTAGAGAGGTTTTGTTTTTGCTGTTGGCAAATTGTGAGGAAGTTTGATGTTTCTCTGGTGGGCTGTATATTTTATAGGTAGATGGCCTTTTTGAGTGAGTTATTGTGCTGCAAAACTGATAGTTAATGTGCTGGATACTGTGTTTCATATTCAAATTTTCCTTTATTGCTTTTAAATAAGCATTATTAGAGTTGGAAAGTTACACCTGCAGGATTAAAAATTTATCCAAAACCCCCCACAAATTTAGTAATTCAGGAATAATGAATCAGATCAATTTATTCCATTCTGAGCAAAATCAAGGTGGTTTTTTTATTGCTGCCACTATTTTACCACCTAATTTGATTGCTGTAATTAAAATGCCTCTTCATCTTCTACCTGTAAGTATATGTAAGTTAGAAAGGATGGTGTTAATTCAGGTGTTTTGGCTGCATTTTGTGTGCTTGTTTTCGTTGCTTGAAACTAACCAGAAATTTATCACGGTGACCCGTTGTAACTGAAGTGCCTCCAGGAAAGAGACAGCCTTGCTTTTAGAACTAAAATTACTTCCCGCAGACTGTCCTGGAAGCGTAGCGGCCCCACAGGGCTGGTTGTTGGTTCCGACCGCTCGGGCCGGGGGAGCAGGAGCAGAGCCCTTGTGCCCCTGCCTGAGGGCGGCAGGGCCGAGAGAAGACGAAGAGCAGAGCCCTTGTGCCCTGCCTGAGGGCGGCGGGGCTGGGAGGAGAAGGAGCAGAGCCCTTGTGCCCTGCCTGAGGGCGGCAGGGCCGAGAGAAGACGAAGAGCAGAGCCCTTGTGCCCTGCCTGAGGGCGGCGGGGCTGGGAGGAGAAGGAGCAGAGCCCTTGTGCCCTGCCTGAGGGCGGCGGCAGGGCCGGGAGGAGAAGGAGCAGAGCCCTTCTCCCGCTCCGCCTTCTCGCTGGCAGTGAGGACGCTTCGTGTCGCCGGGCCCAGCGAAGACAGCAGGTTCGGTCGATGGCGGCTGGTGCCGCTGTCGCCACTCCTCGCTTCCAGGCGTCTCCCGTCCGGCAGGCACGGCGGGAGGCGAGCCCGGCGAGCCTCGCTGACGGGAGAAGCGCCAGAGCAGCCGACCGGATACCTGCGGCGGTGAGGTAAGGGACGGGAGAGCGCGGGGGAAAGATTTCCGCCCAAAAGGCGTAGGGGGCGGGGGAAATGAAAAAGAAAAAACGAAAGTAAAAAGAGAAGACACGACTCCGCCGGGACTCGAACCCGGAACCTTTGAATCCCTTCAACCCTCTAGAAGTCCAATGCGCTATCCATTGCGCCACGGAGCCACCTGTTGGAGTCTCCGCACACCGCCTATAGAGCCTGCGCGCGCCCCCGAATGCGTCGGCTTTTTTCCTCTTTTTTTTCAATGTTATTTTCCTCAACCAGTATGAATACCCTTAGTCACACACGCTGCTGCATAAACGAGTCTCGCTGCAGCCCTTACGTGCCGCCCGAGAGCTGCCCACGGCCCGGGTGGGGCCCACGGCATCCTGTGCGGTGCTTGCCACAGGGCTGCGTCCTTACTCCTCACGGAACACCGACTGTAAATTCATCAGTGATCAACATACAATGTTTGTTGTCATCCCACTCCGGCGTTTTCCGTATTAATCCTTATGTCTGAGGGAATGTAATTACAATCCACAATTACCTTGTATTGAGGAACTCTTCCTCAAAAGGTCCATAAATTTTCAGTAGCACTGCCCTCCCCCGTAGATTCAGAAAGAGAAGATTTTTCCATAAAAGCTGTAATTATAGTCTGAAACAAGTCCGTGATACTTTTTTTTTAATCATGAGGAGGCATATTAGAAACTCGCAGAGACCAGAGTATGAGGTTATTCTTTCTTTACCCCTCCCCACCAGTATATTGCAAGCGGAGCTTGGGGCCTTCTGCTCGGGGAGGGGCATGGGACTGCCGGCCCCGGCTGCGAGGAGGGCCCCGGGCAGTAAAATGCCTTGTGAGAATCTCGTGTTGACTTTATCATACTTTAAAAGTACAGGTATCCATACGAGTGGAGAAAAGCATGTAAATAAGCACACCCTAAAATCTGAGGAACCAGGACGCTAATCAAACCGATGTACAATAAACTGTCTTGGATACGCAATCCCGAGGCATTGCATCCAGGGCTGAGATATCGAGTGTAATGAATAACCGAGGTGACTCAGGCACTCCGGCAGTGTGTCCTGTGATCCCCAGGGAGCCAGCTGGTGCCACTGTGGCCAGCAGTGAGCTAGAGCTCCTGAGCTGGCTGATGACTGAATAGCTCCTGCTATGCTGCCCAGAAGAGGGGGTTGCTGCAAGGGTTCAGTAGTTGCATCAAGTACCATCTTGGAGGTACAACCCCCAAGCTAACAGACTGTTGTTATGTCAGAACAGTTGTAAACAAACCAAGAATCACTAAGTTGCACAAGATTCAGAACAAGTCTGGTCGAATTCGCAAGCTCTGGGTCCTGCCAAACTGATCTGTTGTGGACAGAACTCTCACAGTGCTCCTAGTAAAGGAATGCAAAGTCTGGAACATTTGACTCCTCAAAGCCTTGTACTGCTTAAAAGAAACAAATCTTGGTTTTGAGAACTGAGTTGATCTTCAGAATAATAAGCTTAAATTTAAATATTCAAATAAAAAATTCAAATAAACCCCTTGTAAGTAACTAATAATCACTGTAAACACCTTGTAGTTTGTGGACACCTGGGCATGTTTATTGTGGAGTGCAGTGAGTGTTGGTGCCTCACCAGTGTGATCTGGTTGCGTGGCACCTTTGGACAGCACAGCACTAAGTGGCTGCAGATGGTGAAGAATCAGAGTTTGCTGTCACAACACTGGTTCTGAAACTGTAAGAGTGAAGAATTGTGACACTCACATGATTGTTACTTCCTTTCATGTTTTCATTTTCGTTAGTTGGTTTAAAAAGGTAGATTAAGGCTGGTTCCATTCATGCAGGATGACTGACTAAGGAAACATTTGGAATTTTTCCTGAAATGTTTCAAATTATTCAAGTCATTTTGCTTTTTTATTCTGTAAATATAGTCCCAATTCAAGGTCCACCTTTGCGTTTGGACAGTAGATGGAGCTACTGCATGAGGAACAGGGCAGCTCATGGGTCATGAACTTGCAAAATGTAGTCTTAGGCAAAAATGACGTATCTGAGTAACCTTTGCTGGCGCCTGGACCCGGATCAGTCCTTTGGACTTTCCCTCTTCTGGAACTGTCTGAAGTCCACTTGTGTTGCAAGCTGGCTTTCATTTTAGCTCCTCTTCAACTTTATGTTCTTTTTCAAGGAACTTTTTATGGTGATGATATTTTTGGCCTGCCATTGATACAATTCCTGTCTTGTGTAAAGATATTCCTACCTCAGTTTCTCCTCCTATTAAAAATTAGCAAAATGGCGCCTTGATGAGCTCAGCAAAATTTAATTAATAATTATCAAAGACAAAGTTGACAGTGCAAAATTTTGTTCTTGTCTCACCTTTTGAAATCTAGGTGTAACCATTGAGGCTTTTATTTTTTTAAATCAACACTAAGCCACTGAATATTTACAGTTGATTTGTTCCTTTGCAGCTTTGCAGGTGGCACTGTAACTCAGCTCCTCTTGTGCAGTTCTGGAGAAAAAGTGTATCTGTGGTCTAGTGATTTAATCCTGAACATCTGGATTTTTATTCCAGCTGTGAAACTACCATGCTGGGTGACTGTGGGCAGTTTGATGCTTTCTTCTTTCTGTAAAAGATGGACAGCAGATGTTTTCCTATTCCATGTGGTGTTTTGCAAGCCAGTCACCTGCAAAGTAACTTAAAAAATTTGAGATTAAACTCCCTCTGGAAATTCCTTATTATTATGTATTTTGCTTGTCACTTCACGTCTCTCAAAAGTGAGTGGCAAAAGGTAAGTGAACCTACACAGATGACTTGGCTGCTTTTCACCACCTTTCCTTTCTCCTGTGAACAGGGTTACCAAAAGCTCTTGGGTGACACAGTTTTCCTGTTCCACGCTTATTCAGTTGCTTCCTCAGCTCCCTTGCTTGGCTCTTTGTTTTGTAAGAACGAAGCAGTCATATTGCCCAAGTTGTCTTGAGACGTTGATTTATGCTGCCTCTGCAGCATAGCATCTTTTTAATTAGAAACCCAACAGCAAGTGTACAGATTTGGGCTCAGGATTTCCAAAATAAGTGAGAGGAGTAGGGATGTTTCTCTAGCATATGTGCTAAGGTACAGGACTTTGAGATTATTAATATACTAATTTCTCTCATCATCAAGTATGCAGATTTTTAAAAATAATTTGAATGTACAATTAAAAGGTAATGAATCTGAAACAATTAAAACCCCCTTACCTTCTCCTGCATTGTTTAAATGCAGTATTTGTTTTCTGTCCTTGCCCATGTGCTCTGGGAATGATGTGTGATGCTTAAGCAGTGGTGCAGAGCAGTCATCTGGTTCAGTGCAGGAATGTTTTGTAAGTGAAAACACTGGGTTAACTTCTGCTTTCATTTGAGTCATTCTGAATCTGAGCTAACAAAAGCAAGTAGGGGAGTTATTTCAAGGCTATATCAATGTTAGTAAGAATATGGTAATTAATATAGTAAGAATGGCCTGGAGTGCTTTGCTTTTTGTAATGGACAGAGTTGGCATGATGCTCATGTTTACAGAGAAAACTGGTAATTTTTGCCAGCCTTTCTTTTGAAGATGTCCCTGGTTAATAAATCCAGGCTTTAAATGTTTTCATTACCTACCTTTCAGAGGAAAAAAGCTTTTACTCTGTATTGAATGACACCTTTTCTGTTTAGGGGTAGAAGGAGAAATGGCTGCAGAGTCTTGTCTCTCTGATGAGGGATGTTAGTATCATGGGTTTTACTACTCTTTTTGAATTTCCTAGAATGTGACATTAGTACTGTGTGGACTATTTTTCTTGACAGCTGAAAGTTACTGAGGGGTCACAGTGTCCTATCACTGCTTGAATCATCACTGGGTTCTAGGTGTGGTTGTATGTAGTCACTGCCATTTCTGGAAGGATCTTGCCAAGCATGTTCTAAAGGGGTGAAAAGCTTTCATTCTTGATTAAATTTTGCTTTTCATTCAGTTATGAATACAAGTGGCTGATTCAGTATTCCATCTAATACTGACTGATGTAATCACAGAAACAATTCTATTTAAAAATCGTGTCCTTTTGTCGCTCTTTTTATTACAAATATTGCACGGCTGAAAATCTAGCTATGAATTACAAATATACTCTTCTCCTTCCCCCAACAAGTTTTTACTAAATCTGTTTCAAATGTATGTCGATTTTACCATACTGGAAATTTTCAACAGAATTATCCCTCTGTGGATTTTTAAACCAGTAAATGTGTATTGTACTTTAAAGGTTTAATTGTAGATTTGTATTATCCATTTGAATATTCACTTAATGGAACTAGATCAGAATTTATGGGTTTGATTTTTGTAGCTAAGGTCATTGTGCAACATGAGGTAATGGACTGGATGGCAGAATTCCCAAATTCTAACCCTGGATTTGTCTTGGCCCTGCAGCATGGTGAAGCAAGACATTCACATTTTCTTGTAGGTAAAGAGAGGGTGATATCCAGCTCAGTGTTCTGCAGGATTTTTGTTCCATAATATTTCTATGGAACTGACAACTCTTCAATCAGTATCCATAGCTTTTTAACTGTTTGAGCACATTCTTCACCTTTCTCACTCTTTTCTTCCTGTTCTTTTACTCCAAGTGTGAAGGAAGTATGACTGAGCACCAGAACCTGCACAGGCACAGTCGTGCAGAGAGATGCTCAGCAGCTGATGGTTCACACACCCACAGTGGACAGGAATCAACAAGCACCTGTACTACAAAGGAGCTACCTGTGGATTATCCATTTCCTTTGAATAAAAAGATGTCACTAACAGGATATCACTACTGTCTTAGGCCTCCTGTATCCCGGAATGCTGTCTGCCAAACAAATCTCTTCCAATTTTATAAGTTACAGAAACCTCAGAGTTACTTCTTGTGAAAATGACCATTCTCTTATATACAGGTAGAAATCTGAAATTATTTTTATAGTAAGAGAAGAGCTCAGGGTTTTTTTCTGATATAATTGCCACTAGAGTGTAGATCACAGATGAATAGGAGCTAAGGAGCTAACTGAGGAAAAGGGGCTGTGACAGGAGGTCAGCAGGCTTTGTACCATCAAGGAAAAAAGAAGACACCAAGAGGAAATCAGATGGAGAGCGTTGTTACTTCTAGCAAAAGAAGAGAAGGCTCCTTCTCTGCCTGCAGAAGTGCAATCACAGAACAAATGTGATGCCCTAGGAAGAGATGAGGATGAACAAGGACCATTGGGGAGGCATCAGAGCCAACTGAACCTCAGCCAATCATCAACAAGAAGAGTAGAAGACAGCTGGTAGGCGTTGGAGAGTCCCGTCTGTAGGGAATGGAAACACTCATCTGCTACCCTGATGTGATGTTCTGGGATGTTTGTTGAGTGCCAGGATCCAGGATACTGCAGAGAAACTGTCAAGGCTTGTCTGGTCCTTAGACTTTTGCCCCTTTCTGAGAATCTGCGTGGGCACCAAAGACATACCAGGAGGCACAGTGGGGCTGAAGGGTGAAGGTTACAAGGGCCCAGGTCCTTTCAGGGAACAGAAGAGGCTTGGATAGGAACAAATATATCCTGAGGAAGGGTTATTGTAATCTAAAGAGAAGTGATGATGCAGGGTCAGTGAAGAGGTGTCCTTAAGGTAGGGGAGGATCTCACTCTTCCTCTGTGAAAGCAAAGCTGGGGGCCTATCCTGAGTGCCTGTCCATAAATGCTTGCAGTATGGAAAAAACCAGAAGGAATTTGAAGTTTGTGCACAGTTGGAAAACTAAGATGTCATGAGAAATAGTATAGCAGTTATCCGAAATGTATACTTTTGTTATTACTTTCTTCGTAATTTCTAACGTTTTAAAATTCAATTTGCTGGTATCAAATGGTTTTATAAAACAAGATAGATTGCAGAATTCCATTTGTAGGCAGACTGATTCACGGTTGAGTGACTTGGTGAAATATGTCTGCCAGTCCCCAGCAATGCCCGGTCAGCTCTGACTTAAATATCTGGAGCTCTACTCCTATCTTCTTTTTCATATTTTCCGTCCATAAAATTGTATAATGAATGTGATTATGTAATGCAGTTAGACTACTATTTTTAGAACTGTAGATCTGCCAAAGTTATTGCTACTTGCAATAGATTATGCTCATTATTTGACCCAGATTTACGATCTTATACTAGCCAAGTTAAAATATGGCTAATTTGTACTAGAGCTGGAAGACTTCATTTACCATGTGTTGAAGATAATAGAAGTATGTAAGAAAAGTGAAAATAGCAAAGTTCATACTCCCAGTACATTAAAATTTGCTCTTGAGAATCTTTGTTGAAATGACTACATGAAAAGGCAGCTGCATCTTACACCAGTATACTATATTATAGAATTATTAGTTTGATCTGTGCTTCAAGACTGACAAAGGTAAAAAAAAATATGCTTTGTATCTATAAACACAGTAATTTTGTTTTGGAAGTCATTTAGATATTGTGTAAGTGAATGCCATATTGCAACCTCGCACTTAGCTCAAAAGCAGAACCCCAAACTCGGATCTGCACTTTTGTAATCTGTCAGTAGTTTTTCTCTGTTTTAACAGCCATAGTGAAAGCACATTGAACTATCAAGTGATTTTTATAGCTAATCGTCACATAGTCTTTCCTCCATATTCTTCCTCCCAATTTTTGTCTCATAAAACCAGTCATTGAAGTTAACACAACTTATCACCCAGCAGAAGTTGCAGTATGAAGAAACAAAAAACTGCACATCAAAGGGTCTTCTGTGCAGACAGAGCAGACACAAAGGCTTCTTTGTGATGAATGTGCAGAGTTAGCTCTGCCACTCTAAATCAGCAGAGAATTTTCTTCAATTCCAGCATTGAAGTAAAAGAATGTCCTTTGTTCTTGTAGGGGGTTTACTTTTTTTTCCAAACTGCTGGCAGACAGTAAACATTGACTTAACAACCCAAAAAATTAATTTCCTGTGTTCAGAATTGTGATATACTTTTATAGAAGTGTATCTTGGTTTATTCAAATTTGTAATAGGTACCAGTCATATCTGCAGCAAAGTGGAACAAGAAGCTTCCACAGTCAGTGATATCTGGAAATCATAGGAATCACTGATAACAAGACCCCTTGTTTTGCCACACCCTCCAGGGAAACAATGTTGTTGTTGTTGTTATTGCAATGTATGACTGCAGTTAATTTTGTAAATACCTGAGTTTGCAACCACTAGGGTGTAGAATCTAGGAAAATAGTATGAAAGAGCCAAAAGAAATGCTGTCACAGTTCCCATCCAAAATTGCTGAGATTAGGGTAGACATTTACGCCCCAAGAGAGGGTCAGGGACATTTCAATCAGGTTTCAATACAAGTGGCCTTTATTTCATAACTTGCTACGAAATTACCACTTGCTTTTGTTAGTGCTGTGATGACGAGATATTCTCTTTTCTGTCTAAAAGTGGGAATATGGTTTCTTAATTTACCTTCAAACACTAACAATATTCACAGGTAATTTGGAAGAGAAATAGGCACTTTTTGTATTTGGTATTAATTGCTATGTAATTGGCATTAGTTACAGAGGCCTTGTGCTTTTTGACCGAAAGTTTTGCATCTTGTTTGACAGCAATGCAGTTATCTACTAGAGATAGTTGTATGTTTTACATTACTAAAAAGAGTGAGAAGGAGTGAAACAGCATTTGGTGAAAGTGTGAGAAATTGTATCTCTAGGCAGGCTGGACAAGTAACTTTCACACTGAATTAAAATGCAATAATGGAAACTGGTAGAAAAGTTACGTAAGAATGCTTGGAAAATCTGAGAGTGTAAGTGACAAAAAGAGGGGCAAAGGGGAATTCTGGACTATGGAGAATGAGAATAATGCTGATGGTGCTAATGAAACTTTGGTATGGAGTTGGCTCTGGGTAAAGAGTGCTTCTTCAGGATTGTCGCTCCTGCAGTGCAGAATGAGTTTAGAGTGAGTGTGCAGCTAATCCATGACAGAGCATGATGAAATTAGTCCCCAAACTGTATTAATTTCCTTCTTTGTAAAATCAGAAATTTAGATTGTTTTTCTATCTCAGTGCTGGCAAAGTTTGTGTGACATCCATCCAACATGGGAATTTACACCTGCAAGCCATATATAGTTTAACTTTAATATACTTACATACATGACAGCATCATTAGTTTTCAGCTCATGGATTTTAATACTCCTGATGTGATACCTCTCTTCCTTTGGGTTATATCTAAGCAATTTAGTGACCTGTTGATTTGCACCAGGACATACTGGCTTGTTATGGTACCAGTAAGGAAGACAGACTATAAAGTATTGTTTGAAATGTTGTTTGTTGCGGCTAGCACTGTAAAAGAAAAGGATAGTGTAGGTAGTTTTATTTCCTTCAGGGTGCTGAGTTGTGTAGTATTGAACAGGTCTCAAATAGGAGCTCAGCACACTGGGCACATCCTGTCCAGGGAAAGGGCAGCTGCCGTTTTAGTCTTTTGAACTCTTGCAGGATTTTCTTAAAACAATTCTATTTCTCATAAACAGAGAAAGAAAGAAACAGAAAGCCAGTTCACTTAGGAACCCTTTGTTGCACGTTTAGATAAAGGACACACAGTCAGTGTAATGAGCGGTATGGAGTGAGAGCCACCTGTGGGCTCCCCCCTCCAGCTGGCTGGGTCTCCTGCAGCCACGGGAAATGTGCTGCGCAGCACGGGCCTGCCAGCCAAGCCCTGCAGGCAGTGCAGCACTCGCCTGTGCCTCCTATGGCCATCACTGATTCCTCAATAAAGGGATCTTCTGCCTAGGATCACTACACCTGTGAGGAAAAATCCCTTGGATAAAGAACTGTAAAGTGATGCAGTTATACATCTAGGTTTTGAGAGCATTAATGTTTTCAGGGCAGATACACAAGCCTGGGTGAGTGGGGAGTGATCCTAACTGGAACTTTTGAGTAACTTCTGTAACATCATTATCATCATACATAATAATAAGAAGAATACATTATAAAATCAATATGTTGCCTGGAATAGATAAGTTTACCTCTGCCTGTTAGTCTGTTGAGCTCTGGACTGATGGAGAGTGTTTTGAGCTTGTCCATAGTTTTACATTGGCATAAATGAATTAATTTTTTTGTTGTTGGTTCAGGGAGGGGGGTGTTTGGATTTTCTTCTTTCTTCTGGTTTATAAGTAAACTTTTTTAAAATTATTTTTTATAAGAAGATTTTTTTTTATAAGTAGCCTGCGAAACTCTCAGCTGAAAGTAGGAACTTCTGTATTTCATAATGGCTCATTGGCAAATAGGTGGCACATTTTTCACCTACTAGAAAAGTAAAAATAATAATTAAAATTAAGGTGTGAAAAAGTTTACTCAACACAGTATTCATCTTCTCCTTGATTTAGGGGGAAAAAAATCCAACCTCATAGCTCAGTTATCGTCACTGTGATTCATCAGCTGCTGTCTCCTGGGCAGGTCTGTCTGCTGATTGGGCACGGGGCTTCTCAAGGTGTGTCTTTTGCAAAGAAGCTTTTGCATTTTAAGAGTACACAGTAGACCATGATAGCCTCCTGCTATGGTAAGAACTGTTGTATGTCTGTTTATTAACCTGTATGGTCTTACTGTTAGAAATAGTGCTTGGTGGTTAGTAACAAATAATTAGGTGTGTTAGCAGATGTTTACAAATCAACTTTTTGTGGGCTTAAAATCTGGAAAGATCTTAATCTTGGATCTTAATTGTGGCAGCTATTGCTCAGTGTGCTAGTAATGATTTTTAAAATTCTGAATTAAAAAAACTGAAAATATACAATAGCAGGGGGTATTGTCAAATCCAAGGAGAATTAGATTAAAATATTATTGTAATATTGTAATACTTGGAGAGAGAAATGTTTATAAGATTTTACATGGTCTTTATTTTTTATAAAAATTGTATGTGTCAATTATTTGCAAGTTAAGTAATACAAGGAAATTTTCTTCTCATGTATTATGTTCAGGGCAATTTTATTTTTTCAGATGTATGAATTGGCTTTATGTTTCAGAAGCATGAATTGAATTTATCAATCTAAATTATTTTGAAGATAAAATTAATCTGATTTTAACATACCTTTTCAGTTGACTTTGAAAAAATATGGCGGAATCCTTGGGAAAAATACAGGAGTATATTAGATACATTTTTGTTTTGTAATCAATAGGTTTATGTCAGCTTAACTATCAAATAAAAAGATGCAGTCATTGCTGAGGGAGAGAGAAACAGGGATTGAAAAGATTTGAAACATGCTAGATAGACAAGTTTGCATGTAAATATCTGTGATCTAATACTGTTGGAGTATGGCAGAAAAGGCTTAGGAAAACAGCAGCTGTAATACCCAGTTGGTGTAATGTCTGCTTTCCTACTTTACAGCAGCGCTGCTCAGAGCTCATTTCACATGACTGTACTTGTTTCGACTCTTGGAAAAATGTTACAGTCATGGCACAAGCACCAACGTCTTTGTGAGGGATGATACAGTGAGCCATAGTAAAAGGAGGTTTTTGTTTTAATATTACAGTAGTAAAGATTAATTTTAGGATAATACATAACTGAAAACAAAGAACCTTTTATGGATAAATTATTTAAAGAGATATTTAAGAAGTAACTTTTTCACCAACTATCAAAACCACAAGGGTTTTCTAGATATTCAGACAGAAGTTACTTGCTATTGAATTACATGGATTGGGTTCTTGTGCTTCTGCATATTCCTTGGTTTTAAAATACCAATTTTGTGCTTTACAATAATAAGATTCTTTGTTTAGGTACATCAGGAGTGTCTTCACAGTTAGTAATGTTACAGAGTGGATTTTTCTCAGAATTTTAACTCTGAGCACCAGTCAACACAAGAGGCTGCCGAAATGCAATACAATATTCACAATTTCCTAGTAAAATAGTGTTACATACATAATACACTTTTTCTAAACGTTGTTTTGATCTCTCCCAGCCTTTTCTTGTTTGCATATTCACCTCTGTGATACTGTAATACCAGAATACCCCTCTTTCTAGGTGTTCTTATAAAAGCACCAACACACTCTTCTCATCAGCAGCTGGCACCATCAAAGAAAGATTTTTCAGTATGCAAATAAACTTAGCTACAGCACCAATTTATGTAATTTATGTCATGTTCTTGTCTTGCTTGCGCTGGCTTTAGTTCTATGTGCAGGGGTCAGAGACTGGTTTCTATTTCTATATGCCATGCTATCAGCAAAGGAAGAAGATAGTAAGAACTTTGAAATGCATTAATCATTCATGGGCAAGACCCTCCCTCATGGTGCAATTAATTTAACCATTCCTTTGTTTATGTGATGTTTTAGTTTGGGCTGAAACTTTTAGGATCCATGTGTGTCCTCTCTTCAAGCTCATTTCCTCAAAGTCTTGTAGCCAGTGTGCTGCAACACAAGAGGAATCAAAATGTAACTACTATTGATAGAGGCAGTTGCACTTCATGAGCTTAGAAATTTGACTTCAAGAAATGACATGTTGTACCTTTGTTGCTTGGCTGGCAAAATTAAAAGATACTCTGAATTTCATATTTTTAGGTAGGTTTTGCTTTCAAAAGATAAAGCATACCATACCTTACAGTCCCTACTGCTGAATCACCACAGTGTATTTCTAGAGCTGGGTTTAGTTCATCAGCCAGCCATGTATCTGGCTAAAGAATACTCTCAGACAGTATTTGTCAGATTGGAGTCCAGGAAAACCATTCAGCAGTGTACAGTCATTATAATGGTGGACCAGATTAGTGAATGTCTGCTGTGTGCATTCAGTCAAGTGTTCGTAAAACAGCAAATGCTTCTTTATGTCTTCCTCTTTGGAAAAACTCAGTAATAAACTGAGTTCAAACAGTAAACTGCTAAGTCTAAAGCAACAATTAATTTCATGTCCATAACTTTTTCTATGTGTCCCAGCAGCTGATTGCAAACACCAGTGCCGCTGTTTGGCCACTCATGTGTCTGATTTGTTGCATTGAAGTTATACATCTCAGTTCATTATTGGTTCCTATAGTAAATGACACTTCCAAATTGTGCAAGGACTGCGTAATCCTTTGCAGTGGATTATATGATTTAAATTATAATTAGATGCCAGGCTAAGCACTCTTTTCGTCATATAAAAGAGTTTCCGAAAAAAAAGGAAAATAATCTAGTCACTGTTGGAGTCTTTTCTGTAAATTTTTAATGAAAAGCCTGTCACTTTATTAGATGGAGTAGTGTCTTCAGATTAGTGCTGCTTTCTTAACTGTGTCTAATCTCATTTGATTCAAGCATCATGGAATAATAAAAAAATCAATGTAGCATAGGTTTGTTTTGAAGTCAATGAAGGGGTTAACAAATCAGCAAACATCAGTTCATCGTATTTAATTAGCTAACAGGAATTTTCTGAAACTATTAAACAGGATCTTAAGAAGCAAATTGGAGGTAGGCTTATTAATTTATAGTGAAGTTCTGTTGTGGAAACTGAAAACGTTAAAACAGACTGTTTTCCAAAACACTTTGTACAGTTTTAGTAGCTCCTTAAATAATGTGAAGCATTTCTTTTAGTCCCCTTCTGCCAAGCTATGAAATTGAAAAAATTAATATTTATCTCCATCTTTGCATCATTTGCAAGAAGTAAAAGAGCATAAACAACTCAGAAATTCCTTTACACATCAATATATCCAATGCAAATACGTGAACTGTGCAGTGTTAGAGCAGTGACCTTCAACCAGACTCTAAGTCAAGAATTTCTGTTTCCAAGGCTTCTCATTCTTGCTGGGTATTTTCCTGGCATAATGTATGGCTCTTTTGTGATGTGTTGTTTGCTGGAGAATGAATGGAGGCCCTCTGGCTCATTTATCCTATTGTCTCACTTGGGATTTGAACTATGTTGCTAGAAAAGAATGTCTAGTGCTCTCACTTTCAATTCTAATCCCCCCATCATTAAGCTTGCTATAGCAGTTCCCTGTTGCATAACTATTTTTTCAGCTATAAAGCCTAGAGATGGTTTTGAAAAGTAGCTAAGATTTACAGGATATTTTATGCTTGTGCTTTTGAAACTCTCCATCGTAAACATTTTGTATCTTAGAATGAGGAAAAATACCTCTATTTTGAGTAATTTTGTTTCACTTCCTTCATACACTTTCTTTTTTTTCAGTTTGGTTTGTCTCTTCTTGTATTGTCCTTGTTTCAAACAGCTGAAATCAGGGCTAGCTGATATTTCGTCATAACACTGACATAAAAGCCATAGCAGACTGAAAAGCATCATGGATTGTTTTGGTTGGGTTTATCGAGGGGGTAGGGACTTTGTTGGTTAGTTTTGTTCTTACAAAAAAAAACCCAACTTGGTATGCAGGCAGATACCATTTAAGAAGAAGAATACTATTAATAAATATATCTGTCTTGATTTCCAAGTCAAGGAAATTATTACTTACTATAAAGTAATTTGGTATTTTTTTCATTACAATTCCCCAAGATTCATGTTTTTTTCTTACCCTACATCACAACTACACAGAATATTAACCTTTTTTTTTTTAATTTAACACCTCTGCTGTTAACTTCTTCTTAAGACTTGACAAAATAAAGCTATTAAAAAAATACCTTGAGGACAGGATCACTTCACAGGAATTCAGTCAGAAGACAACGTACCAACTGATGCAATTCAAGCATGGAATATTTTTTACTAATGGGGAGAAAAATTATGTATTTAAAAAATAGAAACCTATTATCTAGGCAAGTCTTGATCTACTTCTAGAGCTATTAACATGTTTACAGACTCTTCCACTAGCGAAACTGCACTATTGCTCAAGTAACAGTGGGGGAAAAAAACAAACAAGGAAAATTCTAGTCGTTCTCCCATGTCAGCCTTTTCTCTAAACATGTTTTAGTGGAGGTTTTCAGCTATTTGTTTTGGTCTGTGTTAGATTCCTGTTTTCTATTCTCTTTACTCTCCCTAACTTCAGTTTAAAATTTTCTTGATGTCTTTTCATCTGGCTGGTTTTAGCTACTGCTTTTCTTCCTCTTTACTGCATCTCACATTTATCTGTCTGTGCCTTTCTTATTAAAATGGAGTTTATTTCCTACTTTTTTGAAAATACTGTTAGAAGGATTCTCTAGAAGTGGAGTTTATGAAAGTCTAAGAGGGAAAGTGAAAAGTTAAAGGACAAGATAGCTTGAGGAGGAGGATAAAATAGAGTTGTTTAGTTATGCCAAGAGACAGTTTAGGAAACTAACCATATTACTTTGTTAATGAAGTATGGGGACCGTCAACAACTGCAGTGCTCTTGGCAGGTGTTGCACTGTCTTTCTGTGTCCAAGTTCTGTACACCCATGCCCAGCCATATCATTAGAACTGAGAGCAGAAAATTTCCTTATAATCTTAAGTATCTTATGGAAATATTCCTTTATATTGTAGTTTAAAGTACTTGGGAGACTTTAATATAGTTCTCTCAACTATACACTTTAGTACAATGACTGCTATGTTACAGATTGGTGCACCTATGTCAAATTTCTAGATTTATCAGTTATTGTTAGTGTGACTTCTAAAATAACAAGGGTACTTGTGCTAATAAACTTCAGGTTTTACAGCTGCAATGCGTTGAGATTTTAACCCAAACTAAGACACACTTGTGTCACTGAGCAGGTGTTCAGATATTGCTGCAAATTAAGGGCTTGGCTGAAGCAATTAGCTTTGCTCTGAGCCTCAGCTGAGATTCTCAAAGTTACACTTGAGAACCGAAGTTCTACTTGACGGTGTCCTACACTGCAGCAGTGTGGATCATTCTGCCTCTCCACTTGTGCTGCTCTCAGAGCAGATTGCTACAGAATGTGGGGAGGTGAGGCTGGAGAGTTTCTGAAGAAGAGGGTCAGTGCACAGAACAGTGTCAATAGGAGCTTGTCATGAGGAACGCTGCAGGAGAGAAATCAGCAGGTAAGAAAGCTCAGTGGTGATGACTGAGAAATCAATAGAATCCAGCCTCCGTTTAAGGATGGCTCATGCCTTGAATGCAGTAACACTGCATCACAGAGTAGGAGGGAAGCAGGAAGGGACTGGAATAAAATCCTTTGGGCTATCTGCAGAAATACCAATAGAACTGGTATGTAGACAGACTTGGTAAGGAATGATGCTTGCTGCCACAAAATTAATCAAAAATACTCTGATCAAATTTGAATTGGCCTTGCAAGTTTAGACTGGCTCAGCATTTTGTGTTATCTACCTGTGGTGCTTTTTATCTTGCTCTAGTCCATCTGGCACTGCCTATCCCGTATCTTCAAAGGGAAAGGAAACAGTTCTTTGTTTTTGAGACTTGCCCTGCATTTATAAAAATATGACTGGTAGCATTTTTGCATGTAAACTCTGTTGATTCAAAGAAATTCCTGACTTGCTACTAGTGTTTTCTCCAACTGAAACCCAAGTATTTTAACATTTTAGCTCGTTAGCTGTTTGGGTCCAAAGGTGTACTAAAAACCAAGTTATTGCTTTTTGCATATTCAATCAGATCTAAGTAAAGGATCTGTCTGACTCTTACAGACAGATTGACTTACTAAGAAAGTTGATGAGGTTAGGACCCATCTTGTCCTTTATGGCTGAGCTCTCCATGAAGCAGTTTCCTATGCATTACAATTTTTAGCCCAAATTTCAGTGATACTCAGACGTTATTTTTATTGCTAGTTGTCTCAGTGCAAGTTACCTAGTATTGTGAGTTCTAGCCCTAACTGCCAGGTATACAAGGACATTCAGTTTAGAAAACAGAGAAAACATCAATCTGAATTTAAAGCAGAATTTATATTAATACTTCATTTGTTCCAGCTTTTTGCCCACTGCCTTATAGAATCATTCTCACTGAATACAGTAGTTTATTTTTATAAACTTGTTTATTTGGTCTTGACTATCTTAAAGGTCTTTTCCAACCAAATGATTCTATGATTATTGACCATCTTCAGGAAATGCACTATTTTTCTTTTCTTGTAATTATCAGTTGATTAAAAGAAACAAATCAGCAAGTGATTTTATTTTCTGAGGGTGTTGAATTTACAAGTAAATTATTTTTAATTTCAAAGTTTAATTTTTTTTGTTGTTTATTATGCAGCTTTTTGAACTATATCTGGAGGTAGCAACTAGCATGTTATGTTCTGCTCTCAACGCTTAAACAGTTCTTATCACTGTAAAACAAAAGTTTTAAAAAATGAGTGCATAAATTAACAGGAAAAAGTACCAGGCATGACTTTGTGGCATGAAGTACCAGACTTAGGAGGAGGAGTGAGAGGCAAAGAGTAAGGAGAAGACAAATCCTGTTTTTAACTACACAGTTCAGAAGTTTAGAGTAACCAAGCAGTAAGAATATGTATACACAAGAGCAAAGGCAAGTTGTAGAGTAAAAAGGCTCAGGACTACTAAACTTTTGTAGAAAAGGAGAAACCAAGCTCAGATAAACTAAAACTTATATTCTAATTAATTTCAATGCAAAATCAGCTTGGTTTGCTCAAACCACATTTATCAGTGTCTTAAGCTAAAAAGATTCATTTAGCACTGGGGTATGTGAGAAGTGCCACCATAGTTTTCTTTTGTTACACTGCAAAAACTGCCATGTAGGTGCAGAATGAAGCAGAACTTGAGGGTACTTTGTCTGTTGGTCATAATTTAGCAAATGCACCTGTGATGTATTTTGCTGTTGTTTCTGCTGCCAGTTTGATTCTTATCAGAAGTCAATTTTGGTAGATTAGATAGCACTCAAATCCTAGAGTTAATGAGTTATGTGACTATCTCACCCTTTTTTAAAAAAGCTACGTTATTTGCACTTTGATGGGAAAACCTAAGTTAACCAAAAGGTTCAAGCACTGGAAGGCAAATAAAAAAAAATAAAAAAAAACTTAAAAAAAAAAGTGAAGCTTGATTCAGAAGTCCTTTGTCTCTGAGCAGCCTTATTAAAAAAATATGGCAGTCCTACTATTGCCTTCCCATTCTGAAGGGCAGAAGAGCTGAAGCAGAATGTATTAAATGATAAAACATTTCAGAAACCCATTGCAGTAACTAGTTGCTAAAGAACTTGAGGCAGGCCGTGGTCCGGGATCTGCACATTTTTAATAAAACACACACTCTGCAGGGGCACAGTTTTGTGTTGTTTTTTCAGTAAAATAAGACCATTTCATGTATCCAGTTTAGCATTTGACCGCACAAATGATAAGACTTGGTGTAGTGGAAGTGAGGAACTTCTGGGTTGATTTGGCTAAGGAATTGAAGGGATCAGGACTACAGTGTTAAAGTTGGATTGGCCCACAGTAAGATTTTAGCATGGAATCACAGATGTGAACTCATTTTTTCTTGATCCACTCTCCCCACAGAGAGCTTAGCATGCTAGCTTTAATCAGATTGCTGATTGTATGGCATATGTATTTACAGTCTTTTGCTGTTGGGTGCATTATAGGCCCTGGCTGTTCAAGCTGAGAAGCAGCTGTGGAGTCCTTTCAACAGTGAATACTGGCTCAGTTTCAGCATTGAACTAACATGCTGCTTGTGCAGGTAGGATGAACTCCCACCTAGCTACAAAAGACCACACAGACATAGAGGAAAGGGAAAGATTTTCTAGACTGTAATGATCAACACTTTCTGTTTAAGTGTTTGATGATCTTAGCTCTATTTATTTATTTGAGTCTGATCACATAAATACTGTCACAATTAGCCCTAGCCTTCCAAATACCTTCTAAGTTGCTTGTACTGAATGTATCTGGAGATTTGTACTAAGTCTTTTCTGGTGACATGCTAGCTTTGTTAATACTTGATCACCTGATTGCTGTCATATCACCTGCATTAAACACAAACCTTTGCCATGTCTGTGAATCAAAACCACACACAACACACTATTCATTTTAAATTTATACCAGTGGCAGGAGAATGCACAATAACTGTTCTGGTCATAGAGTTAGGGAATTGTGTATACACTGGGTCAAGTACTGTTAAGTCTGCAAGAGCAAAGTGACACTTTCAAAATTCTTTGAACTAATTTGTACTAGTGGAGCAGCTTTGTGCCACATCTGCAGTCTGTGCGAAATGCAAGAACATTTGCATGAATTGGACCAAAAGTCTCTTCTTAGACAAACTTATGCTTATACAAGTGTTGTAAGAACATAGGTATACAGGGATATTTACTACTCCAGCATGTCACCACAGCTGTAGGTATTTCCTCCTATATGAACTTACAGAGATTTTGGTTGTGTCTGTTTTAAATAGTTTTTTATTTTGTTGTTTTGTTTTATATGCATATGCTGTCTTTTAAACTCATTTATCCTTTTGCTAGCCAGGACATCAGTGACATTATGTTCCCTGTTGAATAAGATTGTGTGAAAAACTAACTGCTGCTTCTATTTTAGAACTTTGGATTAATAATTAAAAATATGTTGATGTTATGAAATAGAGAAAGTTGCACTCCTGTATGTAAGGAAAATAAATGAAGTGTGGTTAGTCTATGCCTTCCGTAAGCAGTACATAGTGAGTGATGTACTACTGTCTTCATTGTTTCTTGTAAGCTACTGGTGATAAGTATTAACATCCCCCCAACTGAAAATACCCGATTTGAAGTCTAACATAAAGATAAAGCAGCTTGATATCTGTGGCATTTTTTGTGAAATGTCTGGCATGAAAATCTGCTGTGTGGTTGTTGCATTGCTGAGTCAGTGTGTATTTAACTCCTGATCCGTACTTTGTAGACTATTTATCTTTACACAAACATTGGCCAGAACAGCATATAAAAGGTGAGCAGTGTTTTTTATTTGTTTCTCTGTAGCCTGAAACAGATTTGCTAAATGTTGGATTGACATAAAAATCCATGTTAGAAGTATCCCTTCAGTGCCTAGAGTGCCAACAATATTTAGAAGGGTAGTTTCTTCTCAAATAATTCAGTACCCTTACATTCTTCACAACAATTTGTCAAAATTTTACCACAAATATTTTGGGCTTAAAACAATTTGAACAAGGAAACATGAAGTGAATCAGTGACTAAAATAAATGAATTCGTGTATTGATAGCCTGTTCAGCATAATACGTGATACTGCATATTCCTAATAGCTCTGTCTGCTCTGAGCTATTCTGGTAAAGCCACTCCTCTAGGTTCAGGCTGAACAGCATGCGTAATGTCTGTGACAGTTTGAGCCTTGGAGATGGAATTGGTTGAACAGAGTAGTCTATTCAGATAAATGTAGGGGATTCATTCACATGGAAATCATTCCTGGCACAGTTGAAACAAAGTATGAGTGAAAGAGGAAACAAAAAGGAGCCACAGCGAGCTGCACTCCCAGCACCAGTAAATCAGCAGAGCTTCCTTGTTCACGATAAATGTAAGTTCCTTTACATCACATCAGTCTTACCCAGTTTTAAGAGGTAGTGGTAACACATAGTCCTACAGTAGAAGATTGCTTTAGATTAATTTGAAATGTGATTCTCAGCTCTATGTGGAAACCATGTTATGCCAGTATAACAGTGAGCTTTAGAGTGAAATGATTTTCACTTTCCTTAAAAACCCATAAATGTTTTTCTATAGTACTGAAAAGTTGGATGAGACTAGTTTAAATCAGAAAAGGGTAGAAAAAGTGCAGAGCTTAGTACCAGGAAAAACCTAGCATGATACCTAGGAAATCCGTATTTTCCTGAATTTTGGTGTCAGATGTGCTTCCACTAGGAGGAGTTGTCATCATATCATTACCCCATAAGATTATCAGACTTGTGCTTTAATTTAACTCATTTGATTCAAATGTGATAGTTCACAATGTGACTATAAACAATTAATAAAGTTAATAAACCTATGTTTACCTACCTTGTAGTACACAGCTGCTAATTGGTAGCAAAATAAATATGAAAAAAAGCTTGCAGCTTACCCTACTAACAAACTTTTGTTTGTCATTTGCATTAAGGCAAAAATTGAGTGCATTTTTTAGAGATTACAATTAATTTTCAATTTCAAGTTTTCCTTAGAACTTTGAGAATTTCAGAGTTTAAAATTATGTTTTAATAGTCACAGTTAGGGGGAAAGCTTAACATTAAATACCTAGAAAGTCCAAGAAAGAAAAGTAAAAGTTAAATCTCGTATGTGTACAGTTTTAGGATTTTTTTTAAGATTTTTTTTTTAACACTTATGTTGCAAATACTGTGACTTTAACATATGGTGGTTTAGAAGTTCCAGATTCTTTCATTTCTATTCTTTCATTTGTTTTATAAATTCAATGTAATAGAGTCACTGCTTGAATTTAAATGCTTGTTTTGATCTGTTTGCCAATCAAGTGTTGTGAGATAGCAGTGTATTTGGTGGTACACAGTTTTGCTTTGTTTTTCCTACTCTTTTCCTGTACTCATCTCTTTTCATCAAATCATGCAATATGATTCTAGTAAAATATGTGGTTTGGTCACTTTTCAGCAATATAGCTTCTGCATAGATTCCCATGGGATAAAGAGATAGAGACCTTAATCAAGCCTGTCGTTCCATTAAGAGAGAAAGGGACTGTTTAAGCATATGGCAACTTGGTACACGTAAAAAACTTTCAGATTGTTTTAGAGCAAAAAACCCCAGATTTTAACCTCTTGGGTATCACAAAGCAGAACTGAAATTTTCCATGCAGCTTTATTATTTCTCCTGTTCAAGGGCATTTTTTGCACTGAATCAAAAAGCTACAGTGACTTAGAGGGCTGCCACTCCCCAGAGAATTACCAATCCCTTTACTGTAGTTGTTCCTGGAACGCAGTTGGCAAAAGTAAGGAAGTCTGTGCCTCGCTTTATTTTGCAGTCCAGAATACATTAAATGGTGTATGTTAACATGGAGACTCTGTTCCAAATGGCAGAGGAGTCTATAACTTGTAGCAGGATTTGACTAGATGCTTAATGTCTCAAATTTTCAGTTTTACTATTTAAGCACGTCCTTGTCATTGCTTGCTTTGTGGCAGCACAAGCTTTTTTGTGGATGTCCAGTGAAGGAAAGAAGACACCTGAGTTGACTTGAAATAACAGCCCCTTCTTCTGGGTCATTTTCTCTGCCAGGGCAGGTCTCTGATCCCCTACACTGCACAGTCAAGTAAATGCTAGTGCTGGTACAGCAAAGAAATCAGTGCAAGAAACCAGCACTATCAGCTGGAGGCTGGTAATAGATAGTAGCTACATAAACTCGCTTCAGCAGCGTCAGCACCAGACACATAAATACAGCTGAAAGCAACTGGAAATGAAGGGTTGTGATGTACTGTGTACTGCCAGCAGCACGGTCTGCACTGTGCAAATGCAGACCATGGAGCGAATCACAGAATAAGCTGATTTGGAAGGGAGCCACAAGGATCATCGAGTCCAACTCCTGGCCCTGCACAGAACATCCCCAAGAGTCACACCATGTGCCTGAGAGCATTGTTCACACGCTTCTTGAGCTCTGTCAGGCTTGGCGCTGTGACTTCCCTGGGGAGCCTGTCCCAGTGCCCAACCACCCTCTGGGTGAAGAACCTTTTTTTAGTATCTGACCTAAGCCTCCCCTTTCACAATTCCAGGCTGTTCCCACAGGTCTTGTCACCACAGAGAAGAGGTCAGTGTCTGCCTCTACCCCTCACAAGGAAATTTTAACTGCAATGTCTCCCCTCAGTCTCCTCCTTTCCTGCCTGGACAGACCAAGAGACCTCAGCCACTCCTCACACAGCTTCCCCTCAAGGCCCTTCACCATCCTCCTGGCCCTCCTTTGGACACTCTCTAACAGCTCAATGTCTTTTTTATATTGTGGCACCCAAAACTGCCCCCGGAACTCGAGGTGAGGCTGCCCCAGTGCAGAGCAGAGTGGGACAGTCTCCTCCCTTGCCTGGCTGGCGATGCTGTGCCTGATGCCCCCAGGACACAGTTGGCTTCTGTGGAGATGGAACAAGCTTTGGGATCGTTGACTGATATCTTCTGACTTTCCCACTCTGCATTTAGTATTCCTTTTACAAAACAGTTATCTTTTGAGATTTTTCCAAAATACACAGATTTACTGTCTTAAGCTGTAAATCTGTATCTTTTGGAAAATTGACTACTTACAACCTGTCTCACAGCTGGCAAATTGTTTAGAGAAGATGGAGGAGGAATAAAATTATGACCTGGACTGCAAAAGAAGAGGTAGTTCTTTTGTATTAAGATGGTAAAATCTCTGAGATGTGGTATCACAAGCTTCATGACCACTTCCAACTTTTTTAGTTTTTCATTCTAGAGCGTTTGGAATCTAACAGTCCAGTGGCAGAAACTTTCTGCCACTCAAACATGCATTAAAATACAACATTCCTGCATTAATTGTTTAGTTACGCATAAATAGTTGTGATCAGTAAAGGGGACAGACCTTTGGTCAATATTATTACTCAGTGCCACAACACAGAACCTGAGGTGTACAGGATGTTGTATGGGAAGGTCAGATTTACTGAGGCTGTAATCTAGAGGGTTTGTTGATTTCACTAATGACAGAAGAAGAAAAAGATACATGTCTGAAATGGAAGTACATCAGAGTCTATCTGAAAACAAAACTGATGGACCTTTCATTCAAGTTAGGAAAGCATGCCAAATTCAAGTGATTAAAAGCCTTAAGAAAACTTTCTTGGGCAGATGTCCAATAAATCAATTTATCCTAATAAATTATTTTGTCACAGCAAGACACTAGTTTTAATTGGGAAGTACAGTCCAAGTCAATTTTGCTGAAACAGAAAAGGCACAATAAGGGAAATTAATTTCCAGATGAGATGAAATTGCTGGCTCTGCTGACTCACATGAGTAATTTTGTTGGGGACAGGATTACACCATGATGTGTGGCTTGATCCTTATATTACTGCTTGAATCCCAAAGGGAGACTGAAAAAGGGGCATGGATTACTCTGCCTGGAATACTTACTATAATCACACAGTAATTTGGAGTTACTCAATCTTGGTACCTTTGTCATACACACATACACACTTTAAAAAAATTACAGTGATGCTAATTTGACAAAACCTTAGCTGAAGTAAGAATCTGATATTACATATCACGTACCTTGTGTTTGTAGTATAACAACCAATGTCAGCAGCAGCATCTTTTAGTGGTTCTGGGATACTGTAATACACTAATGAATCATCAGTATAGTAAAGCACTGTAGTATGAACAACTGGATTTAAAAGCTACATATAAAACACCTTTCCCTGTGTGTTTGCATCACCTGTGCCTTAATGTGTGTGACTGCAACTGTGAGAGAATGCAGGAAAGAACTCTGAAAGTAAAAGCTAAGTTCAGTTCAGTACATCAGAGAGCCACGCTAGAAATTTCCTATTACTCATTTCATAACATTTTAGCAGTAACTTGATTTCATAAAAAGTCTCTGAACAGGTGGTGTTCAGAAATAGAATGATACAAACCTAAGCTGGATTTAAATTGTTCATTTTAATGTGAAAACCCCTGAAATGGTATAAATTGTGTGGATAGTACTGCAAGAACTTCCACATAAGGAGTCCAGAATAACTTCACTCCTGAGCTTGTCAAGTAATAACAAAGTCTAACTGAATAAACAGAAGCAAGTCATGGACCATTACTGATTCTATCCCACAAAAATCTGGTGACCTGTCTAAACCTATGACGATCACTTTTTGCAGGTCCTTAGATGTACAGGAACTGACAGTGTTTAGAATGGATAAATAGAGCAGAGATCTTATATTTCTTTCTAATACATGCTATCATTTGTACCTTTCTTCCCTTCCTCTCTCTGGAAAGGAAGGATATTAATTTCTTAGTAGGGAAAAAATACATATCCAAAATCTGCCACACGCTTTGGCAGTGTGTTTATAACTATATTTTGCATCTTAAAAAATGTTGGTATTACCTGCCTTAAGGAAAAGTTAATCCTGTTTTTCAGAGATAAAAATAAATGGTGTAAAAGTAGAAGAATAATAGGGAACTCCCTCTACCTACAACCACTTATCATAATGATATATTTAGTGGTTTTTGCAATTTATTTTACAATTCCATTTTACTCTTGACCTTGATCAGGCTTTCAATATATCTTGAGTCCTGACCACTAGGCTGTACCCTGCATCCAATGAACAGCATAATATTGGTTAAATAAGAGCTGTTTGAGTTAATGTTTCTATTGCATTTCTTCACCAAAAACTACCATTAGCAGAAAGATCAGAAAGCCAATTAGTTATCTTGTGAGATAAAGGGCATTTGTTTTTCTCCTTCAGCTGTAGAAAAAAATTTTTCATTTAAAAAAAAAGGGATAAGTCTACTGGGGTGTCAGCAAAGACTTAATAGCACATAGAAGTGTGCCATAAAACAGTCCCATTCAAAGGTGTAATTGCAGTATATTTGAAAGCAGTGCATCTTGTATTTCTTACTGTCTTGTCATACTAGGGTAACATCATTTTCTGCTTGAATTTTATTTTGTATGAGGGCTTGGAAGACAGGGGTATTCTTATTTTGGTTTGCATTTATTTGTTGGCTTGGGGTTTTTCTGGTATAAATTAATAACAGAGCAAATGCAGGTGGCCGAGTAAGATTAGATAGCCACTGTTTATCACTATTGTTAAAGAGAATGTTGGCTCTGTGGAAATTCTGGGATTCCTTTCATGCTTAGTGCAGAATTTCTCTTTGTTCTGGGATGATAAGTGTGATGACTTTCTAGCAATTATTGCAGATATTTTTTAAATTGGCATGTACTAACATGGAATCTTAAGTATTCACAACTAAATGAACTGTAGTCTTCAAATAATAAAATTTGTAGTCTTAAAAAATATATTCTTAGTGAAGACGTTAAACAGTTTTGGAAACAAGCCCCTTTTTGACAACAAATTTGAAGTCTCTTAGTTTAAAATGTACAAACCAGAAAAGAACTATTGTCCATTATTTTATTTATGTTTTAACCAACTAGCTGTGTTTTTCCTTTTATCTTTCTGGGAATCATATGCCTCTCATGCTGACCATCTTGCAATCTGAAAGTACCTGCTTAAAGCAAGCCAATAAATGAAAGATGTCAGTGGCTGAGCTTGTCCTCGCCTCACATAAGAATGTTCTCTGTGGCTTTAACATTCCTCAAGGAAATTCTTTTGTGGTGTGTCAATTAAATGTGGAGATTTTCTGGTCAATGTTACTCCACAAGATGGTCTTAGCTACTATAGTGCCGCTGTTCTTTAGATGTATACTCATCATCCGTAGCCTGCAATATTTTCACAATAATGAAAAATCTGCAATAAAGCAAATAATATAACAGAGTATTCCAGTGGACAATAGTGGGATTTCACAATATAACTTGCAAATTAGCAGGTTTGCTCTTTAATAGACTATGAAGTGACAAATTCCAGACCTAGAGCTTCCATAGTCTAATGGTGTATGTGTCTCTGAAGTTTAACCATTTTGATTTTTTTTCCAAGGTTGAGCACTGAGGCAAAATTCATAGAGGCTTCCAAAGCACTGTCTGGTCCAAAACATTGTGTATGTTACTAACAGTTGCTGTTCTAACTGAAATGTTTTTAAAATATTTCTAGGAATGTATTGCACTTTAACACTGGTAATACTGCTACTGTGGCCTACCTTTCTGCAGAACAGTATTTTTAGGTTTGCAATTTTATTTTAAAAAGAAACAAAACAAACAAAAAACCAAAACGCAAAAACAAAACAAACAAAAAAACCAAACCAAACAAACAAACAAAAAAACCGCCACAAACTTCAAAGGTTTTCTAGTGTTCCAGGAATTATGAAAATGCTAAATGGCTTTCGCCGTCTCACAGAAAGCAACACAGACTCTTTGCTGACCATGTCAGCCTTTGTGCAGCTTCTTGTGTGTTCAGAGTAGGCAGCTGTGTTAGAACATGTGGTTTATAGCTGAAAAGTCATAATTCCAGTTGGTTTATACACAGCTAATGAACAAGTACTTTTCCTGTAGTATAGATGAAAGATCTTCAACTAAAAATTAAATAACAAAAATATAAAATACACTAGGTGTCTGAACATGAGCATTTTCTTCTTCTGGCATCAGTGTTCTGACAAGAAAAATTCCTCATTCCTTCAATGACATACCTTATCATGACAAGGGGTCTTCATATAACATATAAATATACTTACATTGGCTGTTGTATACCTTATGGTCCCAGAAACCGCAGACATATCTGAAAGAAACTTGAATTCTCATGTATTAATAGTATAATATTTTCCTTATTCTGGCATTTGCTACAGGACTTACTCCATCTTACAGAGGTTGATCTTAGAAAAGTGGGAATTGAAAATCAAGGCCACCGAACACACCTCATTTCCAATATCCTGCTGCTTCAGAGGTAAAACAAAAGAGAGGTAAGGCTTCCATGTTGTCTCCTAATAAAGACTAAGGAATGAGCTAAGGTAACCTGAGTTTCTCTGTCACAAAGGATGATAAACAAATATCCTGATTCAGCCCGGGATACTGCTCTGAATGCACATCACTGGGGTACTTTACACAGACAATAACAGGAATAGTTAAACATTGGTTTAACAAAAATTAAACATTCATATTTTGGCATGGGTTTACAAAATAACATACCCTAAATTTTTTATAAAAGATGTCATTTAGAAAAGGCTCCACTGTCATTTCTGTTTCTAGTGCTCTCACTGTCTTCAGTTTATCAAGACACAGTAATGTTAACATACTATAATTGATGGAAGTCTGTGTCACAAATGCCTTCCACATTTGAAAAGATCTTATCAGAAGGTCTAAACCAAGATAATTTGTGTACAACCCACCTCATCCCTACTGAGGAGAGGAAGAGTGCTTACACAGTTCTGACCTTTCTTTTCCATTAGGGACTTTGCTATGAATTAAGGCTAGATCACTGCATCATTTGAGGTTTTTATCAGTTCAGTATCAAAATTCAACTCAAGTTCATGAGAACTGGAACAAGCCCTGTAAGACATTCTGGTCTGAGTGGAAGGATAGAGTGAGATGTTGTTCAACTCTGACTTGTTGTACTGGATATTTTGAGAACTGTTCACAAGATAATGAGATAAAAGTATTACACATTCTGCCCAATAATTCTTCAGATCACTGCCTAAGGCTTTTACAAATTTAATGTGAAGCAGTTAGTTACTTGGCTAGCAGTCCTGATCTTACATTTTCTTGGTCAAGATAAGACTTTTGGAGCATTTGTAGTAATTGGATAGTCATAAAATGTGTTTAGCTACTTAAGTTTTCAGAAGAAACTAGAACTGATTGTGTACAAGTAGGTCAGTGTATTTCCTCAATGTTTTATGATGCGTTCAATACACAAATTGTACAGCTCATAGGTTTGATTGTCTTAAAATATGTATGGAATTACGACATTTTTGTAACTGCTACTGTGAACAGATTAGGAAATTATTTTAGTTGATGATTGCAGTGAAACTGGATGTGTTTCAATTGGTATCTGTTTTCATGTGCATTGGGACTGCATTTCATAACATTTTCAGGTACTGGAGTATGGAATTTATTGTTGTTGTCAGTGTAGCACTGTTTATCAGAGGAAAGGACTGTTCAAACTGCCATTCACATGGTAAATTGATTTGTAGATAATTATGCAACATTTAAATCAACTCACCAGAATGTTCCAACTCATGATTCTTATGCTTCAGATATGTTGAGCTACATCAAATCTTGATGTATTGTTGATGATTTCAGTGAATATGAATTTGAGTAAAAAAATTCTTTCTAAACTGGTGTGTATATATATTTTTATTATTTGTCCTCCGGACACAGATTTTGCAGAGTGACAGCATGATGCCATTTGGATTTTGTTTTTCTTTTTGGCACTTAATTGCTAGAACTCTTTAAGCTAAATTCTAGTAAAATTGGTGCCAGTTCGTATTTTTATGAGTATTTATCTTCAGCAATGTTTCCATTCACTGTTGGCTTTTGGCTAATGATAATTAAATGTATAATTGAATTATGTGCTTGAGAAAAATACAGGCACATTGATCTCCAAATTCCGTTTACACCAGGATATTTGCTTTGCCTGTTGTATTAAGGATTTCTGGGAAGGTTGAAAACAGATCAGTTCAGTCAGTCATACATGAGAGTGCAGACTGGTTTGTTTTCACAGTAGGGACTAAGGGTTGTTATCTGGTCTCCAGCCTATTATGACACTGTTTTGTTTTGTGTCTGTCTTTGACAGAATGCTGTGTCTAGGAGCAAAGTGCCTAATCAGTTATATTGAAATGCTTGTTTTCCACCACTGAACTTTACTGTAGTCCAACATCAGAGAAAACTTTTTAAATTTTCTATTCTATTAAATAAATGTTAATGCCCTACTAATGTACTTATTGGAACAGAGCAAAGGCTATCTTATTCTGTTTCCTGTTAATTTTGCGCTTTAGACAACAGCATTGTATTTGGTGCTGGTTCAATAGTTAGCAGAGAGTGCTTCAAGTGGAAAGTCTCATAATATCTAAACATTCTCACAGGGTTAACAGTGAAATTAAGTTTTGGGAATTTTTGTGAAAACATTTTCTGTTTTCTAAAATGTTATCTTCGTTCTGAAACTGCTTTGAACAGGACATGTCTCAGCACACTAAGATTTGGATTCATCCTGTCTAACTCTAGCTACCTGGGCTGTGTTTCCACAGTAATTAATATCAATATCCGTACATTGACATAATCTGTGCATTGACATAATGCCCAGCAACACATTAGAGCTGGATGAAACATGTGCACATGATCACATATCTGTTGAATTAGGTAGAGTACATAATACGAAGTTCACTAGCTTGATGCTTTTATGCCATCTTTATGGCAGCCAGTGATAAATAGTGACTAGGATAACTGATTTGTGACCAACATTAGCTAACCAGTAGGAAAATAAACATTCAAAATTGTTAAACCACTTCAGCCCAGCGGAATAAACTTAGTAGTCTATCAGTAATTTGAATCATGGGGCTCTGGTGTTTTTGATCAGTATCAGAAAACTTAAAGGCTGCTGAGCTGTCGACTCTTGACTTTAATTGAAGCTGAGTTTCTAAAATGCCAGCCTAAACAGTCTGTGTCATTTTCATCTTTCCTTAGCTGCTTTTCCCCATCTCTCTATCATTCCTTTTGTTGTCCCTAAAACTATCCTGCAGCTGCACGCTGAACCCATTGGGAAATATGTCTAGCTGAAAAACAGCCTTGTTTTCCTCTGCTCTCCATCCACATCAAGTCCCCAAGCCAATTCACTGTTCAGCTGCATCAGTGCTCGTATGAGTGTGAATGGCTGTGAAAGACACAGCAGAGCCGAACCCTGTGGCTCAAACAGCCTTGCTGCCCAAACTGAAGCCACAGCTGAAGGTGTTAAGTGGGAGGCAAGTCACTCTCTGCTCCCTCTGCTATTGGAAAGAGACAGATGAATTCAGCAGATAATTCTGTTCACTACCTTTTGTAGGTGTCTATATTTTTATTGATTGTAAAGGTATACCAGGACAGCTGACTGCCTCACAGATCTCTTGGCAAACACTGACAGCTGGTGAAATTAATTTGGGCCTAAAAGCTAAAACTGTGGTTGTTCTGGAGTGTTTAATCTCTTCTTTTGAGTGCAGCCTTACAAATTTCACGTAAGCATTTGTTTCATTTTCTCTAAGTATTGATGATCTCCAATATTTGCTTAGGATTTACCACTACGTTTCATTTCCTTGTAAATCAAAGTATTCAAGTGGAAAGGTGTTTCCAGTTTCTGAAGATTTTCTTCCTGAGTGCAAAATTGTTACCCATTCTAAATGTACTTCCTACCACTGTTTCATGAACAGAAGACCATGTGACTGTGTACAGAGCCAAATTAATAGTTTCTCCAGGATTAGCTAGTGACAAAGTAGATGTCAAGTGAAAACATGAAAGAGCACAGCAATCTGTAGTGCCACTTTCCTAGAATACTTTCTCAGCCTCTAAGCATTTAATCTAACAAAAGATTTCAAAAAGGTATGAATGTGAAGAGACACAAATATTCATTCCACAGTCTTTTTGCCTATGTCTTGACTTACCTTTTGATGTGCACTGTAGCATATTCTGGATCTTGATGTCCTGCCATCTACACCAGTATCCATTCATGTACTCATCGCATGCTATGATTCCTTTGAGATGTACTTTTTGTTTTCTATTCCAGTGAAATTGTTGAGTCAAGGAGTGAGGCCTGTAACATGCCTGGGCTTGTCACAGTATGGAATCAAGATGCATCCAAAATTTGGGTGCTAGCACTTCTAAGGAAAAAAAAAAACCATGGGCTATGCTTATAGGAATGCTCTCGGTGGTTATCTAGCACCTTTTGGAAATACTTGTTTGGCATCTTAAAATCAGGAAATTACATATCCTCTTCTAGAAGAGGCTTCTTCTGGTATGACAAAAATTGGTGACAAATTAGGTGTAATCTGACCCCTGCATTACTCAGAAAAGTCTTCCTTCCCTGAGCATGAGGCATTGTACTCTGCCCTGTCACAATCAGCAGTTCAAGATACATCCTGAAAGCCACAGCCCAGTACTTGTAGAGTAGTGCTTCTGGAAGGAACTGTCATTTTCTCAGTATCCTCCAATACTAAAGCAAGGTTTGATGCTATGTGGGATTGGACCAGGGTGTTTTATATTGTTGTATATAATCTCATTTACTATATTGTGCTACAGCCTTTAGGAGTGTGATTCTATTTTGATTTCTTATGACCTACAGTAAAAGAATAAATCATGCTTCAGATGTGTTGAGGAATCCCATCATGATGTGACCAGCTCCTTCAATGCTGTAGAAATGTTACCTATAAAGAGGGAAATGTAAACATATAAATGAAAATGTCTATTTTGATACAATTTTTTAAAAGGCCTTGGATATTGCTGGACATGGAAGATTTTTTTTTTTTTTCCCTTTAGGAACATGAATTTAAATACAGCATTATATTTGAAAACTTTGTATAATTTGACTACTAAAATATTTGTATACATTTGCATGTATTCATGACGTATGTTTCTATCCATCGCTGGTTAAGTTATGAGTGGAAAGAAATACAGAAAGCTAAGTGATAAGTTTTTTAAGGAAATGCTCTAAGAGTTTTTCCGGTAACTTCTTTTACTAAGATGAATTCCAAACAATAGCATTTTATGTCATAATGTGATTTCATTAACATCTTGGAGTGTTTTTCTCTGAGAGGCAAAAGGTATAAAGAGTATTTGCTTTTTGTCTTGGGCATGTTTTCTTAGACAGAAAGTTTTAATAGGGTATATGTTTAGATCTATTGTGATTCTTTTTATCGTACAAAGAAGGCCAGCCTTAGTGGACTTTAAAAATAAATGCATTGACATAATTTATTGTGGGTAAACATAAAATAATATGCAAAACCTGAATTAGATTGAATGCAATTAACATTCCATAACTTTCTGCTTTTAGATTTTCCATTTAAATTCTTGGATAACTGTTTCTGCTTTGTTGTATTTCTTGCCATGCTGCAGTAGTATGAAGTTAAATATGAAGTGATTTCTTGTTGTCATATGAAAGACCTAAGTTGTGTGGTTTTAAGAAGGAAGCTGAGCAAGCATATGGAGCCTGACTTGTGCTTGGGACAATATAAATAGAGAAGTCCATCTTCAAAGAAGGCGTAAAATAACTGAGGGACTCTCTCATGTGTTTTTATTAGATGACCATTGTAATTAGCATAAAGCCATGACTAGTTTTGCATTGTCAACCCCAGATATCTTGCCTTTGTCACTCTGAGATAAAGTCCTTTTAAACATTCTGGTGCTTTTGCTCTGAAACATTACAGATGCAACCAGAGTGCTTTGGGGCAGTGGTATGTAGTGTCAAGCTGTCAGATTCCAACCTTGTGCTAAAGTATGCTGGTAGCTTTGCCAACAGAAGGAGAGAAAGCTGCTTTGAACACTTGGATCTGCATAATAGCTAGAGGTGGCATTGCTACCTGTGTGGTCTGTTTTGTTCTCACTGAGAGACACAAGGATTTGGATTTTTTTGCTGTTTCTGTTTGAGAAGGTCAGAAATGTAAATGCTATTACAGAGTTGTTAACAAACACCTCTGACAGTACCATTTCATCTACTGAAAGTTCCATATTTGCTTACTGGTGCTTTCTGGCATTCTGTTTATCCTCACCTCTACATCAGATATGTTCTAAATGAAAAACATCTATCACATGCAAAGAGAGGCTGTTAACTCTCCTGTATTTGAGACTTTTACAGAAACATGAAGAAACAAAAATTTTCAAGGAAGTCTTAGCTCCACAGTAACAGTTCTACCACTGCTAGAAGCACAGAGAGGAAAACAGACTGTCTGGTAAAAAGGGACCCATAAGTCCTTGTCCAGCTTCTTTCCAGTTTAAGGTATCATTTACCTAAACTAGTCAATAAAAGAAAACTGGATTTAGTGCCATTTTACCCGTGTATTTAAAACTTTTGAAGCAGGTCTGTCTAATCAGTGCCAGCACAAATTCTTCACATGATTTTCAATACCAAATTGAAAGGGGGAGGAGAGGGACACAACATATTATTGTCACAGAATCCATGCAATTTATTTTTAATATTTTTTTTAATTACTAATTATTTTTTGTTCAAGATTATAATTTTCTTGTATTATATCTGACAATGACTGACTATACCTGGGTTTTTTGGCTCCAGCAATGGCTGACACTTGCTGGCTCAAAACACATGGAATTCTGTAGCTTTGAGAACTTCTGATAGCTACAGTGAATTTTTTTTCAAATTCTTCCAGAAGTTTTATTTTATTTCTGATTGATGACTTTAACTGCAGATTAGAGGAGTTTAACAATAAAACTAATTCCTACTAGAAAACAGTGATTTGTGAGAACTATAGATTTTAGCCAGTAGTAAAGAAAGATCAGTCTTCTGGTATTGTATGTACCCAGTCTGTGCTTACCTAAGTGTACAAAAATTAAATGTGGTATAGCCAGAAACTCTAGCAAGCCAGAGCATGTTCACGCTTCAGTTTGTCACTGAATGAGCTAAGGTTTATATAACTCCTCAAACTCTCTTGCTGTAATACAGCATTGTTTGTAGGATGTTCAGCTATGGGACATACCTGCTTGCAAGCTTTCCTGTGGCTGGGGATTGCAAGGTTTCTGAACACCGACTCAAACGGATAACTCTTTGGGAGTTTCTGAAAGACCTTGTGTCTCCAGTCCTAAGCCAGATCAAATAGTAAGAGATGATGTTCATAGTTTTATTATGGAGGTCTGGGTAGGTGCTGATTAAACTTGCTTGTTTCAGTTGGCAGCCGGGGAGGACATTAGAAAACAGAGTTGCCATAGCTTACGGTTTTCAAACTAAATATTGTCAGATTCCAAGTGCTGTGGCATTTTTCAATTCATATTGTTGTTCTTTTTTGCCCTGATGTCTTTGATTAACTTGAAAATTACCAACAAATAAACTTCATTTCCTAGCCAACAGGTATAACCATTAGTTTTTCTATGTGGCATCTGTAAGATGTAGGAGTTGAGGCTCGAGTATAGCATTTTGCTTGTTTGGGTCCTTTTTCTTCTAAGACAAGTCCACAGTAGCAACTTGCTTTGACTGTTGTTTATGGGGGAATCTACACGAACTGCTGTGTGAGCAAGCCACGCATGCCTTGTTCCTCATCATGTGTAGTTACTTCTGCATTTTATCACTGCAGCTTCAGAACACTGCTTTTGGGGTAAATGTGTTTTCTCCTATTATCTGAGGAAGACTGGAATTCTGACATTTAAGCTCAAACTGAAAAGTTCCAATGAATCCTCTTGTATTGTCCCATTGTTTTTTTGTTTCTGTAAGCACATTTCAAAATAGTCTCAAGAACTGGCAAGTACACAACTCTGGGCACGATTAAGGCATGCACGCTATAGCAGCACAGGTCTTGGGATTTATGCCCCAGTTGTGTTCCTCCTCACTTATCTGCTCTTTTAGCTGCTTGGATGGGTGTCTTTACAGGTGAAAAAATTAACCTATATATACTCCCTTCCTTCAGAAAACTGAAGTCAAGGGTGGCCGTGGAAGGCCACAGCAGTGCGTGATGCGTGGCCAGTGCTGGCCAGCACAATGCTGCTTTCTCAGTCTCCCCCAGGTTGATGTTACGAAGGACAGTGCTCCATTGCTGCTGTGTCTGTGGCAAGGTGATAAACAGCATGAGGCCATGTAGATAACCACATGGCTCAGAATCCATTGCTGCTAACATGGAATGCTGATGGAGAGGGCTTGACAGAGCTGCTGTGCTTCTTTGAGGACATTGGTGCTTCCAGACTTCATCGCACAGCTCAGTAAACTCATTTCCAAAGCAGATATGAAGTATGAAAACAACAGAAGTTTTGCAGTGAGGAATCTAATCTACCTTAATCTGGAATAACTCACAACTAATGGAGATACTGTAGGCAGTCCTGTGAATTTTTCCTTCTTGCAGCTTGTAGGCAAATTCTCTTAAACAGCTTTGCATCAAGTATGTGCAAGGATGGGTTGTGTAAATTGTCAAACATGAAGACAAAGACCAATTTTCAATTTCACCTGAAGACAAAATAGAACTTTAGGAAAAGAATGTAATGACTCATGCAAGAGTAATCACAGTTTAGGCAGGGCTCCCCAGCTACAGTCCCATTACTTAGCACGTAGGCATGCTACTAAGGAAATTACTGCTCCTTTTCTGCTTCTTAGTCATAAAAAAGGACAAGCATGACACTACTTCCTATGTAACTACAGTGCCTAAAATTTTCCTCAGTTATTAGAATCAGCCAATAGAGACCATCTCATGTGCTAACAGATCAGAGGTTTTGGCATGGTTTTAGATGTCTTTTAATGAATTGTGGTTTAGATAGAGAAGCAAGACATTTGCCATTATGCAATGAGGAAAATAATAGTTTGCACTTCTGTAGCGTCTTCTACTTGATAAGCTGATAGAGTTTTATACAGTCTTCCTTGTGAAAAATAACTACCATTGTGATGTATGTCACAAAAATGTTACTATAAGCCATACAGGAACTAAGTGGGTGAGAATACTAAAACCAAATGTGGAATCCAGGAATCTCAACTCCTCTTTCTGTATTCTCACCCTATTGTTCAGTGCTTTTTCTTGCACTGGACAGATTGGTGAGGCATTTTGGTGTCCAAGATGAGATCAGTCTGTTGCTCTTTGGTTCCTTTCCCCTCCCCATGTTCCTTCCCTCCCTCCCCCAAGTATATTTTGAAGAAATATTATGTGTGAAATATCCTATGGGAAATCTCCACAGGTTGTTATTTGTGGCAGTGAAGTTCTGGAATCTGTCACTGTGCCTGAAACATTTCAGTTACTTCTCTAACCTCAATACTTTCTACAACTGGGAAGATAAATGTAGAGTGCCATAAGCTAGTCAAGATTTGGTAGCTTTCCTAGTTTATCACTAGCTCAAATGACAATGCATTTGGGGAAAAACAATTGACAAAAGAACAGAGTGAGGTTTTGTTGTGCATTTAAGCCTTGTTTTATGTGAAATTAGTTTGAATTTAGATCTTAACTTCAGGGCTCTGCTCGCTGTCAATAGGATGCTACAATTTTCTGTAATTTGTGGGGAGAAAAATATATGTGTAGAAGTCTGTCTGTCAGCATGCCACAAGTAGTCGCTTATATCCCATCATCAGTGAATGGATCTTTTTGGAAACTCTTGTCGTTCACATTTACCTCAACTTTTCTGTTTTGGAAGTTGTTGTAAAAGGTGTATGGCAACACCAACACCGATAATGCTTCCCTACTGCTCATGCCTGCCTTAAGGAACCAAAGTGGTGTAGCTATGGGAAGGGGAACACCAGTCAGAAATGCTACTGTGAGCTTCCTTTACCTTAGTGCACTTGATAAAATTAATTTTCTAATCTCCTGTCTCCTTCCCTTACTGAATATTTGAGCATTCTCTGCCTTTATTTTTTCTCTTATTTTACACTAAACTTCATCTTACTTGAACTTTCTTATGCAAATGTTCTGCTCATATCTATGAAAATTCCTAGACCTTCCCAAGAATTTTCATCTCCCAATACCTGCTTCAGCAACTTACATGATGAACCTTGTCTTGATCAGCTAAATGTTTCTTAAGCTCTAGCTACACTTCAAATGAAGGTCCAGTGTTTTTTCTGGTTTGAATTGCTTCATTTAAAAAAAAAAAAAAATCCATTGCTTGTGAGATATTTCAGATGCCTTCAGACTGCAAAATTCAGTGTTACGGACAATGCATAAAATGCCAAACTATAAAGAGGCAGATGTCCTAATTCTAGCCAGTAGCCAGAGATGTCACTGTGGTAAATCATCATGAGGAATTTTAATCCTGTTGCTGTCACTATTGGATGCAGTTTAACTTACTTAGCTTGAGAACACCATAGTTTCATTTATTTTATTATTGCCTTGATATTATACAGAGCTCCTGGAAGATAAATAATCTGATCCTTAATTGCATTTATCATTTAGATATCGTAGGACCACAACTTCAGCAGCATCATGTAGTCAGGCTCTGAAGTAGGTACATCAGAAACAATTTATTAAAGCTAGTCTTGGTAAAAATGGAGAAAGAGAATGAAAGGATTGAACATTAGCATGAAGTGAAAATAGTGTATGAAAAGGATCCCCCAAAACAGAATCACCACACAACTAGTAGGGATCAAATATTTAATGTCAAAATCAATTAAATATTTGGTTAGAGAGAGAAATATTTGCCTCTGGAAAGCTAATGCAAATAGGATAGCTGTGAGTAGGTTTGCAGAATTATGCTGCAATAATGCTCATAATGCTGGCTTATGACTTCTGATACGATGAGAATTGAAAGTGCTTTGAACAACTGGAATAACTGAGGTAAAACCAGAGAAAGGCTGGCCAGGGAGCCTGAAAGTCTGAGCCAATGGGAAAGAGATAAATACCGTGTTAAAGAAAATCTTACCTAGACAGTGCTTTAAAAGTCAACTGAGTGTGCCTTGATTTGTATTTAAGCAAAAGCCCTGTGGCTGAGCCAATAGTACAGCTGAAGGTGTTTGAGGTAACTAGTTGAAAATTAAAGTTGTAGCTATAATTATCTCATTGTTTTGAAGGTGTACTTTACAAAAGAAGGGTACGTGACCATCTGTGCTCTCAGTAGCTCCCTATTCTGTACAGCTATTTGACCCTTTGTTATAGAAAATGCGTTTTATCCCCCCAACCTGTTGCACAAATAACTTCACACGACTTGGCAGGCTGAGGGGGGAGTCTCCCAACACAAGTAAATTTTGTGTGTAAAT
This sequence comes from Origma solitaria, assembly GCA_013397895.1. Taxonomy (NCBI): domain Eukaryota; kingdom Metazoa; phylum Chordata; class Aves; order Passeriformes; family Acanthizidae; genus Origma; species Origma solitaria. Next base: position 170,731 of record VZRL01006024.1, read on the forward strand.
TACGTAATAGGCTCTGGATCGTCCGTGAGCAGGGTGGATTTAGCAAACTGGTAATTTTTGCTGTAGTGCTAATTTGAGAGACGAAACTACGGAGGTCAAGTTCTTGAATCTATGGAAAAGGGCATCAGGAGGTCAAAGCATGCCGGGGGCTGGTGCTTCGGGGGCTCGGCGAGACTCAGCCTGAGCGGCGCGGAGGGTGTGGCCGGGAGCCGTAACTCAGGGCCCGGGTGGCTGTGCACGGCCGCGGCCGCCTCCCGCCACAGGTGAGGGACGCCCGGGAGGGGCTGCTGTGCCGGGCCGGAGGCGGGAGGGGCACGGAACCGGGGCCGGGCTGTCGCGGACCGGGCAGCGAGCGATCAGGCGCTGGCAGAAGGCTCTGGTTGAGTCACCCTTAAGTTATCGCCAGCTGCGCTTCCTCGGGGCGGGCTGGTGCTGGTGTACGCGCCCGTTCCTACCGCAGCACGCCAGACCTTGGGCTCTCCCGAGAACGTCCCGGTTCATTTTCTGGCAGCTCCGGACCGCTGTTGTTGCGAGTCCGGCCTCCGGGCCACCCTTCCCGGCTGCCCGCTCCGGCTCCGCGGCCCCGAGGGAGGGACCCGGGCGGGGCTCGCTGCCAGGAGATCGCTTCGCCGGACAGACGCTCCAGCCGATCCACAGAAAGCCTGGAGGGAAGCAGCCGTGATCAGACCCGGTAACTGCGGGGACAGCTTTGACCTCTCGGGCAGAAAATGAAGAGTTGGTTTTGTGTGTGAGTGTGTGCGAGTGTCCCTGTGTCCCCACACGGCTGTCGGGGCAGAGGAGCGGCAGCAGTGCGAGCCCTGTCCCTGCCCGGGGTGGCTTGCGGGCTGCTAGAAATGCCGTAGCTGTGACAGTGGCGGCCGAGACGTTGGATCCAGTGCTTAGGTTTTGTGGGAATTGATCCCATGGAAATCTGTTCAGTAAGTGTAAAACACTGGTGTGTAGTCGAGATACCGGGATACTTCTCCGAGTAGACAGAAAAGAAACGCTGTGTCCTTCTTTTTTTTTCTTTGTCTTTTGAAGAGGAGCGAATGCAGAAGCGCTTTTTTCTGTCCGAATTTGTGATTTCTGTAAGTTGGTTCTTAGTTCGAAATAGTAATGCTGAAAGGGTTTTCAGTTGAAGTGGCTTGGTTTGGGGGTTTTTTAAAGTAACATCGTGGGAACAGAGGAGCAGTCAAAACAAATTGCTTTCTTTACCAGAAAGGGAACAAAAGCTTGTATTTTGAAGCATTGGCTAAAAAACACTTAGATTTGACTGTAACCTTGGTAGAGTACTCTGTTTCTGCCAGCAAAATAGGGAGAGAAGTTTTTTTTCAAGTCAAGGCTTCATACTGTTCAGGATTACTGAGCTAACTGATTGGGCACTTACATTTCAGAGATAATTTCATGGCCAAATGAAGAGAGCTGTACTTATTATGGAAACATCTTCAATTATCACTTTTTCTTGGTAATTTTTATAGATATGAAGGTATTCTACATGTGCAAATTTGCAAAGAGAGGTATGGGGTTTATCTGTTTCTCTCATCTTGGAAAAAAAGATATTTCAAAGATAATGTATCCTGGCCTGTGTGTTTTCTGTTGCATGAGAATAACAGTTAAAAATAACATTTAAAATAAGCTGACTGATTATAGTGCAAGGATGTATGGGGGGAGGATGGAAATTGTATGGCATATATAAGGAGAGAGAAGGAGAGCATTAACATTGTGATAGCACTTCAAGACCCTTTGGAAGTGCTGACCTGACTCTAATCTTGTGGGGATGTTTGATGTTTGACAGACTCATGTTTTTTTTCTGATAGTAGCTTAAAGCCTTTGAACTACTGCCTATGCTTTCTCAATCTCTGTCTCTGTATCATAGCAGGCTGTAGGTTCTTGAACCTTAATATTCTTTTCAAAGTCCTGTGACATGCTTGCTGTGGAAGCTACTGGATCAGTTTCTCTTTTTTAAAACAAAAGCAGAAAATACAGGTTGCAGAAAGCTGCTTCTAAACCATTTTGGGAAGCAAAAATCCTTTCTTTTTTGTTAATATAATGAAGAATACTACACTGCTTCTAGGGAGAAATTCACCTTGAATAAGCTATAATGGCTACAGTTTTAATTATATTTCTTCCTATGATACTTTATAGGAAGAAATATCTTCTTGTATACTTTATATAAAAACTTTGTAGATTTTTAAGCCACGCCTTTTCTGTTTGCCTTATTCTCTTACTACACACACAGAAAAAGTCTAGGGAAATTCATCTGCCTTTTTGTCCTGACCTTGACTTTCTTCACCGTTAAGGATGTTCACTTGGTTTTTCTTTTTTTGTGCGCATCTGCATAGAGCATGCAAATATGCCAAGTAACTTGTCAGGGAGAAGATGTATCTTCAGCTTGTCGAAATTTATAATTGCTGATTTCAGGGTAGGGAGGGGAGGCGGGTGGGAGGAATTTGTGAGATTTGATGTGGCAAAAGTAAGAGTTTTCACAAAAGCTGACTCCATCTTTCAAATACCTGAGAACACTCAGCTGAACGTCTTACACCATATTCTTAGCTTCGTAGCATATATAATGGTAAAGGTTGGTGTTATGATAACACCAGGTATAAACTCCAGGGATTTTGATCTGAGAGGGAGAATTACCCACATGGCTGATCAGTAAGGCTTTGTGAGAAATATGGGTCTTGTAATGTCTAGAACTGATTTAGATATAACTCTTGAGTTTTGAGATAACTTGAGAGTTTGATTTGGAACTCTGAAGTTGCTTTTCTGTTTCCTTTTAGGAGGTTTCCATTAGCATGAGCATATACAGCCTTGGACTGTTTGTTATGCCATTCATGCTCTGAGGCTGAACCAAAGATTTCCTTCTCCCTCACTTCTCTTCCTCCAATATATTGAAACAACAGAGTAGAAGCCACTGACATTGGATGTGTTATGTTGTGGTATGGAAAGGGCACTTACTGCTTTACCTGTGTAATTTTGAGTGAACCATCAGAACACTTCCTTAGACTGTGTGAATATAAGAAATTTTTCATGAGGACAAGCTGAGCCAAAAAATCTGATTTGCATCCCAAAGATGGTACAAGCAGAAGTATATTTAGTATGTTGTTTTAGGGAAGTTAAAGTTACTTATTTCATTGTTCATGGGGTTTTTTTGTTTTGAGCAATGATGTGAAGGAGATGCACACCCAACCAGATTAGAACTTCATGCATGTTTTCCCACCAGATATGTATTTCATTCTGTGTCCAATCTCATACTGTTACCCTAAATGCTGTGTTGATTTTAGAGGCCTCTTCATTTGTATTTGCTCACTCTCTTTCATAACAAAAAGCTAGAACATGTCAGAAGTTACCTGGAAACCTTTCATGCTTTCTAGTTCTCTGAATTCAGAATGTGACTCCTGACAATTCTGTTCCAATATAGTCTTCCAAATTACAAACTGAAGAAAGAGCAGTGCCACTCTATGTATAAGTACAAATTCATTTGCCATTTTTAACATTTTATTGGCATGAGTCCGTCTTGTTTGTATGACTTCCAAAGCATTCTGTTTTGTTAGGTGCTGCATTTTGACAAATAGCAATGTGTACAATTAAATTTCAGATCCTTTTGAGCAATTGTTGTGTTAAAATTTGTACCATTTCTATTGTTGATTGAGCAATGGCAAGTGTTCAAAGCGCACTGTCTCTTAGGGAGTAAAATTTTCAGGGCTTCTATATTAGTAAAGTCAAACATTCTTTGAAACAAAAAGTATTTGAGACATTCCAGAGCCTTCAGCTGAAGAGGCTCCCACTTTCCAGTGTTTATATTCAATACAAGAAAACTGCATGGATAGTTTGGCAGGAGTGAGCTGATTGTTGTAGTTATTTTTTACACTTATGAAGAATACACAGTACAGCAGCACACAGGCAAGCAGATAAAGGTATGGTGGAAGCCAGCAGACCTGTTGTTCTCACTTTTATTTTGAGTTTTTTGGTTTGGTTTGGGTATTTTATTTGTTTGGGTTTTGTTTTGTGGATTCTTTTGTTTCGTTGGGATTTTTGAGGTGTTTTTTTGAGAGTATTTGCAGGGAGGATTGTTAGAAATATTATCAAAGCTTCTGCACACATATTTGTGGCTAAGTGTATTGCAAATTCTTCAATGTAAGTATTTTTGTACTAGCTGTGGAACTCTACCTTGATTCCTCAAAACAAAACTCAGGTGTGAATTTGAGGATTGGGTGTTGAATTTGTAAGTCGTGTGATGTTACTGTGCATGCTTCTTGAAAGAAGCAATGATTAGGACAACTCTGGGAGTTTGGTTTTGATTCTTAAGGGCTTCTAAAGAGTAGGGGAAAGATGGAAAATGCTGTACATCAGGATGTCATTAATTTGTTGAAAACTCTCAGACTGTTGGACTGAAGACCTTCTGGGTTGCTAGAATAATTACCTTGTAATTTGGTTAGGAGAGTGAGTTCTCAGCTTTCTTTATGAATCCTCAAACATGAAGTGGGTGACAATTTAGTCATAGTAAACCTATTGTGGACTCATCTGGTATGAGCTATTAAACCAAAGCTTCGATAGTTACATTTATAACTGCTTGGGTTTGGTACCCACTTGCACCTAATGTCATATGTTCCATTTCAGAATAGCAGTGGTAACCTTGCAGGAAAGGCTAAGGAGGAGTCTTTCACCGGATAACCTGAGCTAAACCAGTTGGAATTCAGAGGTTTTGAGGTGGTTTTTATATAAACCAGTAAGAAAATAGAATAATTAAGTACAGACTCTTAGCCACCCCTGGAAGGAGAAGAATAGTGTTTGTACAATATGAGCCAGCTGGCTTCCAGTTTTTCAGATTCCATAAAGGTGTTTGTTGCTTTTTACAGTGAACATGTGAAATTGAGTTTCAAATGACTGTATGAATTGGAAGAAGCCTTCCCCCCTCCCCCCCATCCCTGTTGTTGGAGGTAGTTTTTATCATTCTATTCTAATAACAGAAATGAATTTACAAGGAACAAGCTCTGTCAGTTGGCTTTAACTAGAGGAGGTTGCAGCTTTTTGGTAAGCATTTGCATTTTAGATCTTCCTATCTGTAGACCAGTTCTTTTGCTTTGAATAGTTGTAATGCAAAACTGACTTTATAGCAATTATTGTGAAAATAATTAAGTGATATTTTTAGTACTAGCCAAAACTAGCAGAAACTGTATTCTTCAACCACATTATAAATGGAGAGATGATGTAGTATTTCACAGGGGCCCATGTGATAATTTGTGGCAGAATTTTTGTGAGAATGAGTTTTGGTTTCTTTAGGATTTTGTATTTTATTTGGATCCACATGACTAAAAATGTCAGTTCTTTGCTAATGCCACAGCTCTTTCTTACTGTTTTCAAGAGACCTGACCAGAGTCAAACAGATTCTCCCTAGGCAGAAGTGCCATTTCCTGAGGCTTTTCTACTACAGTACATAGTACCTGTGCTGTGACAGAGGCTTGGCAAATTGAAGAGTACAAAAAAAAATGTAATTACTGAGTATTTATTGTAGGACTTTCAATAAAGGAGAATTGGGAAGGAATTTGTCATTGAAGTCTGAAAACCTTATCCAGCTGGTGAATCTCTGCAGTGCAGCTGACAGGAAAAAACAGAATTTTTATATACTCGGAGATCAGTTTTAGCATTACTGTAAAACTAAGCCTGTTATGATAACCTCTGAGTAGAAGTAACAGTAGCTTCAGTGCAGAAACATTTTGATGGTAGCTGTGATGCTGAGGGTGGAGAAGGGAGCAGGAGGACTATAGAGGTATCTCTGTTTTCCGTGCAACACCTGTGCATTCCCCAAAACAGGAGGAATTCTTGTGCAGCTGTAAGCAGCTGACTTCCAGGCTGCTGGGCCTTCAAGGGTGCTCATCTTATTTTTCAGTATGAAGCTTGACCCAGGTCAGAGCAGATTCCCCATGTTATTTCCAAAAGCACTTCTGCTTTCTGATTTCATATCAGTCTCTGCCACTTCTGTGGCTGTTCCAGTTTTTGTGGGAAGCACCTGGTTGTCTAACACCTAGGTTAAATAATGTAGGATTGGTTATCCTTTGGGTCAAGTGGTGTGTTCCATACAGTGGCTTTTGCAGGCTAATATAACTGCATAGGATAAGCCTGTCTTCTGTAATACAACACTTCAAACTGAGCACAGTGCAGCAATTTTGAGGAACAGAACAGTAATTTGTTAATGAGGCTGAAGTGTTTGTCTCACAAAGCTTTTTGCTCACGATAACAGAAAAACCTGTACTGTATGGCAGACTGTAATTGATTGTACCAGAGACTGACAGCTATGCAAATCTCTGTGTCAACAACGATTTGAGCCAGCAGGCTGGGCATGCTGAAGAAGAGAATTCCAGTAATCTGCTCCTGCCCTTATCTCTTGGGTAGAGCCGTTTAGTTTACAGCCTGTTAGAAATATGTGACCAGTTATCTGCTAGATTTATTACTTGAGCAAGACTCCTTAGCAACAGTTTTTTCCTCACAGTGTGCCAACTACTTGGTTTAAAAACCTATTCTTCCAAACCAAGCCGTAGAGTCCTTTTTTTGATAAAATGTTCTTAAAACTTTATTTGTTGTCACTGATTCAGAGTTGATGTCTGAGTCTTCAGAGGATGTGAAAAGGCAAAAAAGAGGAACTCAGTGATTAAAAATGGAGAATTGTTCGAGGCCTGCTCTTGCATGTTTGTCCCGATTGGCTGTTTCTCGTTGTGACTTCTAACATGTATAAAGTTATATATGTGTGTGCTTGACGTGCAGTTGGGAGCAGCGTGACTGGATCTTGACGTATCTGACTGCCTCAAAGCAAGCATTCAGTTTCAGATACCTTTGTTAGTCACGCTACTTAACTTCCTTTAAGTGAGGGCTTTGATGATTGATACACAGTAAGAAATCTTGGTTTTGTTTTTCCAGAATCAAAAATGATAGCTGCAGGAAAATTTTCAAGTCTTCCCAGAAATGGCCCAGTGAACCACCAGTTCTCATTAGCTTCTTCCATGGACCTTTTGACCACAAAACCTTCACCAATTGAGCATTGCTCAAACTCCTTTCAAGGCATCTCTATCCATGGCACTCTCCCCAGGAAGAAGAGGGGGACAGTTCCCACTAGATCTTGTGATGTGTTTAGCCATGTGGAAACATCGCCTTACACCAGAACACGGCAGCAGCCACCTTTTGTACAGGATGTTATAGAAGAGTACCCTCCAGAAAATGGGAAGAGCAGTGAACGCCATGCCAGGTATGTTGTAAAACCTTAATTTACTTATGTTAGTTGCATAGGAATTACTACATATTTTTCTAGGCTTCTAAAGGCCCAATTATAGATACAGCCATTTACTATAACTCTAAGCTGAGTTTTCTGCCTAGTACTCAATTTAGGTCTTGATGGAAGACCTAAATAATTTTTAATGACTATGTCTTGCCTCTGAATGTTTAAAAGCTGTAATATTGTGTCTACATCCCATGGAGGTAGGTCCATGGGAACTTAAAAGTCACTGAATTGCTTTTATATGATCCTTTGCATCGTTGTAACAGAGCAATTTTAAAAAGAAATCATAACTGTTCCAACTTGGTTTTGATTTGTATTCAAAGCAATATGCAATGAAGGGCTGAGGAACAGGAGCATGGTGTTCCAGCTGCCTCAAATCTAGAGCTACATGTAAGCTTTCTCCATGGAGACTTAGTGGAACCCAATGTACCCTGAGCTAGTGACAAATTATCCCTATTTATTATTCCTGCCTGACTTCGTGGTTAACATATGCATAACTCTTGAGAAAGCTAGCCTTTCTTTTGCGAATCTGTTATCACCACTGATGTGTCATTGCTTACAAAAAATAATTAGCTTTGTAAATATCCTATTTTTTTGCTTTGGTATTGAGCTCTGTAAAATGGGAAAATAATTTCCAGCTAACACAGGAAAAATTCAGTGTAATGTAGTAGATCAGTCAGAGACATAGAAATGAAGGAATGTTTTGACATTGTATACCATTTCAGTTGGATGTCAACAGTACTCAGGTAGTCTTGGGTTAACATAGTAGTTATCTCTGTGGGTCTGGTACCAGCTCTGATACAAACATGCTTAAATGTTATCTCAGCATAGAGATGCAAGGAATTTCTGAGACATTGTTAAGAAGATGGAATAGAGCAAAGACTTTTGCAAATATCCCAAAGCAAAACTAGATTCCAGTATTGATATTGTGCTCTCCGTTTCATGAGGCTATGTGATTGCAAGAGATAGCAGAACAAGTGATTGATTCTTGGACTGTCTGTCAGCTGACAGCTGTAGTATTCTGTTCCTAAACTCATCACCACCGCGTTTACCACTAAACCATGTCCTCAAGTGCCATATCCAAAAGTTTTTTGAACACTTTTAGCGATGGTAACTCCACCACTTCTCTGGGTAGTCTCTCACAATGCTTTACAGTCCTTTCTGTGGAAAAAAAAATTCCTAATATCCAATCTAAATCTCCCTTGGTTCAACCTCAGGTTCATCTGCTCTTGTCCTCTCACGCTGACACTTGTTACTTTATTGGTATGCCAAACCACATACCAGGGAAAGACGAGAAGAGAGGAGCATGAGGCATATGCTGAAGGGTTTTTTCTGCAGTTGAGATTTGAGTTTAAATTAGTACTATTGCAAGATATGAGAATCCATTCCATAGTCTTAAGTGCTGCTGCATGTTTTCTTAAGTACTGGCGTTGAATAAAATCCTAGAATTAAGGTTGGAATAGATCTCCAAGATCATCAAGTCCAGCCTTTGACTGAACACCATCTTGTCGACTAGACCATGGCACCAAGTGCCACATCCAGTTGTTTCTTGAACACTCCCAGTAATGGTGACTCCCCCACCACCTCTCTGGGTAGCCTATTCTAATGTTTAACCAGCATTTCAGTGAAGAAATTCTTCTTAATGTCCAACCTGAACCTCTCCAGGTGCAACTTGAGGCCATGTCCTCTTGTCCTGTCACTGATTGCCTGGGAGAAGAGACTGCCCCCCCTGTCACTATAACTTCCTCTCAGGCAGTGGTAGAGAGTGATAAGGTCTCCCCTGAGCCTCCTTTTCTCTGGGCTAAACACCCCCAGCTCCCTCAGCTGCTCCTCACAGGACTCACCCTCCAGACCCTTCCCCAGCTCCGTTGTCCTCTGGACTCACTCCAGTGTCTCAGTGTCTTTCTTGTGGTGTGGGGCCCACAACTGGACACAACACTCGAGGTGGTGCCTCAGCAGTGCTGAGTTTAGGGGGAGAACTAGCCCTGGTCCTGCTGGCCACATTATTCCTGATACAGGCCAGGATGCCATTGGTCTTCTTGGCCACCTGGGCACAGCTGGCTCATGTTCAGCTGCTGTCACCCAGCACCCCCTGTTCCTTCTCCACTGGGAGCTTTCCAGTCGCCCTTTCCCAAGCCTGTAGCACTTCATGAGCTCTGGGCTGCCAGCTTCTCCAGGATGATGCTGTGGGAGACGGTGTCAAAGGCTTTACTGAAGTCCAGGTAGACAACATTCACATCCTTTCTCTTATTCACTAGGTAAGTCACTGGGTCATAAAAGGAGATCATGTTAGCCAAGTGGGACCTGTTCTTAAACTCATGCAAGGTGGCCCTGATACCCTGGTTGTCCTGCATGTGTTGTGTGATCACACTCAAGATAATCTGCTCCATGACCTGCCCCAGCACTAAGGTCAGACTGGCAGGCCTGTAGCTCCTCAGATCCTCTTTCCAGCCATTCTTGTAAATGAGCATCGCATTTGCCGACCTTCAATCATCTGAAACTTTCCCAGTTAGCCAAGACTGCTGATAAATGATGGAGGGTGTTTTTGTTTATTCACCATGGGGTACTGAGGGAGCTGGCAGAAGAGCCTGCCAAGCCAAAGACGTTTTCCATGGTTTGGATATTCATAGCATTTCATCTGTGTGGATTCTATGCCTAATAATTTTGAACCTCATGCCACAGTCAACTTCTTGGCAGTTTTTGTGTAGACAGTCATTCCCTGTGCTGCTTCTAGCCACTTTTTTTTGAAACTGTGAGAAAGAAATGTATCCTTGATATCCACTGTCAAACAGGTCATTAGCTCCAAGGTTGTTTTGTGGGGAGAGAAGTAATACAAGTGGTATGATAGTTTCAACATTGTATTGTCAGTGAGTCAGGACAATAAAGATGTGGTCTTCGCAATCAGTTAAAAGACAATGAAGGAGGGGGAAGATACTTCTTTATCAATACTGGTAATTCCTCTACTGCCTGTGTATAACCTGTATTCCTGTTGAAATAAACAGATTTTACAACAAAATTAAGTGAAATTCAGTTTAATAACAGCTCCAGTGTGAAATTGTAAATTGTTAAGAGGTCAGAAATAGGATCCAGATTTGCACAAAGTTTACATTGTTGGCGAGCATGATGCTTTGAAAGAATTTAATGTCAATTTTAGGATGGATGTTCTAGCACAGTAATAACATCAAAGTTAGACACAATTTCTTAGAAATAAGTTTATTAACTTTTTATGCAGTTTGTAGAGTATCATGACTATTTTAAAGCCCTTAGTGTTTCAATTCAAACTTTTTAGAAAAGATACTTGACTGCTAAAAGTACATCTATGAAAAACTTAGTATTTGAAAGAAAGAAAGATTAGTTTATTTTGTCTTTGCCCGGTATGTGTCATATAGGACTCTGTAGAATAGAGCTTTGGATATTTTGGGAGAAACTATATGCATCAAATTAACATTTGCATTAAATCAGTATCTTTCCTCTGCTGAGCCTTCCCCTAGGAAGTGTTGAAACACACCATCTGCCAGAAGTGATTACTCTGAGTTTTCATGCTAATTAAAGTCTTAAAACAAAGTTGACGTTAATTTACACTGGCTGTTTCACATTGTACAGGATGTTTGTGAATATATGCTGGCCTAATTTCTGTTTGCTAGCTCTCTTTCCAGTAGCTATTTCATGTGCTTGTACTTGTAAACACAATTTTTTGTTCAAATTCCATTCTTTGTCTATACAGACATTTAAAAAGTGGAGTCACTGATAAACAGTAGGGTTGCATTGTTCAAACTGGCTTGGAATGAAAATACTTTGTGCATTTCTCTAAATAATGTATAATGCCCTGGGTGCTTTGTTTTATCACTATTCATGAGAGGTTCTGACCTACCAACTGGTCAGGATTTGATTTCTTTTTCCTGTTTTTGAAGCTTTACTTTTAACTGTGTGTGAACTTGAAGTGCAGAGTTGTAACTACAGAGCTATAATTTTAATCTTTTTGTCTTTGCTTCGGTTTTCATTTTCTGTTCTGAAGCCCAGCAAATTCCTGGCTATGCTGTCAGTCGTAATCGTGACTGTAGGTACAACAGTTTTTATTGATATGGCTACAAATTATTCATTTTTGTAGGTAGACAAGGCATAGCAGCTTTTTTTTTACTCTGCCAAGATCTCAAGCGTGAACTGTCCATATCCAGCATTTGACATGGTTCGAGCATTTTAAAAAAGAAAAATTCAATCTGGTGGGTGTGGGGAGGAATGGAAGAAAATATTTTGATTAGCTTGGTTATTTCACTAAGGAAATAGGCAGAGCAGTAGCTGTAACATCTTCCAATGCTCATTGAACCTTATTGCAAAAGATCAAAATGTGGTAAATAACCTATAAGCTGAAGGGTATTTTATAGACTGGGCCTAGTCATCTATATGCAGGTGCAAAGAATACACTTCATTTCTGTAGTTCTGAAAGTATGGTGTGTCTGACTGCATATTTAGCTCAACTTCAGTCCCTTAGTTTGAGTACTGGTCAGCAGACTTTTTTCCCTCTTGTTTTTCCATGTCAGCTATTTCAGATAAAGTGCTCTCATCTAGCAATGGACTTTGTATTGCTGTAGCAGAGAGTTATTTTAGAGCAGATTAGTTTATCTGGTTGTTTAGGATGTTCTGTTCTCTTCTGAATTTCTGATCTTCAAGGCTCTGAGTGTTTGGCTGGGCGATTCTCTCATTCTTGTCTCATATAACTGTCCAGGAAAAAATAAAAATTTGTTCAATTTTAACCTTGACTACTTAACCACTGACATTAACAAGATAACTTCAACAGCATAAAGCTAAGCAGGCTCACTGCTCTCTACAGGACCAAGTCCTTGGAGGGTAGTACATTTGAAAGTTGGCAAGGTGTTAGTGATTGAATTCTGGGTTCCTAAAACTTTTCCGTATCTCACAGTGGTATTGCCACAACAGATGAGGCCTGCTGAACTGACAGTTAAATTATAAAGGGAAAGAGTTGGTAAGGCAGTACCTGGTGAGGAGCACACTATTCAGGGATTTGCTTTATCCTTGTCAGAATTTGCATCCTGTTTTGCTTACCCAGATGCTGGAAATACTGTTTTTCCTTGCGTTTTGAGAATGGGGTGGATCAGGTATTTGGACAGCATTTATTTTGTTCAAACTAGTGATTTTGAAAACATTATTTGTTGGTAATTTTAGTTTGAATTTGTGTTACTTTTTAATATTACTACTGTGTGTAGACTTACGGCATATGGTTAGGTGCAGTTTGAAAATTAAATTTAAAAAATTTTATCAATATTTTAATATGTCAAGTAAAATAAGGATTTTTTTTATGTTTCCTGTGTGGAGTAGTCAATAATACTGGGGTTTTTTTTGTTTATGGAATGCAATGTAGTTCTTCAGTATGAAAATATTTGCAAGATTAACAGGAAGAGGATCAATGCCTTGGGTTCCCTTTTAAATTTTAGGATAAGGTGGGGAGGTATTTTTATTAACCCACAAAATTTTGAAAGTAAAAATAGTTATGGTTTTGGTGTAATACCTGAAACTACCTCTTAGTATGAGTTTTGTTTTTAAAAAAACCCGAACCAAACTATTTCTGAGTTTGTGGTTTTGTTTTAGTAAGAGTAACACAAGTGTGTTGAATTTGGGGCTACAGAATATCTCATTGATTTCTCCATTCATACGTTTTTCAGAAGGAAGAATTCCTTAGATGTTGCGAATACTTCATGCTCTTTGTCACAGATTTTCCCATCCTTTCTCTCGATGTGTTCCATTCACATGTGCGCCTGCAGATCTGACCTCTGCTGTCTCAGAGGTGGAGTAGAGCTACCCACTAAAGCTGGTAGATGTTTGTGGTGGAAGGAATGCTGTGTTGTACAAGCAGAGAATAGCTATTGTTATCTGCTTATAGTCAGTATCAAATCTTCTTATCCTTTAATTCTGGGGGTTGTTTCTGTTTTGGCTTCTCTACCTTTTATTTTTAGCCACTCTGTCTGTTGTTGGGTTCAGAATCTTCTGTTGTGAAGTTCTGCTTCACCCCTTTGCTCCCATTTGATGCTCACATCCTCTTTCCTTGCTTGGTGGACATAGACCTGCAGAACCAATGCTTCATTTCTTGATTTTTATGGGGATTTTGGAAAACTGGCTACAGGTGACAATTACTTGAAATCTGCCCGTGTGGGATCTTGGGAGAGGCAAATCAGGAAAACAGGACAAAATCTCTCAAAAAAGAGAGACTATTTCTCCAGTATTAGAGATTAATTAAACCACAGTCCTTCAGCTTCTGAGCAGAGGAACTGAAGTGCCTTATAGGATGAACACAGTTATATCATTGTTTGAAATTAGTTGTGGGACCATTACCTTGTTGTTAATGAATGACTTGCCAGGTAAACGTGAGCCCAAATCCCTCAAAGCCCCTATCAAAATCAGTCAATGTTATTTTTCAAAAACTTCCTGAATATTTCTATTTTTTCTGGCTGTTTTTCTTTGAGCAGAGTACACTGTATGTAGTGGAAAGTTTCTTGAATTACCCCTTCCATCACACTCTAAGTTCCTTTCCTAACTCTGCTGTTTTCTTGTCTCTTTCGTAGATGTAATGGAATGCCCTATTCACTTGTACTAAGCATTATATTGCTTCCTCATCTTGCCTCCTGTTCATATGTGGCCATTTATTTTCCTTTCTGTCCCTTTTATGCTCTAAATAGTATTTAAATGTTGCTTAGGAGAGTATATTCCTAATGCTTACTTGCAATATCCAATGCAAAGAATTATCTGGTGCAACGAGCATTTTAAATTTGGCTAAGGGAGTAGACAAGGAGGACAATTCTTCCTCCCACTATCGTCTCCTTCAGTGCTAAAGCAAAGTATTAGCATTCCTATGCTTTAGTCCAAATACACATTCCGGAAAGAGCTATTAGTCAGGTGAAAAACCATACTTTGTGAATAAAATGTACTTAGATTTAGATGAATTTCAGATTAATTAATGGAGACTGTGGTTCTACTGAACAATTGTTGGTGTTTTTTTGGAATATGTGTATTCATTTTGTAAGGTTATATTGATTTTGTACACTTAAAATTTTGTGCCGCTGGTTTTGGAATAACTGCACAGCAAGTAAAACGCTGAGTTGAAGAGTTGCCAGCTGAAGATGAACATACATAAACAAGTTTGTAGTAACTGTGTCTGTATTGAATAAGCAATAGTCTTGCTTCCCAGCCACTGCTCTCACAGAATAGGTCTTGGGATAAAAGATATAAGAAGGGCTTTGAAGGACAGAGTTTTGGCTCTGGTAATTCTAAATGTTAAGGAAAATAGAGGAAAAAGAATGGAGGTGCCTAGTCTGAGCTTTTGAAGAGGTTGTAGAGACTGGTACTCTGTGTGGTGCAGAAACAGAAATTCTTTTGGAAAAGGTAGAAAAAAGGGTGTAGATTTTTCTACTGCAATAGGTAAACTGGAGCAACTTGGAGGGATGCAGACTGAAATGTTAAAAGTAAATGGCTGAAACATTCTCTCTGCTGGGCCATTCTGAACAAATAGGAGGAAGCTGAGATTTCATTTAATTCAAGGAAAAATAAGTTGCATCTTTTCTTGAGTTTTAATTGCTGAAGAGTCCCTACTGTTCTTGTGTGAACTGCAGGTCATTCCACAGTTAGTCATGGCAGTTTGCACTTGTTTCCACTGGTGTTTGAATGAGTCATGTCCACGGTGCTGTGCAGCTGTAGACAGAAGGGTGGAATGCCCTTAGGAATGTAGTAGGAGTGCGTGTGTAAAGCAGAAGCTGCTGGGGGATAAAATCAGTGGATCTTTTACTCTAGTTTACAGTACAAATAACACCAGTCTGTGCTACATATACTGAAACATGCCATGTCCAGCATGCTCAAACTTGCCCCTTCATACCTAAGTAGTGTGTATTTCAAAAATCTACAGAGATGGAGAGATTTCAAGGACACAAATTGAAGAAAGCATTTTATGCCATTTGGTTTTATAGCAGTTCTGTGTTAGCAGCCATTCAACAGCTTGGTACATTTTCAGGGTATCAGGCTCCCTTTGAGCCTTTATTGTCTTTACTCTGATTTGGCATTGGCACTATTGGTTTTGGAGCTGTTGAGAAGATAATTCATCTCATGATTTCTCTTTTAATGGGGTAGAAAGGAGATGCTTTTGAAAATGTCCTCAGCAAAAGTCACTTTAAAATAAACAAACATATTTTCATACATATATGAAATATACTGAATTTTCATACAATATTTTCATATTTCATACAAATATTAAATACTGGCAATGTGTCTCAATGTTTTTTCCACAAGTACATTTATGAAAGTGTGAAGTAGCACAAAGCTTCTTCAGAGCCACTCAGCAGTTTCCACCACTGTAAGAATATTCTTATGGGAGCTGAATGGTAGTGAGGATTTGGGCATCTTGATGATACCATTGTGTCTTCACTTTAACAAAGTTTAAGTTATCACAGCTAATTTATAATTGTAGCTGATTTGTCTGTGAGGATGCCAAGGGCCTGAAAAAAGCAGATGCTTAATATGGTTTAATGCATCAAGTTCTGCATGTTGCAGGATTTTTTATAGCAATAATAATGAGAGGAAGTAATGTACAATGTTAGAAGGGTGGAGGTTTTCATGGAATCAACAACTAAAGATTACAGGATATCTACTTAGAGATTTTTTTATTGAAGCAGTCCTATAGAGGACTATTGGACAAACCTCAGAGTCTGAAAAATAGATTGTCTGAGTTACTGAGATTCTGGCTGTTCTCTGGCACCTGCTGAACTGAATAATGGATGTTCGTGTTGAATGCTGGGATTTGGCTTTTTAATTACACCATTGATTGTGACTACTTAAGAATTTTATCAAGTATTTTAGAAGAGTGACTAGTTACCAGGATGTTAAAGTTTTCTTTACCAAATTATCATGTTTGGTTTCTTATTGTCTTCAAATCCTTGCAGGATTTGAAGTTGGCAGTATGGCAGTATTTAGTATGTCACACCAAAAGTGTGGTGCAAGTTGTTTATAGTGATTGTTTTCTTTATTTTAACCAGTGACTGTTGATGGTGGCAATTTCAAAAGGGCTTTTTAAAAAATCTTTTGATTCTTCCCACACATTTGACTGTCATTTAGAGCTGTTGGGAAGTCAAAAAATAGCATCCAGTAACATCTGAATTCCATTCCCTTTTCTCGTCTCAGTCAGCTCTAGTTATATCGTGAAAGCATCCTCATAGAACGATAATTCCTATTTTCTGAGAAGTTACATTTGTTCTCACAGAGATCAAATGTATCAGTAGTTGCTCATAGACAGGCAGTTTTAACCAGTATGACACCAAAATCTTCACTGTTGCAACAAATGTTGCTATGGGGAGAAGAAGAGGGAAGCAAAAGGACAACTTCACGTTTTCTGTTGTCTTGCCTTCATCTTTTTCTGGGGTTGCTGAAGCTCCACGTCTGATTTGCAAGCTCTGTGTATTTTCTTGGCAATATCAGCAAGAAACCCATACATGAAGAAAAAAGCACATAAGAATCTTGCTAAGAATCCTGAAGCCTGGCTGAAAAGAAACTGAGATAATTTCCAAGGACTACTAGGGAGAGATTAAAGGGCTGTATGTCTGCAAGATCAACCAGCATTGAAAAAGGTGTTGTCAGATATCAGTCTCTAGAGAGAACGTGCTTCTGGCTAGGAAATCATGAGGGTTAAGATTGTGATGCTTTCTTTTAGTGATCACATATTACTGGAGGAGTGTTTACGCTGCCGCAGTTTCCACACAGACCTTGTGCATGTGGATGAAGGTCAACAGAGGATTTATGCTACTCAGGAGAATGGCTTAATTACGTGTAGCAAGTCAGGTGCATTTTTCCTTCTTTTTTGTTCCTATGAGCAGAAACATGCTGGAAAGGGATTTTGTTTTGTCATGAAATTAGATGATAGCAAGAGGTGGCAGCAATATGAATACCTGAAATAGATGTGGGAGTGTTTGCATCCCTCTCTGAAATTCCTTTCTGTGACAGAATGAATATGGAAAGAGCATGAAGCCAATACTATGTGTTCTGCTGCATACTTAGCTCAGCTTGAGGTGTTCTGAAGTTCTCTATTCCAGTACCATCATTCTGTTTTAAATATGATTTTTATCTGAATGGAAGTAGGTCTTATTAGGAAGCGAAAATGTGTAATAAAATCCAATCTGTGAGCCCACAGTTTACCCAGGACTGGTTGACTTATGTGCAGACTCTAATACATAAATGTTGTAGGTAAACAGGTGCAAATGAATACAGCTGTAACATCAGGCTTATTATGAAAATAAACATTAGCATTACTAATGCTAAAAGGTAATAAAATTTGATGAAAGATAAAAATTTGGTAATGGAAGCGAACCTTCAGTTAAACTGATTTTGAGAGATGGCAGAACCTGCTACTATCTTTCATCTGATCTGTTAGTTACCTGAAAGTATTAATTTTTTTGTTACAGATCATCTAATATAATAAGACAGAATGTGGATTCAACATTTTTTATTAAGATTCTCTTTGAGAGGGAAAATGGAAAGGAAAAAAATGCTTTATGCTTTTCTTCATGACATTATCGATTTCTTTCACTGGGAGCACATGGCATAAAGAAACACATCGTCGTTGCTAACAGAGGGCTGAGATTCAGGAGTGAGTTTTATTTGGTTGCTTTCTAGTTATTTGGGCTAACTGCTTCATCTGGTTTTCTGCATATAATGTGACAGTATTGTGGTAGAATGGAATGACAGGAAAATGCATTCCTGTCGTTATGCAGTAGTTATTGCAGTAGTTATTCAGTAAAGTGCAGTAGTTATTCAGTAAAAACTAGTAAAAGTAGTTACTGCACATCAATGAAAGTTACCATTCCTTGAAAAAATAACTTCAAAAAATTTGCACAAAGATGAAGACTTAAATAACAAGGGAAGATGGGGAGAGAGAGGAGTAGACCAGACCTGCTTGGAGACAGGTATGTGAGATGAATAGGGCTTCAACATAAACATCTTTCTATATGACTTATGGTGAATTGCAGGGTTTCATACAATTTAATGTGGGACAGCTTACCAGATAAAATATTACAGTACTTGTGAAAATACTTGTTACATCACCCATTTCCCAAAGCCATTTCAAAGCATTTTCAAAGCATTTTTCTCATTTGTATGCTGAAAGAAATGTAGGTCACTTCTTTCTCTGCTCTTTTCTGGATTTCCTGCTTTACACACCAGTAAATAAACTGTTTTGTCTTAAAGCTTTTCTGCCTCTTTCATTTTGCTTTGGCTTGATCTGTCCTAAAGATCATTTGCTTTATACCAGAAGGAGGGAACAGTGGAGTTTGTAGGAAGGTTGGTCTGCAGGAGTGGAGGTTGTAAGAGCAGACCATAACAAAACACGCTCGCTGCCGGAGTGAGCAGGTTTGTTCTTTGGAGTGTGTTACACATGCAGAGCTGGTAGACCCTTTGTCCTGAAAGATTCCACAGGCAAGTGAAGAACTAAACCCTTTTCCAGGAACATTTGGTAGCTTTAATGGGAAAACATAAAAGCAAAGAAATAAATTCAAAAGCCATTGGGAGAGCTCTCTTTTAAATTTATTTCAAGTATTTTATGTGGCAAGTAAGTATTTGTGCCATCTGTTGAAATTTCAACAGTATTTTTTATTTGCTTAAAATGGTATAATTAACTTTATTTCCTAAATTAATTACTATTGGCTCCACTACCTGTACTTCAAGAAGAAATCAGTGATTTATATATTTATTAAAAATTAGATAACACAGGCCATCGAGCTCTAACACACAGCTTTTAATGAGGATTTTAATGTGACCGAGTAGCATATTTCTCATAGGAATGCATCTCTTCAGTATGAGATTATATGTGGACTCACCATTTTTTGTTTGTTTTTCTCTCTGTCCTTTCTCTCCTGGTACCATTCTCTTACAGAGATCAGAATATTCTGGATCCTACGTTGGAATATGTTAAGGTAAGGTACTATTTCTTACCCTCAAAATATTTTATTTGGTGTATACCCAGCACTGACAGAGCATTTCCAGTCATTTGTAGGTAAATAGTGCAGTGGTCTATCTTTTGGTACAGAGAAACTAACTATACGTGTCAGACTATTTTCTAAAGGCTTCAGTGAAATACTTGTGGGCATTGTACTTTGGGTGTAGGTTGCATTTTTATACTGGGGCTTCTTTACAGTTACATGGTGACTGCCTAAATTCTTCCTTTTGTTAGTAGATTGAAAGAAGCTGTATTTTTTGCTTATGGATTTCTGGGGAAGTAAAGAAGCACGTCTGAAAATATCATAAAAATGTCAAATTTAGGTTTACAGTTTCAGCGCTACTCTTACTAAAATTACGATTAAAAATTCACTTCTGGTCCAAAAAGTAATTGGAATCCTGGAAAAGTTGTGAGTTCGGGTTTTCCTTTTGTACAAGATCAAACTTGCGTATTTTGTTAGATTAAATAAAAAGTACTCTGGAGCATTCATAAATTCTATTCAAAAATCAGTCCTGGACTGGCAATGTAGAGACTTTGGAAGAAGCCTTAGGGAAGGGATTTTGTATTGGGAGTCTCTTGTAAGGCTGTAATTTTTACTGAATTAGTACCTTTCAACATGTTTTGTTTAAGTGAATATTATTCCTCAGAACCTTGCAAAAATGTGGCTTACATGTCATGTCTCTCAACAATGGGCTTCTCTAATTGTTGGGCTTTGTTCCCTGTCTTTTTGAAGACCGTTCTCTGAGAAATGTCAGATAAACTCAGGTTACCTTTAATATAGGATATATCTATAGCTATTAATGTGGACAACCTGAACTTCTCAGACACTTGAATTTCTACTACAGGTTAGAAGTTCAGGTGAGGAAGAGACTGAGGAGAACCAGTTCAACTGGGTTTTGCTGCTAGGATTCCCCCTATAGATGCTCATAGTTGAGGGAAATGGAGATGTGCCAAGGTTAGGGTTCAGGTTGATTGCAAAAGTAAACTAGGAGATTGTAATGCAGTGTTGAGAGGGGATTGTCAAAGAAATTGTCTGAAAGTGTGGCATAGTCCTCTGCTGGACTTTCTGCCTAGGGTTGGGGTAGACGTAGGAATTAGGGGTTTGATGAAGAGAAGGGGAAGAGCAGAACACAGAGGTCCCTTGGAAAGTGGCTGCCCTAGGACTCTCAGAACAGCTGCTGGATTTCTGCTCTGAGCAGGTAGTTCAGTGTTGCAAGGTCCCTAGCCTCAATCCCAGCCTAAAGGTGGGATATGGTAGAGAAGAGAAAGGCCAAAAACCTTCTCAAGGGTGCTGTGGAAGAGGAGATGCCAGAGGCAGCAAAGTGGTGGACATGTTAATTGCTGTATTTAATTTATTATGTATCTTTCACTGTGCTGTACTGAGTATGCTGTTACAATTTTAATAATGTGACTAAGTAGAAGGCAGAGGTATCATGTGCCAGTTCATCAATATGTGTGTCTTGTCTTGTTGCAGCAAGTTCTATATTACAAATGTGGTTTCTGAACTTTTCTACTTTTCTAGTAGAAGCTTGTCTTGGACTCTTGTCAATAGCAGTGGTGCTAAGCTTAGTTATTAAAACTTTGATGTTGAGGAGGAAAGTCTGGGGTAAAGAGACTTATGAGGGAGAATACAAGGGTTACCAATCCCTTCTCTTCCCCTTCCTTTTTCAGTTTTTCCTGTCTATATCCCTACCTGTAGTGAACTGTGAGTTTGGATCCAATTTCAATATATTTGAATATATAATATTATATATTATATAATGAACTGTATTTCAACATACTGAACTGTATTATAACAGGAATTCTAGACAAGAAATCTGAAACTACAACTTTGAAAAGTATGCAGAAATTTCTTTCTAATAAATATAACTCCCCAAAACACTTTTTGTCTGTAAAAGTCTGGGTTGCTAACAAAACTGATTCCAGAAATGTGTTCTTACACAGAAATCAATCAATCATAAATAAAGGAGGTGTCTCATCAGTAATTTGTTGATCAGTTAACTCTAACTGTAAAAGTTGTGGGTGAATTCCTACCAACAGGGTCTTGGACCCCCTTTATTGACTTACGTTTTTTAGCAAGTATGTGTTCATTGTCTTTGATAACTTACCCTATGGTAACTGTTATATTAATGTTTATAAATTTTCCAGATCTTCAAATACATTATGGTGGCAGTGTTAAGTCAGGTATAAACTGCAGAACACTAACCTTCACAAGCTGAAAAAATAGATTTCTGTAGCATTGCCACCACTGCCATTTGCACAAGTGTCCTTTGGTATATAATCTGTACGTAGGTAGTTGGAACAAGCAGGTAAACTTTGACAGATGTTGGTTAAGTGGTAAAAAAAAATACCTTTTAAAGAAAAAGAGAGAAGAGGGAGAAAACTAAAAGAGCGCTTTTGAGAATCATATTTTGCTGATTCAGGAAATGAAAGTTCTGAGCGACAGATTTATATTTGTAATGCACAGGAAAATATAGTTAGTATTGTCTCTCAAGGAAGAAGTGTTGATTTACTGACTGAAATCATATATAAACTTGAGTATGAAGCATGTATGATGTATCACTCATGCACAAAAACTAACACTAGAACTAATCATACATTGTAATTTTAAAGTCTTGATACTGATTCTTGTTTCTCTCATGTTGCTATTCAGGCTGTAAAGAAAAGAGAGACTTCAGATGAATTTGCCTTGAAGGAATTGCATTATCTTGGAAGTAATACATGGCACAAATTTAAGTTGTGGTAGGGCAGTTTGGCTGCTGGCAATTCTGTCTCAGAGTTACAGTCCCAAGCAAATTGTAATGTGTCATGGCCCTGAGGGCACTAATTGCTCTCAAGTGTCCTGGCCAGCCACACTTGGGATCTCCACCCACACCCAGTGAGCAAGGGCTGCACCAGGCTGGGGCCTTCAGACCCTGCCGGAGTTGTTCCATGGCTTCGCCTGCCCCTGGTCCTGTTTCCCAAGTGCTGTGTGGAAAGCCCGGGACAGCCTTTATCCCTGGCCTGTTACCTCTCTTGCCTGAGGCTCTCTGGAATGTGACAGGACCTGTTGGTGTCGTCACCCTGTTCACCTTGGTTGGGTCTGGGTGCCGTGGGACTGCGCCTTGTTGTGAGCGTGTGCCCTCCCTGTGCTCCCGGATCGCTGTCCCGTGGGGAGCAGCCCCACTCCTGCTGCTCCCATACACACTAATTGTAGGTGGCTGTGTTGAAAGATTCGGATAGTGCCATTCTCATCATTGATCCACTTTATCAGGCTGCACAGTCATACCTATTCTCCTTTAAGACAAGCAGCTACTTTTTAGCTAGCTAGATTTAAAAAGTGATTTTGCAAAAAGACCTGGGCACAGAGCTGACCCTGCAGCCTCACAGTTGCAAATCAGCGCTTTTCTGCAGTGGTGCAAACATGCTACTGTATGTTTCTTGTGAGTCCCATAAGAAAGATAATTAATACTGGTTTAGAACATGCTCCTGCTGGGGGGTGATCAACATCACTTCAGAATTAGACAGTGCTGTAAACAGCATGTGGAGAATTCACTTGGGCTTGAGGAAGAGTAACGCAGTTAGAGTGTGCTGGTTCAATGTGCTGGTTTTGGGTGTGTGCTGGTTCACCATGAGAAGAATGTCATCATGTCTGTCGGGACGTAGTGAGTACAAGCAGAGAGACTGGTGGTAAATTTTGAAGCTGAGTGTAGCAATTTGCTTTTTAACAAACCTTTCCTTGCTGAAATCTGGTGACTGAAAGTAATATAAATAAATCCTTCTATTCAGAAATACTCTGAACAGAGGAAAGGCAAAACAAATTGTTTTTGCCCCGCTGTTATATTCTGCTCAAGATACAAGACAGAAAACACTGATTATAGAATTAATCTTTATTAAGAGAATGTTCTCTATAGATGAACTGTGGTTTCTAATTCTTTAATCTAAACTACATTGCTCGCAAGTTGCAGTTTACTACATCTTGAATATTGATGTATTAGTTCATTCAGTGTATAAAGAGAGCTAATTATGCAAAAGCAAGTTCTGTGAGGGGCGGAAAAAGTGCTGATTTGCTGAAGTCTGAGTATACTGAAGTGTCCATATGGCTTCAACTCTTCCTTTGTATTCGCAGTGCTGCTGAAACCATGGTCACAGTTAAATGGCTCTTTCAAAAAAACCTTTTATGGTGGAAGTGAAAACAGGCCAGACTGCTTTGAGTCGGGCTGCTACCCAAGTCATGAAAGAGATTTAGGGACACAATAGCACGTTGTACATTCTGTGAGATTTTTACAAGTTTTATGAACCAAATAATAGATCCATTGGTAGTCTCTGCAGGTTCTTCCCACACCCTGAGCCTGCACATCCACAGAACAGATTCCTGCAGCAGGGGAGAAAGAATCAAGTGCTGGCAGATTTGAGTGTGTCAGAGAAGTTTTTGTGAGTCATTTGGTCAAATTCATGTGAACTAAAGATAGCTTTTTGTCCCATTCCTATTCACTACAAATACTTTAGGATCGTTTTTATAGTGTGTGCTGTAATCATTGAAGCTATATCAGGGTGAAAAGAAAAAAAGAGGTTTCTCTGCTCCTTTCATGGAAACTTTTCAAGCATTTCCTGTGGAAATAATGCTTAATAATTACAGAAATACATATCAGCAATGAGTTGATAAATATTACTATGGTCTGAGATTTTGGAGTTGTATTTTATTCCATTAGTGGAAAAATTACAGAATTTATGACTGATTGTCTGCTCAGCATGGTCATGAGGGAAGTTTATATTTAGATTCAGGCTTGAAAAAACTGTTGCTGGTTTAAGGAACTTAGAGCTGCAGAAAAAGAGTTTCTTGTGAAGTTCTGCTGAAGGATTCTTGTTTATCTGAGCCCCACAGTGTTAATTTTTCTCCCAATTTTTTCTCTTCCTTGATTTTGTTAGAAAGCAAACTGTCATAGAAATTACTGTCATTCATCATGGCTTTGATTAGTGTAACTGAAAATAAAATTTTGATGACATTCCAGTGTGTTGATCATTATCCACAACTTTGCAAGATAGGACAATATTTTGTGGGTTTAATTCAACTTCAGGGAACTTAGATCACGCTGTGAGATTTATTGATGCACAGTTTGTAGAGGTAATTGCACAAATTCATTATATTGTGGGTGCCAATCCAATATATGCACGGATGTTTGACTCTCACCATGCTACTGGCTGTGCTAAGGAGATACTATGGTAAGAGGATGACCAAAAGTTAAGTTCATATGTGTGCATGTACATTTAGGAAAGCTTAGAAAAAAATCTGTGTTAGCATGACAAGTAGCCACAGTTTGAGAAACAATTTTTCCTGATGGCTGTGAAATTTCCTTGCAAGCAGCCTTTTTTTGACATGGAAATATAACAGAGAACTCTCCAGCTCACTGGAAAATTCGCCAACTCCAGTGTATTCCTGTTCAATGCTGCGTATCACACTCCTGCAGAGACTTGCCTGTTGAGATGCGAGCTGGGACTTGTGAGCAGAAAGTTTGTTGGTTTTCTGCACTGTCTGACAGCATTAAGTATCCGAGCTGGGAGGAATGCCTGACACTGAGGCACCGCATCATCAGGAGGTTCTTTTTGAGTCTGTAGGGTGGTTTAGGGACTTCTTTTCCATGCTTTTTGCAACTGCAGCAAGCACAACAATATCACAGGGGGTGGAGGAATTATCAGGTGGAATTTATTTTGTTGGGGAGAAAAGGAGTATGCCCATGTGGCCGACTTGGACTTTACACAGCTCTGTCATTGTGGATTTGTCACCCAACACAAAGATCATCAGTGATGTCAGTAAGGCTTCAGTCAGAGGTATTTCCTTTTTTTTTCATCTTTCTCTACTTAGCAGGAACAGGAGCTTCACAAACATCATTCCACAGCAGTTGCCTCTTGTATGTAAGCTGTGTAATTCAGACATAGAAGGTTCTCTTAGAGCCAATCTAATGTTAAATGCATGGAATTACCTGTCTCAATGAAAACCTTTGGTTTGATACTTGATAGATGGTTGCTGGTTGTGCACTGCCCTCTGCTGGAAAAGAAACCCTTGACTGGATATTTTTTAATCAAGTCGTGGTTATTCAAATCACATGTTTCATAATAATTTCATTGTAACTCTTGTAGGAGCCTGACTGCTGGAAGTTGGTTGTTTTTTTTCTCAAGAGGCACAGAATGAGAGGAATTTTTCCCCTCCTCGCTGTCATTAAGTTATAGAAGTAGGTCCTACTCCTACTTCTTTTTTGTCAGGGTGTCACTGAGATTGGTAGAATAGATGTTCTGGTTTGTCCAAAACTTCCAACAGAAGAGATTTCCTATCATTCCAAGGTAATCTGCTCTACCTCCCATTAGGTTAGTCTAATGATCTTTTAATTGTTATTGTGGGAAAGATTTTCCTAAATTGTAATATTTTTTACATAGAGGTTTGGGTTTCAGTTTTCTGGGGGGTTGGGGGCTTTTTTTGTCCATCTGTCTTCTTTTCATTACCTGTATTTAATTTCCTAGTGGGATAAGTTTGGGCTGTTGCAGTAAGTTGGACAGAGCATCTTGTCTTTTACTATTAGTCCTGTTCTGGTGATAGTAAAATTTCAGGTAGTACGCTTTTTTTTTTCAGCCTTATACCAGGCTTGTTTCTTACAATGTCTTCCCTTTCTCTACTTAAATGGGGCAACTATTTATTTAAGTATGTATGATAATTATTCCTAAAAGCTTTCATCAGCCCTCAGGAAAAGATAAAAAAAGACTTAAGGAGTTACATATGTAGTTGAAATTCAGCAGCTCACAAGTATTTAATTCCCCTGAAATCATGGTGGGAATCTTGCCCTGTTCATTTGGAGTTGAAGAAAACTTATCTTATTTGATAGAATGCAGTTATTCGTAATTAGTGATGGAATCTAACACCCAAGTTTCAGTATTTTCTCATGTTGAATTTTGTTTAACTAACAGGCTTGTCTCTGAAAATAAGGTTGAGTCAGCAGTTCTCTAATCTCTTGGCTGCAAAGTGATGAATAAAATGTAAGCTGATGTTTGCAGTAAATTATGCCGAAAGTATGATTCTACAGCTTTGCAAGGCAATGCACTTTCAGTCTACTGTCCTAGTTCATGTTTCCCCAGGAGAGTGTATCCCAAGTTACCCTGTTTCTGTTTGGAGCTTTTTGCTCTTTCCCAGCACCCAGTTCCTGAATGGCCTTATTAGCTCTAAGATCTGGATTTTTCTGTGGGTGGCAGGGTTTGTGGGATTTTTTGGTTGGTTGAGGTTTTTGATTTTTGTGGGTCAGGAGCAAGGGGAGTTAGTGTACTGTGAGGAGGAATTTTTTTTCTTTGTGAATGATAATCCTTGTATTAATTGAGTCAAGTGGATAGTGGCTTTCTAATTATTCTGGCCTTCATTGCGAAGTCTTTTAGCAGTGCATTCCCCTCTCCTGAGGCTGAAAGGGAGTTTAGGGTATTTAGCTTATTGGGAGCATCTTCTCTAATGCTGAGGGTCCTTTGGTACATAAAAAATGCTGATAATTCTTAGAGCAGCAAGCATTTTCTCTATGTATGTTAATGGTTAATCTTACATGTTATCCTGCCATGGGTTTGACCTAGTTAATGTCTATATTCTACTTTTTCTGTTATTACTCATTAATTTTCAAATGATGTCTGGTCTGGAACCATCAAAAGCCACTGCATGCACTGAGACTGCACTGAGCTTTGAGTTGAAAACTATAAAATTACTTTGCTCCAATTTCCTTGGCACCAATAGTAATGCTAGTGCCAGTAGCTACTTAGTTGTCCTTTTCAATACCTTTGTTAGAGGATCAGTAACTACTCTCAGGTCTTATTTACAGATGAGAAACATCAGCTGGAAAGGTCTGAATCGAACACAGGATAGAAGGGGTACAAAAACCAGGTCTTATTTTATCTCTAGCGATCTCACGAAACTTGGATTTAAATGAACTACCTGTTTTCTCCAAAATATTAATCCTGGTGGTTCTCAAATGTTGACAGTTATTGCAGAATCACGGAATGTTTTGGGTTGGCAGGGACCTCTAAAGATACCCAGTTACAGCCCCATACTTGTGCAGGGCACCTTTCATTAGACCAGGTTTCTCAGGGTGCCATTCCGCCTGGCCTTTTGATAATATACCCAAGTCAAAATGTCCCTGTTAGTGAAAGCAAATACGGGTACCTGGTGATGTGCATTTACTTTTCAAAGAAAGAGTGGGGGGGGAAAGGGGGCTGTATTTTACTTTTCATAGTCTTGAAGATGAACTAATAGCAAAAGCTGTCCAGGACATGAAAATGTTTATATTTGACTCCATGCAACACCTTACTGTTCTTCATCTTCCAATGCCTATAAGCACATGAGCCACAAGGGGGAGTGAGCATATAACGTGGAAAGCAGATGATGATGATTATTATTATTATTTTTATTATTAAGCATTTTGGGTCCTCTTACTGATAAAACCTAGGCGAGATAAAGCTCCTAATCTCTCAGAGCTGTGTTTACAGATAATAATTAGAGAAAGACTGGTACACTGTGTGTGTCTGACTTGCCTCTTTTTGGAGACACACTGAGATACAGTTTAGCCTGTGGAGAGGGCAGCAGAAGGAGCATTGGGACATTGCAGTTGGGATGTCACCTACTGATATGTACTGTCAAAGGAGTAGGTTGGCCTGATATTTTTGTGTATCAGGTACTTATAGAGAATAAACATCTAGACAAATAATGGAGTAATAATGTTACGTTGTCTGTTTAGAATACTTAGGGTCATTTGCCTCCTCAAATCCTTTTGTTAGTAAAATGTTGAAAGGGTGGTAAAGGCTTTTGAAAAGCTGAGCTCTGACAGAGCCCAAGTGACTAAGTTTTCTTTTTGAGTGCTACACATCCAAAATACACATCCTTTGTATAAAAGGGAAGTGTTTTAGGGTATTCAGGAGTTTTAGATAATTAGCGGATATTTTAAAGGCATCCACTTACCCTGGTGAAGTAACACTTTTTTTTAAATCTTTCCATTATATTTAGAATTGGTTTATGTCTCACACAAACGAGCACTTTACTTTGCAGGACTGGGGAGACTTTCAAAAATAGAAGCCTAAAGTTAACAATTGTCTTAAAGTGTTCTTTTTATGTGCAAAACAGCTCTGGTATGCTGAACAGCAAAGCTAGTTAGACTAATGACAGCTAAGTGAGCAGGAAAGACAAGAAGGTATTAGCCATAAACTGTGAACTAATTCTGAATGAAAAGGAAATTCATGCCTTTTCATATTTTTTTTTCCCAGTCCAAGGAACAAACTGAAGGAAAAGTAGGTGAGACATTACGGAATTATTTCATGTTTGTACGTGCTTTCGCAGACAGTAGGTGGAGCTCAAGAATATGCAGGCCAGTTTTTGGTAGGATCGATAAAAGCTGCTGGTGGACTCACAATAGGAAGTTGTCTAGCAGGAAAGCCAGGCCTACTGCCAGGTGACTTTGAAAAAATTTGATCTTCTGTAACTAGAACATACAAATCTCAAAGGTATTTCAATGTTTTAGAGTGCAAATTAGGACCTAGAAGGAAGCTCATAAGCAGGTTGGGCATTTATTTCTTGTACCTGCCAACCTGAGTTTTCATATGAGGCAGATTTTCAAAGAGATTTATTCAAGCAGCAGTGTAAACTAAATAGATGCAAATTCTGTTTTCTCACTATTCCTGTACAACTGCAATGTATTTCTGAGACTGCCTCGTGGAACCACGATAGGAAGGAGGAAGAAATTATGCTGACCTCTCCCACACCACACCTTGCAATGCAAACAAGGGTAATTACAGCTGCAGCTCTATTCTGTTGATTTATGATCAGAAGCTGCACCAACAACAGCATGCAGGAAGTGAGGTTATCCAAGAGAACATGAAAGAGTCAGTTCTTTTTAAAAATTGAGACAGGAATGGTTAGGACATGAGATGGGACTTACTGTGCCTGTAGACAACTGAGTTAGGAACAGATAAAAGTAAGCTTTCTGACAATATTGTCATCCCCTTTGTTCCATGCATTCTACACTTTGAAAAGTGTTCAGCTGTAAAGTGGGGCACTAGCTGTGTTTGGAGGTATCCCCCAGAGCTTTGTTAGAGGCAATGTGCCACATCTGAAGGATTTACTGCTAAAACTAACTCAGAGTGGGCATTGTGAAGATGTAGTTTGTGCGCACAAATTATTTATCAGTTGTCCCCTGCTGCCTGACTTTTTCTTCCATTAAAAAGAACGAATAACCAGTTATGGCAAAAACTCTTATGTATTAAATGAAAAATGCTTCAACTGAAGATTTAAGTTCTTTGATTTTTTGGGGTTTTTTTCTTTCAAATTTTATTCATACCATACTTTGGTACAACCCCAGGTTGCCATTTTGTATCCATAGGCAGTCAGACCATAGTTAGATTGTGCACTGTGTAATGGGGACGTGTCCGTGTCCGTGTGACGTCGCTCGTTCAGCAGCAGTGCCGTGTGCTCGGGGCTGGCTTGGGGCTCTATCTAATGAGATTTGTGCTCTTGACCCTTGTACAGTATACACCGTGCCTTCTTTCATTTACAGCTGGCTTCCTGCCTGGATTGTTTACTCCCATTTAGTGCAGCAAAATCTAAAGCATTACATGTATTTCACTGAATACTATTGGGCTGATTTGAATGCTTAAATGAATAGAGTAGTACAAAGCAAAGTGGCAAGCCAACAATTCCCTCATCTAATATAGTCTGAAATTATTTCTCGTTCTCTAATATGAAATCATAAATCATAGTAATTCTGTATGTGAATTCTAAGCACTTCCATGTGCATGACTGGTGTTTGGTTCAAAATAATGTCCTGTAGCTCTGCAGACTGCTTTGATTACTTCAGACTGCTTGTGAGTTTTCACGCATTTATATTTTTATGGACTGTGATTGCTTTGTTTGAGCCACTTAAAAGCTTGAAGCCACATAATTTCTTTTTTTTTTTTTTTTTTTTGCCATGAGAGAAAAAAAAAACCCTATAAAAAAAAA
>VZRL01006024.1:200974-259599 GCA_013397895.1 Origma solitaria
TCTACTAAAGAAGTTATCCCTGTTTTTTTTCTTATAGCAGCCTAAGGATATTCCCCCCCCCCCAAGCAGATTCACACTATCCTGTGTGAACACTTCCGACTCCTGCATATGCAATATGCTGTGAGTGAGCTGGACACAGTTGAGGTGTGTCAAGGAACACTGGGCAGGGGTGATTTAAACTAGACCATGAAAATATCCTAAATAACTTCAGAGGCTTTGTAATAACAGATGGGGTTAGCAGAGACTCCTTAATTTCTCTTCTAATGGGCTATTAGGAATTCAACACAGAATATATGTTCAAGTGTCCTTGAACTCATGTGGCCATGGATTCTATGAACTTTTCTTATTAGGCTTAGTAACTGAAGTTATCAAAATTAATCTAACCAGCTCTCCATAGAAACACATTAAGGGGTTATCAGATATTTTAAGATTCTAGGCAAGAATCTTTGAAAACAAAGAAATAAAGCTGATGGTTGGCCTTCTGGTGCTGGAGAGCATTTGAAATACATCAATAGATGACTTAGCAAAAGGACTGTATTTGATGTTTCTGAGGTACAAGAAACAGAGAGGTTATTTCTCATGTGCAGAGTCCAAGAACCCAAATTGCCAGCAAAAAATTGAAGGCCAGGAGAGTGACAATGTGGCTAAACCATTCTTTGTTTGTCTGAGTCAATATTTTAAAATGTAAATCTTACCTATGTATGAAGCATAGTTTGGAGCAGCCTGAAGACTGTCCTCAATCATGTTGGCTGAAAACAGCTCCATGATAGCCATCAGTGCAGGAAATACCATACTATCACCCAGAGGTTTCTCACATACTCTTTAAGATTCCTTGCAATAATATTAGTTTTCATACTGCTGTATCACAGTGTCTTGCAAAGGTTGCCATCCATTGATTAAGCTATATAGGCAGAAGTCATAGTAACCTTTAATGAAAAGTAAAATCCCATCAGTTTAATTTTTTTTTAAAAATTTAAATTTACTATTTAAAATAAAGTATCCTTTTTTGCCATCAGTCATACTGTTGATAAAAAACATCAGCAGTTTCTGTATGAAATTGTACAGTATTACTAAGGCTCATTATTTCTGTCATTCTCTCAACATACATAATTTTTGATTCTTTACTTCATTACAGACAGGAAATAAGGAACTGGAAGTTACCATTTGTATTGGACCTGCCACTCCAATCCTCCTGTTTTTTTTAAAAACTGGGAGGTTTTATTCTTGATGATGGATGAGAACCTGTGTTTAAATTTCATTGTAGGTTTACAAATTGATACATCATAGTATTCCTGTCCTTTTACAAATTGATGCATCATAATATTCCTGTATTTTTTGGGGTTTTTTAAACCTCATAAAGAGCTCCTTTTAGGAACTTCTAATTCTTTCAGAGCAGAAGTGGTCCACCTTATTTTGCACTGCTCCATCAGTTGTTTCTGCTGCCAAAATAGATAAGTCATCCTAATAGCCCTTCTTGTCACTTGCTGTAGTTTGAGTTGTATGTCTTGATAGTTTTTGTTCACGGTACTGCAAGTGAAACCTTAGTGAGTGATACTAGTACTTTCTTGGCAGCATTATAAAGCAAGAACACCTTGACTGATGCAGCCTTTAATTTCATTTCCCTTTTTATCATCCCTCCCCCCTGCCCCTCTGGTTTTAAAATTGGATTAGGGTGTTATTATGAGAACTTTCAATTAATATTCTTTAAAAATACAGTCCTTGATGAGATGTCCTGCCACAGTACCAGAAAATTTCAGTCAAGAAACATGAATCACAGTTGAGGCTTCTATGTTTGAAGTTTTGCGGTGTATCTTTTAATCTACTCTCTGGCTACCTGCTAAAGCAATCCTATGGAGTTCCTCAAAGTGGAAAAAGAGCTCAAAATATGCTGCAGCAGAGAGCAAAGAGAAAAGGAGGGTATTTTCACATTCCTATTATATTATCTACTCATTCACTGTTTGAGTTTGTCATAAAGTACTCTACAGCAGGACTTAATCTTCAAAGTCGGTGTTTTCAGCCTCTTTTCTGGCCAATCTTATATCCTTTTTCTTGCCAGGTTTATTACTTTACAGTCCATTTAATGTTCTGTTCTTTTATTCCTACATTGTTTTCCTTTTCTTTGAAGAGTCTCTGGCATAGCATCTCCTACGCACGGCCAAGTAGTCTGACTACTTTATGAACGTTCTGGTGCTTAACTTGGTGATAGGTACCTGCAAACCTCAGGTGCTCAGACAGGTAAGAGAACTTCACACATCACACTTCCATTTCCCTGTTATCAGCACTGAGGTTTCCTTTTCAGATAGGCACTCCATCCATATCCTCAAAAGGCAGCACTCATTTTATGTCTTTTCTCAGAGCTGCTGCTTGGTTTATGTACGAATTCCTATTGCTGGATGCAGGCACTGAGGGCACTTTCCGTTGTTACATCAGCATGGGAAGGAAGTACCCTGTTATTAGATGAGAGGTACCTTGCAAGTAATACCTGAGGATATCAATAGGCATTTAATATATGTCTCCTCCTAATTATATAATGTATTTGTTGCTGATGAAAAAGACAAGTAACTATTCATTTTAACCACTCTTTGGGATTAATTTATTCCTAATCCAAGATCTAAAATCTCTGTGACTCAGCATTTTTTGTACCATCCAAGTAATAACAGATTGATCTCTTCAAAATTTCTCTTTCTTAAGCAATACCGGCTTTCTTGTACAAATCAGTCCAGTCCATTTGATTTCCTTTCACCAAATCTTAACTAGGCTGCTTTGGAGGTGATGTCTCTTACAGCTATTGTAATTACCTGAGTTGTTTGCCCCTTTTTGTCCTGGTTCTTGAGAGGGCCTTGAGGTATGTCAGACAGATTCTTTGCTGGTGAGCAGTTTGCTGACTGGTCACTAAGTCATGGACTGTGCTGTCCAAGAGAATGGAATCACAGGCATAAATTGAACCGCTGCTTTTTGTTTTGTTGTAGTGCTTACTTTTCCTTTGCCGAATCAGACATGTTCATGAATTCAGTTCTTTCTTTCTCAAGCAATTTGCACAATCCCATGGCACTATCACCAAGCTAAAGCTGTCCACTGAGAGTTTTAAAAGCTAAAGGTACCTTGGTTGCAACACTATGTTTCTAGGGTTGGTTTCTTGCTACTTTTTTCCAGGACTGTCTGCCAGAAGCTTCCTGATTAAAAATAAACATATTTATCATTTTCCTTGGTTACCAAAGCTCAATTCTTACAGTCGTCAAACAGTAATCAACTGCTTTTCCTCTTTTTTTTTTCTCTCTTTTGTGTGTATATAATTGATGGTGTAGACAGAGATGTTGCATGATTGAGCTGGAGCAAGTGATTAAGCCTTTATCAGCACAGGGAGACAGGTATTGTAACTCATCAAGAAGAGAGGTTTGCCTTGTGCTGATGGCTTAAACACATCTCCGAGCCAGGGGATACCAAGATAGAGGAGCTAGGATTTCACTGGTGAGTGGAACAGATCACATGAGGATTCTGGCACTCTTTATATGGCATGCTGGAAGCCAGCGTGCCAGCAGTCACTGAATTGATGGTATCAGCTTCAGCTGTGGAAAGTGTCCCAGACTGATACGTGAGTAGGGGGGTGTAGCAGCTCTGGAGGACAGACAGCAGAACTGAAAATGCCGAAGGATAACAGTGTTTTCCAAATGCTGATTGCAGCACTTTGCTGCTTTTATCATCGTAAGTCTATTATCAGAGTCAAGGTAGGTGTTCTTTTTCAACAAAACTGTGCTAGTCAGTAATGCTTTTAGATTTTGTTTAGAAATGTTTGTTTTTATACCATCATTGGGTACAGAGTGTTTCTCTTCTAAAGAACACCTTTAGAATTCACTGTTATCTCACAGAGAAGCTTAAACAGCTTGCAGTTTTATGAGCCTGAAGCTGGCTGTCTTTATGTTTAGAGATTAAGAAAAAGATGCCCTGGTTTGAGACTTGCTGAGGAGAAGTTTAGAAAATTTTCAAGTTTTCAGGATTTGACTGATCAGACCATTTGGTTCCCTAACTTTTTCCACCTATTCAAGGGAAACACAGGCAATTGTGCTCAGGAGCACAGGTGTTTTTTTAATGCTTCAGACAATGCTGAATTTGTCCTTATATTTTAGATATTTTTTAATTGCAAGATACACAAAATCATATACTCCTAGGATGGTTTTGGGTTGGAAGGAATCTTTAGAGGTCATCTAGTCCAACCCTCCTGCCATGGGCAGGGACATAATTTACTTTATGCAAAAATGCTCTATATGCACTATAAGCACAGGAAAAGCCTTCATAAACATTTTGAGTCACACTTATAAGAAGTGTCTAAGTGACTTGGGAATTGTAGTCATGTGGGGTATTTAATTACTTTTGAGGATCTGTGAGTTACATGTAAGCTTTTAAATCTTTTTATTTTAAGATTTACATGTGAATTGTTCTTTGGTTAACACCATGGAGCACTTGCAATGAGGAAGGATGTAAAGGTTGCTATCTTCTGGCCTTTTGGCTTTCAAACTTTAATGGAGGCATTTCAGTGATTTACCCTTTATAACTGTCCATTTCTCAGAGTGGAGTGTGGGGCTTACTGAAAAAGTGATTCTGATTGGATTGACTTCTTCTGACTGGGACAGATGTCAGCAATTATAATCACAATAGAGTGCTAGAGATCCTCTATTGTGCTGTAGTTAATTTTCATTCTTGTTTCAAGGCTTAATTCTCCAGTTCTAAAACTTTTAAAATTACATTATGGTTTATTGTTGACTGTCAGAACAGTTAGGAAACTTGTTCTTGACCATGCATATGCCCTTTGTTTAGCTTGGCATGAATTTCTAATACCTAAAATAACGGTGGTGTTGTCATGGCAACTTTCCATTTAGTCTAATCCTTATATTCTCTAGAGAAACTGAAACATTAATAGTGTTTGCTGTATGGAGGGTAAAAAATGAAACCTTTTATGTAGAAACAAATTACAGTTGGAATCTTTCAAAAATAAGGTTCTATTTAAAGAGATTTGCAGCATTTAAAATAGATTTGAATGCATGTGTTCCAGTATGCAGATTTAGCATTAGTTAAATCTGATGAACCACTATTTTAAGAAGTTTGGATGGTAGGGAACTGGGGTGCCTTTGCTGAAGAGAAAGTGGCTGTAGGTATAGGAATAGCTGGTGGTCAAATCAAGTGCGGTCTGAACCTTGGGGTCCAATGGTATGGATTCTGTGAAATGCCAAAGAGCCTAGGATGGTATGAACAAGAGCATAAGATGATACGAAATTAAGTCATCAGGTTTTTAAATGTTATTATTATTATTTTTTAATTTTTTTTTTTAAAAATTAAAGTAAAATCAGTTTGTGTAATTAGACAAAGTTAATTCTTGGTTTTAGTAGTAATTACAAGTATAATGAAATACCAAGTTGATTCATAAATAAACATGCTGAAGTTCTCAACTACCCCTAAGAGATTCACATTTTTTTTTCTGCATTGAGATAAATTCATTATGTTATCGAATTTAATTGAAAACAGTACAAGGCCTACCTCAAAGATGCCTTGTTGTGTCCCACCAAAGCACAGGAAGCAGTACAGCACTTGAGCACTCACATTTTGCTGCACTTAGTGTATGAAATTGGGATCTCAACAGCAGATATTCAGTTTATTTTCCATGCATTAATAGAAAATTTAATGATTAGTGCAGAGCATCTGAACTTGGATCAACCCATTTTCAGTCATGATGTGTTAGTACCTTTTATGATCCCATTTGGTTTTTATAGCTGTTTACTGTCAAGGTCAGCTTTGACTTTGAGGGAAATAAAGAGAAACTTCAAGGCAAGGGGGCTCCTGTTTGTGCTTAAAAAAGAAGAAAGTGAAAATACTGAATTGTGACCTGTGCCACTTCCGAGCCAAAATATTTTTCTTTAAATTTGCATTTTTTGAAAGAGAAGAAGTAAGTTAAGACTAAATCAGTGATACATAGTGACTTTAAAAATGTAGATGTCTAAATTAAAGAAATCAACTTTGCCACAGGACAGGGTGTTTTTAATACTAGTCAGTATGGCTGTCCTGGTCAGAGGGGGTAGGACCTTGAAGTTCAAGTATTTTCATTCTTAATTCTCTGCTATGATTCACCCTCAGCTGAAGCTGTGCAAAAGGGGAAAGCCACTCCAATTATCAGGACTGCCAAGTTTTATAACTT
Source organism: Origma solitaria (assembly GCA_013397895.1). Lineage (NCBI taxonomy): Eukaryota > Metazoa > Chordata > Aves > Passeriformes > Acanthizidae > Origma > Origma solitaria. The sequence goes on from VZRL01006024.1 coordinate 207,159, forward strand.
CCAGCACGTTGATGTAGCACATTACTGGGTGATGCACTAATGCTGTGAATGTGACGTGTGTAAGAAGCCTTTTATAAGCAGCTACTTATTGCAAGTGCCATCTCTTATCTTGGATGAATGGCAATCACTTTTTATAGACAGTAGATCTTAATTAATATTTCTTCAGTGTGCAATGATCTAAATCTGTTCCACTGGCATCCTCAGGCTTCATATATCCAGTTTCAGCATGTATGCATTTGGATTTGATGACACGTGAGTTACATGTAATCACCACCCAGCACTATGGGTCTGCCTTTTTGATGTTAGATTTGTTATTGTTGGAGAGGGGCAGCTGTGAAAAGACTGACTTACCAAAACAATGTGGAATTTTGTATAGCTCCCTGAACTTTGAGTTCCCATTGTCTTGCTGCTGAGTTTGAGTTTTGATGAGTTTTATGCTGTAAATTTTTATTCAATTTCCCATGGTAATTTAATAGTTAATCAAACTTTTACTGCAATTTATCTTCAATCATAAATATAGCACAGGGTCCACTGGTGCTCTGTAAGCAATTTCTGTTTGATGGGAATGGGAACATTCTTTCATAGATAGTTTTGATTTAACTTCTTGGTAGTACCTTTTTTTTAGGTATGTCTTAATTAAAACAAAAAAACCTGCATAACTGCTAAAATAATTTCCTTTTGGAAATGCAGATCTCTAGGGTTATTGAGTTAAGGGGATTATGATTTGACTAACTCTTAATTCAGGACTTCTCAGGATCTGTATTCTAGAAGTGAAGCTGTCCTAGCTCTAAACATGGAAATGTAAGGATTTGTTATAAGTGCTGGTTGTAGTGGAAAGTGGTTGTTGAATCCACTGGAATTAAGTTTGCCTATTACCTTCACTTAACATGAAACTGATCTTTGTACTAAATTAAATTCCCTCATTCTAAACTAGTATCTCACTTATTAGTTGTGGTTTGAGCCCAGCTGGCAGCTATGCACCCACCACACAGCCACTCGCTCACTCCACCCCATCCCACCCCCCAGCAGAATGGAGAGGACAATCAAAACTAAAACCTCTAGGTTGACAAAAGAACAGTTAGTAATTGAAATAAAGTAAAATACAATAATAGCAGTAAATAATGATGATGATAATGAAGAGGAAAAAAACATCAAATGATGCACAATATAGCTGCACACCACCCACTGATGTCAGACCCCATCCCTGAACCCCAATCAGGCCTGCTTCCAGGTAATTCCCCATTTCATATACTGGGCATGATGTTTTGTGGTGTGGAGTAGCCCTTTGGCCAGTTTGGCACACCCATCCCAGCTGTGCTCCCTCCCAGCTTTTTGTGCAGAGCATGAGACACAAAAAAAGTCCTTGACTTAGGATAAACATGACTTAGCAACAATCAAAACATCAATGTGTTATCAACATCGTTCTCATACTGAATCCAAAACACTGCACTGTACCAGCTATTGAGAAGAAATTAACTCTATCACAGCCAAAATTGATTACACGGTCAAAAAATTGACTGTTTCTCTGTGAACGGCAGGCAGCTGTGAATGCCTGCCAGTTCATAGTTGCAGTCTGAGAACATGTACATGATGGAGTTTGTTTGATTTTTAAAGAGCCATCGCAGTCATGGTGAAAGTTTTCTTGGTAATTTGTTATCTTTTCATCAGTAACCTTGAAAGTTGTCGTGTGTTACCTAAAGAAGCATGCAGAAATCTTGTGGCTTCAAAATTGCCGTTCTCCTGTATTCGTCTCTCTGAGTAAATTGCCCATTCTGTACCTCCTGTTACTTAACACAGCACTTGCTGTTGTCCTGTGTGAACTTTGCACCCACTGGGAGGTTAGAGAAAACTGCCCTGGTGAAGAACCTTGCACTAGCTATAGTTCAGTTTCCAAGTTAATCAGAAAATGGATTTCTGTGTTTAGAAACTCCCCTTTCCCCAGTTAATTCTTTCTCAAAAACACTATTCAGAAATCACTCTGTCTGTGTAAGGCCTTAGCCAATGATGCTTTTTTTCTGTACAGAAGAAAGACTGACAAGAATATTTTTGAACAATATTGAAGGGTTTAGTTCTACTTGTAAATGTTCAGTGCAAGTCTATTGGGTTTGGTGGCCAGTTAGTACTGAGTTTTAAGTGAAATTAAATACTCTGTTCTCATTAAAATATATTATAAATCCATGTAACTGCATATTTTAAAGTGCTTGTATTCATAGTGGCAGATAGGTCATCTGATTAGGATCATAAGGGCACAGGATTAAAAACTGAAGGGATCTCTGCAGCCGTTGAATTATACCGTGATCCAGAATTGGAACTTTGACAATAAAATGTTCATTTTCTCTATGAACAAGTTGATAGCTCTCTAGTGGCTTGGAATTAGAGGAATTTCATTATTTTTCACTTTTCCAGATGTTTTTCGTGTCCTCTCCCCTCTTTCCTGTTTCACATCTTTGTCTTCCCTCTAGGTATTTCCTGTTCTTGCCTTCGCATCCCCTTCATATTTTCTGTTGAGTGATCTTTCTGTTAAATTATCCACTTAGCTAAAAGCTATGTAAATCTCACAAAATCTTTCGTTAATCACAGACCCATCTCCTCATTTGTTTGGAGGCTCTGTAGGACCTAGTGATTTTACATGGTCTGAAAGTCACAGTTCAGCATTCATGGTGTACTTCAGCAAACACAGCAAGGCTCCAGTGTTGGAGTAAAGATGGATTTTTGAGAAGCCTGTAATTGTTTCGTTTAGATGGATTCAGTACATTTATTAAAACTCTAGGCAAAGTACTAAAAGTTTGGGAAAGGTACGGGCTTATCTTTCTTCCTCAGTCAGATCATGCTTCAGTTTTCGTAAAGCTGTTCTCATTTATCCCTAATAATAATTTCTTCTCTTTTTCTTTTTTTCTTGAAACCTTCAAGGCAACAGGAAGTCAGGTTGTTCCAAGGCTGCCTGTTGGGCTCATTTAACTATCACCTGGCAGAGCTGTGCAAAGCACCAGGAAGTAATTGAGATTGGATGGAAATGTGGCCCCCTTTAGTCTTGTACCTGTAACAGTCCTTGGCTGTGCTTTGCGTAAATAAGACTTTGCTAGAAAGATACAAAGAGGGATTATGTGAATTTTGGCTTTATCTGAACTGAATGAGGGGATCTGGCATGACAGATTTTGGACTGCTTCCAAACAGTGTCTAGAAGTAAAAGTCTTTCCCTCATAATTCAAATAGTTCTAGTAAAAAAAAATTAAAACAAAAAAGCACATGATCACGTTAGTAATTAATTAATAACAATACAGAAATAACTGTGGGAGTTCTATTTTGTTTACTATCAATCTCATACAGTAGATTATTCAGCACAGTCTAATGTAAATTCTGTTAGGATGGCTGACACAGGAGCTTGATATAGCAAGTTTCCTTTGGAGAGTGCTCACATGAAAGTAACCCCTTGGATGTATAAACAGCAGATTATTATGAGAAAATTCCCATTAAAATATATTCACAAATTTCATAGTACAGCATATTGTGGTAGGTAGGTCAAGTCCTCTTCAAATTTGCCCTAAATGGGATCATACTTTCATGCTTCATTTCCTCGAAGTTTGATATTTTCCAGTTTTTGGTATGCTAGATTAACATTTGCCTGAAAAAAAAAAAGGCAAAATAATATGTAACATCAAGGAAAGCTTGTTACATCTGTAAGCATGGTTGGCTATTAGTTTAATGGCCCTGAAGTAGAACTCCTTCATGAAATATAATAAACTTCCATGGAGTTTCTTAGTTTATTAAAAACACTTAAAATAACTATTGACTGAAATTTTTATCTCCTTCTAAAGTCTTGGCTTTCTAGGTCTTCCATACGGTATGTAAGTAGGATTGAGGGCTTTTGCCAGAGGTTGATAGTACTGTATTGATACGTAGTTTTATATTTGTATTCTAAGGTCCTGTTCACAAAAACGCAGCATGGCAGAAATATCTTAAAATAGCACCAGAACTGGAAACAATGCAACTAAAATGTGAACAAACAGTTCTGGAAAGCACATACTTACGGGGAGTTCTTTGTAGGCCAGGAAAAGCATCTGTATTTGAAAGCAATTCTGCTGACTTGATTTGCTTTTATATTCTGGGGATATCTGACAGGGTTGTTAATATTAACGATATCAAAGTGTTTAAACTGGAGGCTTCCCTGTGTTGCTTCAACCACGTTTTTTTGCAGAATACATGGAAGTCTTTAATTTTTCCTTAGATTATTTTAATATTTCTTTTTACCATCCACTTCACTATCTAGCTGTATATGTAAATTCAACTTTCTTTCTGTCATTGAGTAGGAGCCAAGAAAGCACCTTAGACAAAGAAGGACACATCCTACCAAATTAAGGTTTTTCACTATGAAGTTAGTCCAAATTTAGCACTACCATTGCTGCCCATTAACTTTTGGGTGCTATTGGGAAATGAGGCTGAAGTGTCTGCATTATGTTGTGTGAAGCAAGTTACCTTTTCTTTTGAACGAAAACCCACTGGCATAGCTAATTGCACTGTTGTAAGCTTATCCTCTTCCTTGTTTACAGGCTAACATGCATGCGCAGGCTGTGCCTGGAATGATTTTTGAGCCTTGCATGATGTGAAATTCAGTGTATGGAGACATTCTTACAGACCAGAGGCCTTGGGTATAGTGTTTAGCATAAAAAGGTAAAGGCTGGTGAGATTACAGACTGTTCTTCAGTCACAATTCTCCTTTAGTAGACATAGGTTCTATGAAAAATCACTCTCAGTGAACAAAAAACTGTCCAGGAAGATATGCTGCTACTAAACTTGCCTACCTAGGCAGTTTCCCCCATGTGTATCCTGGGATTCCTGCTAGCCACTGCAGTTCTTTCACTAAGTTCTCAGTTGCATAAAGGTTATTTAAGCATGTTTGCTTCATCTCAGGAGATGTGTGACCTCTCTGGTAATCGGAGTATATTCCATGTGGTAGACCATGGTGGAGAGGATTTTTAACAAACCAATAATCATGAATGTTAACAATTTAGTTGGCTTGGATTCCTTAAATGTTTTTCTTGCTATGTCATTATATGTAGTTCAAGTGCAATATGTGTCTCATTAATTTCGTTTGAGTAATGAAAAATCCATTCAACCACCAGCAGAAAATCTAAATTTCTGTACTATATTTGTAATTAATGTGTATCTCTAAGTGAATCATCCTGGTATTTATAAGATAATTCATGGCAGTACTATGGATGAAATTAGTCCATTTCATCCTCTATAGGTCTTTGGTAAAGACCTATAGTTCTTTTTGTTGGCTAAAAGTATAACTCTCCTAAGAAAATTCAGTTATTGCCTTTGTATGCCGTAGTCTGTTCTGTTTAAAGTAGTTCTGCCTACCACTGAGATACAGTGACATGCTTTTGGAATGATGGTAACAATTTCTATAGTAGCTTCAGGTTCTTTAAAATCTCTATTCAGTCAAAAACATCTTTTGAAACCTTAAATATGATTCACATTAAAGTAGTAGTTCCTCTCAGAACATCAGCAAAATACACAGCTATGACTTTAAGAGCTTGTTACACCATTGCAGCTCGATGCCTTTGTTTACCCTAGAGGGGATATTTTAAAAGTTCTCCAGCCACTTCCTTGTGCAGTCAGGGGAAAAGGTGCTCTTGAAAAACCACAGCTCAACTTGTGTGCTCTTCACTCTACCTTCAGCTTATGTAGATGCTATAATACTTGCTTATCATTCTCTAAGATGTGGCAGTGAAATGGCTGTTAATTTTAGAATCAGTGCCAGTCAACTTTAAATGGGTTCCCAGCATTTCAGTTGGGAAATACAAGTGGTAATCATGTGCCAGAGGTCCTTCACCTGTGCTGGCCTGATAGGTCACAGAGCTTTGGAGCAGAGAGGGGATTTTTGGCCTCACCTGACTTAGTTTTGACTCTTCAATATGCTTTAGGACTTCAGTCATCACCAAGCCTCTTCTGTGACTCCTTCTACATCCAGTAACTTCACCTCTTCATGTTGTGAGTGGGTTCCTCAATGAGCCCTTTCAGTGAAGGTCTTCTTTTTTGTGGCATGGTTTCTTCCAGCACAGACTTCTCATAAATCTTGGAACAACCTGATGCAAAACCTTAATGTACAAAAGCACAAAGAATTTACACCTTGATAAAAATGCTTGTCCATTTTGAACCAGATTTTTATTGATAAATAACACCCTATTCTGGTTCACAGAAGGGAAACTAAGGTGAAAAGTGATTCTTTACCAGGTTGTTTTTATCTTCCGCCTTTCTGTGTAGTAGCTACTATTGTTTGTCTAAGAGAAGCCTTAGTACTCTGAGAAAAGCAGAGAAGAGAATTTATCTCAGAATTTCTCTGGGCTCCCAGCATGTTTAAATTGTCTTGGCAGTAGGATGCCTCCTCTGGCATTATTCCATCAAAAATCTGCTATCTGGTAATCTGTTGTAATTCAGTCTGCCTGAAATTGCAGGGAGGATCGTTGAAAGAAGTGTTAAATGTGTGCCACCTGCTCCCACGGTTAGGTGCTGTGAGTATTCAATGTGAAGAAGAAAAAGCTATAGAGAGCAGTGTTCATGGAGTGAACAGGAATTGGTGGGCAAGCCTTCCCGGTTCTTTTTTAAATAATGCATGTGTTCCTTATTTGCATCACTGTGTCAGTTAAAGGAACCTGTGAGCTTTGGCTCATATCCAGAACTAAGAAAAAAATCCATAATGCACTGGAGCAAAATGCTGCATTTTAGTGTGTGCTCCAGCTGGAGGCTCCCTCTCCTTATCCTTCTCTCTTTTTTTTTTTTTTATGGTCTTTCTCTGAAGACAGAGTATACTCTGATTCTTTGATCAGTGTAGAACGTGTTCTCAGGCGTTTGAAACTTCAGCACAACAAAGATGGGCTGGAGTCCCAGCCCTTGGAGAATGAAAGGAAGTCCAAAGTACTTCCCTCCACTGAGTGCTTACGAAAGAGTTTGTGGCCACACTGTAAAGAGGATCTTGCGCCTCACTGTTAGAAACACTGCATCCAAAAGGACCAGTGAGCCAGAGTGGGCCAGCTCATGAAAGCGGTGCTCCAAGAAGAGATGAAGACAGAATTTCTTCAGAAAATCCTATAGTAGTTGTATAGTGACAGGGATATCTTCAAGCAAAACTCATGCATTTTGTGCTAAGGGGGAGCAAGAGCTTTTGGCCTTTAGGAAGGGAACATCTTCGATGTGCAAGTTTAATGACCATTAGAAGTAAGCCCTTTAAGATTGAAATTTTCCTTTGGCAAATTTAGGGTAACAGAAATATTGAACAACTAAGCGTGTCCAGATTAGCCTGTCTTGATGCATTTGGAATGTTCTTAATTGGATGGGCTCAAAGGGGGCTGCTGGGAAAGAACCCAAAATTAAAATGGAACCTTAAACAGGAAGAAGAATGTTGGAGCAGCACTTTTGGGTCAAGTTTCTTTTTTTTTAATATAGTTTGAATTCTTATTGGGAAAAAGGAAGTAAGAGAAGTGATTTTGTAGGTGTGTCACAATTAGTTTGGTGTACAGACAGAACACTCTGCTCTGTTCTGTGCGGTGTAGAACAATCACATGTTATCTCACAGAATGCTGGGGTTTGCAAATACAATCTAGAGAGCAAAGCCAAGCCAGCCTGCTGAAAACAGCACCTGCATTCCAGTGCAGGTCATATGATGGAAGTTATAACCCAGGTAAAATGTTAATCACTAAACTTGGCACAGCTGAAGCTTTTAATCTTTTATTGCAGTTTTCTAGGGAGAGGCAAGTTATGGACAACAGCCCGGAAAAACTGAAGAAGGAGTTAGAGGAAGAACTGCAGCTGAGTAGTGAAGACTTGCGTAGCCATGCCTGGTACCACGGACGTATTCCTCGGCAGGTATGTGTTCTTTGCATTGCTAGGTGTGCTTTGAGTTTTTATAGACAGGCAGAATTTCGCTGAAGTGCTGTACACATCTCTGATACCTGAATTAATTTGTAGGAATATAAAGCCTATTTGTATGAAAGCTATGGTATTTATCATAGCTTGGCATAAAATGAGGCTGAGGAAGGATTCAGGGCAGACCCTGGTGGAAAACAGATGTATTTCAGGATTTTCGTACACTGAATAAATATGGAAATTGAATCTAAGCTTTATATGAGAATACTATGCCCCCATACTTTTTAGAGAACGCCGACGTTAATTTGATTCAGTATTCTTAACGAAAGTTAAAATGTTGTTTGGTTTTTTTTCTTATGCTTGGAACTTGTGGGAGAGGAAAAGACCACAACAAAAATCCATGCAGTAGCTTAAATTTGGATCCTTACGAACGCAGTTACAAACGCGCTAAGGCTGCCGTTGGCTCGGAGCTTGCCGAGCGCTGGAGCTCCCCCTGCGGGCCGCTCCCCCTGCGCCCCGGGGCACGGCCGCTCAGCTGCCGCGCACTCGCACTCGGCTCTGAGCCCTTTTGATCTCATCAAAGGACTTACTCAAAACAGGAAAACAAGATGTCTCGGACTTTTCCTAGTCAGTAGTATTCACATGCAGTGTTCACAAAGAATGAAAAAAGAAAGCTTCTGTCATGTCCGGTAACAATGAAAGGGCAGAATCCAGGATCTTGTATTAATGGCTTCTAAACTTCAGTGTGGCTCTGTATTCAGATGCTTTAAACTCAAAATCCTGGGTCACTGCTTTCTCTTCATGCCTTATTTTCTATTAGCAAACTAGAAGAAATACACATGCAAAAGTGGGTCAGCTTCTGGCTGCTGGCTCCTTCCAAGAAGCTCTTCCAGATCCCTGTTGTGGGATGAGTTTTTAATTCAGAATAGGAGACATCATTCTTCTACCACACTTCATGCTTTGCTTTGTATTTGTGGTTTTGTCTGTCCTCCCAGAGTAGCCAGATTAATTCCTGTGTGTAAGAATATTTTGTTGCAATGTATTGTTTCCTGATTCTGAAAGTAATTTTTTGTATAATTCTTTTTCCTCAAAGGTGGCAGAAAGCCTAGTTCAGAGAGATGGCGATTTTCTGATTAGGGATTCTCTCTCCAGTCCTGGGAACTTTGTTCTTACCTGTCAGTGGAAAAATACCTCTCAGCATTTTAAAATCAACAAAACAGTTCTAAGACTCAATGAAGCCTACTGTCGTGTTCAGTATCAGTTTGAACTGGAAAGTTTTGACACTGTCCCTGGCTTAGTTAGATACTATGTTGGGAATCGCACACCAATATCAAAGCAGAGTGGAGCAATTATTTTTCAGCCTATCAACAGGACTGTGCCTCTCAGATGTCTAGAAGAAAAATATGGTGTAACTCCAGTCCAAAAAAAAGAGCCAAGCACCCCTGAAGGAAAAACAGAAACTTCAAAAAGACTGAGTCTTGGTATATCCAGCATGCAGTCCCCGGACCAGAGCATACCTAGAGGAAATCTTTTGAGGTACCTTAATTTTGTTGTCCTTATGGAAGGAAATGAAGTTACTGTATCAGCCCCTGATGAAGGTCATGTGAGTTTTCACTCTGATTTGAGATGGAAGACTAGGCATAAGGGTTTGCTGATTTTTAGCAGAGGATCAGCAAATCCACAAAGTGAGAGCAAACATAGGACTCTGGAAGCACAACAGCAGTGCAGTTTGGTCTTCAGTGATTTGGCAAATCTGGACTATGTAAAACAAAGGATTAAAATAACATCTTGCTGCTGCTCCAGAGAAGTCTGGTTTTCCATAGTTGACTCCTGAAATAATACCTAGTGTGGGATAATGGATCCTAATTTCAGTGTCCAAATGAAATGTTCCATTAGAAAGTCTCAATGTTCAAAGAAATACCTTCATAAATGCTGCAGGGTGGCACACTGCCACCACAACAGTAGTTTATGAATGAATGAAGTACCTTTTATTATCAGAAGCTCCCAAGTGAAAAGCTAATGATCCTTGCACTGGTTGTGATATATTCTGGCAGTTAGATACATATGTTAAGTGTTGCACATATTGATATGTTTTTGTTTGCATTTTATTTACCCTAGAAACAAAGAAAAAAGTGGCAGCCAGCCAGCTAGTTTGGATCATGTTCTGGAGAAAAGATTCCCTTTAAAGGCTCACCAGTCTGAGAGCTTTCTGCTAATAGGTATGTTTTGTAATTAGAAATTTCATACAATTGCTGTGTGTCCGGGTGGTCTGTTACTCCTTAGACCAAAGTGAGACTGCTGAATGTTCTGAGTGCTGTAAATACAGTTATATTTAATGGCCACTGTCGGCTGTGTTAGCACACTGCTTGCTCTTCAAGTCACTGGAACAGGATTCTTATTTACAATGCACCAGCTAGTTGAGAAACTTAGCACACAGCTCAGCAGGCTTTCACACCAAAAAAATGACAGCTGTGGTTGGCATTAATAACTTTTTTTATGGTATTACCTTTCTTCACTTGACAAGAACTGACTCGTTTCGTTCATGTCTTTCTGACAAAAGTCTATTAAGTAGAAGTGGTGTTTCGTGGCAATTCTGGTAACCACTTTTTCTCAGGGTAAACTGTGCAGATGAGGTAATGTTCCTCACTAGGAGAAAAACACTACCATGGCTTTTGTACTCAGTTCTGTTTTTCTGTCTCCCTCAATCTCTCTACCCTTCATCCCTTTTGCTTTTCATTCCTTTTGCTGCTCTCTGGTTCCACAGCCACTATTATCCTATGCAAGGAATCCAGGGTGTGACAACACTTGGATCAATTGATGATTAGGGCTTTTTATTTCTCAGATTCTTCAAAGGTTAAAGCATTTGTTTCCATACTAGCACACTTATGTATGGAAGCTTACAATAATGCATCTCTTCCCATGTGAACAAACTAGTATTTGACTTCTAAGGCTGCTCTTTTTGGATATGGTACTGTTAAAATTCTTCATGCCTATTGTAGGAGGAGTTCTCATGACAAAGGGAATATTAAGTATTTGTATAGTGAAACTGTATTTCAATAGAAAGAGTGTGTTCCTGTGTTTAACAGTGGGATGGACAGACAATTGTAAAGCAAGTTTCTGTCCATCTGTAGTTGAATGGACTATTCCAATCCATGGCTGCAGATACTTTTATTTTGGTACTATTACAGCCTGAAGAGTTCTGCTGTGCATTTTGTCATAGGATCCTTTGAGCAGGTTCTGTTATCATACTGCTTCAGGGTGGTGACAGGCTGTGATTTGGAGTTCTTGTTTTATATCTGGAATCAAGCAGTAACACTCACACGATGCAACTGGCCACTTGGCTGTAGATACCTGCAAATGCACTGAGAATTGCAGATTGGGAATGTCTGACACAGGATTCAGTCCCACATCGGATGCCGAGGTTTGCGTATGCAGCAGGTACCAGATGAGGCATAATTACACAGAAGTATATGGATGTGTTTCTCCAGCTCTTCAGACTAGCTCTGTTTCACAAAAAGATTAGCATTCCTGAAATTCATTCCTTCCATACCTTATTTCAGGTTCAGGCTTGACTTTGAGAAGTTTTGCTTTCATCTCAAACTTGTCATTCTCAGAAATGACTCATCTTTTACGTGGTGTGGCTGGAAGTTGGTTTTTATAGCCTAGATCAGGTTACAAAGAAACCTCCTATTCCAAGCCACGGAGGCTCTCCAGCTCTGACAGTATAGCCTATGTATGCAGCAGGGACTGGAATTATTGTCAGCATTACCACAGAATAATACTATGGTGCAGCTGTTCCATGTATTTGGGATTTTGGGAGGATCAGCAAGTGAATGGAATTTGCTGGCTAGGTCATTCCTCAAAATATACCATTTCACCAGAAAATAATTGACATGATCTGACAATATTATCCTTAGGAAACAGCATTAGGAGACAGGCATCAGGAATTATATGTATTTTGACCTTTGGAAATGCTGTTTTCCCCTGCAGGTTCAAGACATCCATCTCGACTACCTGAAGCAGATGCAAACTCCTGTCCAAGCTCACCTGCGTTTAGAACAGGTAGTGAACCATCTCTGAGCCCCACAGTTGTTCAGAAAGTCACCTCAGAATCACTATTGGGGGAAGCTCTTAGAGGATCAGACAGTCAGCTCTGTCCAAAGCCTCCACCTAAACCCAGCAAAGCACCCACGATGAAGCCCACAGATTCTCCTTTGGCTTCCCACAGTTCTGAAGGACACTATTGTGAACTAAACCCTTCCAGACATCCTTCAGCAACAAAACAACACTTATGTCAGAAAAACAGATATGTGGAACATCTGACACGAAAGGAGAAGGGAACATTCAGGAACTCCGAAACAAGCTATTTGATTCTTGATGATGATCCTACAATGAACTCTGCAGATCCTTTAGAAGCTTCAACTCAGATGGCTGAAGAAGACAGCCTCTTTTCTGCACCTGTTTATGAGATGGTGTCTAGTTTTAAACCTAATGATTTTGAATCCAAACTACTTCCTCCTGAAAACAAACCTTTGGAAACGTCAATGTTAAAAAGAGTTAAGGAGCTTTTCACCAACAATAACCCAAAGGTTATTGCACAGCATATTCTTAGGATGGACTGCAAGGTAAAAAAAATATCATGTGTTTTATTTAATGTTGTGCCAGTTTAGACTTTTTAAAGAATTGATTTGAAAAGAATAATGGGTAGATTTGCATCAAATGTAGTGTTTGTATTGCTTGAAGGAATTTTTAGGGTGTTTGTTTTCCATTTGAAGAATAAGAATGTTCACAAACTCTTTGGACTAAAGGTTTCTCATCATGCTTGACTCTAGACTCCAATTCTCAAAGTCCCATATGTCTTTCAAATCTCCTATCAGTTGCTGCATACCTGTGATTCAGCCTTTCTCCTGTATGGGAGGAAGAACTCTCTGTGCTCTAAAGCACTGTGGGAAGAACTGCTCATGACAGGAAATAGCTCATTAGGGCAAAGAGCAGACAGACCTGGTTGCCACATGGCCGTAATATGCAATGTTCAATGCAACTAAATATATTTAAACTTCTAAAACCAGCTGCTCTTCTAATCTTTGTCTGAGTTCCTCTCTTACAGCTGAATAGGTGGTGTGGGAAAATAGCTATCAGGACTTGTGATTTTCTCTCCTATGGGAGAACTGTGCTAGTGGAATTGCTTAGAAAGATGTAAAAAACACGAACTATTTTTCACATTGTAGACTTTGGTCAGCTGCCAGGGCTTGGAGATCAGCTAATGGATCAGAAAGACAGGAGAACCATTTCCTAATGAGATGATGACTTTGTGTAATGAAAGAAATGTAACTGCAGTTAAATTCGTACCACTTTGCTGGGATGACTGAGTGCTGTACCTGCTGCAGAGCAGCTACAGGAACCAAGTGGTATGGTGGGTATCTAACCCCCAGGCTTTGTTGGACTTTGGCATTTTTAGTTTTTTTAAAGAACAGTTTGAGAAGCAAAACACATGGCTACTTACTGGGCAACTCCACTGCAGACAGGAAGGGAAGGGGGGGGGAATGGTGATGCTCCAGAAGCAGCACATCTGTAGCACTCTGCTGGTGCTGCTGCACTGACAGGCACCATAGGTCTGAGGAGGGGGCAGGTCCCTGGAGCAGCTGAGGGTGTGAGTCCTGCCAGCTACTGGGGGTCTGCCAGCAGCAAACACAGCTTTTTCTCTCCTCAGTAGCACTGTTGGCTGCTGCTAAGTGAGGCTTCATGCAGACATGGTGACTCAGAAAAACTCAGCTCTATGACTGCTCACTCTTTTCAGAAGTCTTAGACTGAGGATTCTTTACTATGTTTCCAAGAGTATTAAGAACATTCTCTAACATTTTAGTTCCAAAATTCACTTTTTCCTTCCTTCCTTCAACCTAATAACTAAATTGTCTTTAATATATTGTTAAGGAGTATGTTGCTTGAAGGCATAGGATATGCATGCCTTAGAGAAGTAATAAGTTTATATGTATATATGTATGTATATTTTATATTCAATTAGCTCATTATTAGACTCCTTATTTTAAATACTGTAAACTTTGCAGTGGAGCAAAAGAACCAACTACCCTGCTGGAATTAATTAAGAGTCATTGGAGGGCTTTGCAGAAAGAGATTTTTGGATTTTGGAGCAGGAACAGTAACTAGCTGGGACAGGTAGAGAAGTCTATTTGATGTTCATCTCGGAGTGCTGAGGCAGTACCTGTCATTCACTGGCAACTTGTTGCATAGACTGTACTGATAAGAGCTGCATGATGCAATAAGATTGGCATGTGAATTGGGCCAGAATGAATGCTTTGTACTGAGATCCCAGGCTAGAGTTCATGTCTTCTGTGTGGCATCAGTAGTTCAGTTTGTCTTTTAAATAAAGGTATTTCTAATAAAGTATCACCCATCAGAATATGGTGAATGATGAGGTGAATATTTGCCACTTGCATGCCTGTGATGAAATAGCAATCAGTGTCTCCAGGGGCTTCATATCACTTCTGTGTCTCTAGAAGTGAAACAGGTTTTTCTACAGTGTGTTTTTGTACTGGTGAGGCTTGTGCAGCCCAGATTGCTTTCACCATTTCATAACCAAAAAAGCCTGCTGACGGGTGAGCAGGCAGATTGGTTTGTAAATGTGTCAACATACAGGCCTTAAACAGCAGATAATCTTACACCACCATATTAATGTGGTTTTGATTATTATTAGCAATTATAATTGTTATTGAGATAACCAGTAGCTAATACAATATGCTTAAAAAGCAAAGACAAATTGGTGAGGGTGTCAACTTTCACACACTGACTTCGTTAGGCACTCAACATTGTGTCCTCCATAGTCCTTTTTTTGATTCATCTTTCATGAGGACCCTGTGGTGTAACCAAAAACATTCTGAGCAGTAGCTTTTCTAGAAAGGCAAAAGGCAAAGCAAGTGTGTATGTCCTTAAGGCAAAGAGCAGTGCCTCTCTGACAAGGATCAGGCTGAGAGAGCACTGTATTTCCTGGAATTTGCATGGTAATCTCTTTCTGGAAGCAGAGGATGGAAGTTTGATAAAGCATTTTCATCACACCTTTCATGTTTTCTGATGGCTGTATCATGTAAAAAAAAAAATTTCCTTGGCTTTTTTGTATAAGGCACTAAACACACATAATTTAAAGTTTTTCTTTGATGCCTGTATTCTACTGTTGCATGCTGTGCACACAGCTCTGTATGCCCTGCACTTACCTGGAGGACTTTTATGTGGCATGGGGGGTTTTTTTTGAAGGATGTTAGTTTCAAAATTCATGCAGAGTATTTTGCACTTGACAGGTGGCAAGGATAGTAGAAGTTTCCAAAGAGATGAGGAAGAATATGGGAGGGATCTCTGGTCTCGAACTGATCACCCTGCCTTACGGACATCAGCTGCGCCTTGACCTCATTGAGAGGTAAATATTCCTGTTCCTCGTTTCCAGGGCAAATGGGCAGAAACTTGGATCATGACTGCACTGCCCTTCTCACTTCCTCCAAGAATGCTCTCCTGCTTGATTCCTGAATTCACGTGTACAGATTATTTAGTGACATGGTGTGTAAATTCTTTTTTGCATAGGAAAAGATTTCTTAAGGTCATTAGGCAACTCTCACGTGAAGTACAGGGAAAGGGGAATGATGTTGAAAGCAGAGTCCTTGGAACAGCTGGACGCCATCAGCTCTCCTTCACAAGCTCAAGTAAACTAAAATTCAGGGGACCTATAATCTGTGTATGTGTGGAGGAGACTGAAAGGTCGTACCCTTCTGCAAGTGGCAAGAGGATCTAATAAAGTAAAAAATTATCAGCAAAGCTTTTTGAAAAACCTCTGCACAAGTTAAGGGGGAATGCTTAGGGTATACTGATCTACATTTTCTGCTTCATATTTCAGTAGTTTGATTGCTGAGATCTAGGGGGGCACGTGTCACAGGATTTGAATGTGGAGGACAAAGGGAATTGGGGCAATTTTCCCGAAAGTGTTCATTCATTCATTATTTGAGCAGAATTTTGTATAGTTAGTACCATCTTAGGAGAATTTTTAAAAACATTAATTTAAAGCCTGTGTGTATATATTCCATATGTCATTATTGGTTTTGCTGCAAAGATGCTGGTAAGACTAAATTTTCTGGGCACAAGAAGATAGAAATACACCTTTGAACTGATCTTCTTTGAACACATGTAAATTTAGTAAGTTGTAATCAGTTGCATAAATTGTTTCACTTACAGGCACAATACCATGGCAATAGGAATAGCTGTTGATATCTTGGGTTGCACAGGAAATGTAGAAGATAGAGCAGCAACATTAAACAGGATCATCCAAGTTGCTGTGGAGTTAAAAGAGTCACTAGGGGATTTATATGGATTTTCTGCCATTATGAAAGCACTGGAAATGCCACAGGTAAAAATCTGTTTCTCTTTATGTTCCAAAATTTGGAGTTGTTTGATGGCTTATTTAACTTGAGCAATTTCTTCACTAGAGAGATCATCAGGAGAGAGTCTTCATGACTATTCTACAACTCTATGACTAGCCATGTACTTTTCCTGCAGACTGCTGTGGAGTCAATAATAGATATTTTCTATTTTGCATGAACAGGTCAGTAGATTAGAACAAACGTGGACTGCTCTAAGACACTGCTATACCCAGACTGCCATTATGTATGAAAAACAGCTGAAACCATCTTGCAAAGCTTTTTATGAAGGACAAGATGAGTGGACAAGTGAGTATGAGTGACACTGGTTTCTATTTAGCATTTTAACTCTCTCCCTGCTGATTTCCTGTGCAGGGAGATGAGACAGCTGCTCTTTCCATAGCTGTGCATTGTATGTTAAAATGACTATGTGTATAATGACTAAGAAGCAAACAGTCTGCCAGCCAAACATCAGTCTGTGTTTGTGTGCCTGCATCCCTGCAGAATAGAACATTCTTCCCACATCCATACTTCCGGTGTGGAGCAGAAACTGACACATTGCATCATCTTGCCTCAAAGACAGGAAATACATCTCTTTCCTCACAAGAGTTAATTCTGGCAGATTTTGCTTATTTGCTTTGTTGAATCAGAGTTTGAATCTTCAAATAAAAAAGAATGGGGTTAGGTAATTATTCTGGTCACATTAGGTGCTCCATTCTTTGCAGCTCTAGTTTCTAACGAAGTGCAAGGCAGAGAAAATAATTTCTCAGAATATTTCTCCAAGAGAACAGGTAGACAATGAAAACTTTTTAGCCTCATGGCTATTTATTGGAATGTCTGATTTTGAAAATATTTAAAACCTCTGTATTTTAAAAAATGTGTTTAAAATCTCTACGCCACTGTCTAGTAATTCAGCAGAGCCTTCCCCTGCAGCAAATACAGCCTTCCAACACTGATTTGTCTTGGTCTTCTTCCCCAGCCATTCACTGGAAACTGGTAGGACAGGTGTATTTGAGGTAATGTGTTAATTTGAAAGATGGAAGACAAATAGTAGTTTCCAACTTAAAAAAAAAAAAAAAGGATACTGCAGCTACATTTTTCAATTAACAAGTTTTATAATGTGTGATATGAAATGAGATACATGATATGATTGGTACTCTATTCCAGAAATGATCAGTGCTCCACAGAACAACGTAACAGTGCCACTGCTGATGCCTCTCATTACCTTGATGGAGCGCCAAGCTGTTGCTTTTGAAGGCATGGAGCTGTGGGAAAGCAGTGACCAAAGTGGTGAGATAATGCTCAGGCACTTGGGCACAGCTCGCCTGATGGCCCAGAACGCGCAGACAATTCGCCTGACGGCAGAGCGGCTGCTGGAAGGTAGGAGAAGCTGCCGCTGCAGCACCAGCTGGGGGTTGTGTCCCTGCCCAAGTGCCTCTCAAAGTCAGAGAGAAATTCTTCTCCTCTTTGGTGGGCGCTGAGATAGTAGCAAATGTCCTGCAGGAAACTCAGTCTGAGGACAACATTAATATTGTTTAAAAGCAGACAGTAAATTACTCATCACTATAGCTCTCCAGCAAGCATTTTTGCTAAACATACTCGAAGTTCTCATGACTCAATAGGCTGACCCTTCTGGCAACTGAATAGACGTACAGTAAAGACTGAGGATAACTTCCTGTCTTCTGTACAATCTAAAACTCCTACTCTGATTATTACAACTAAAAGACCACCCTAAGATGCTTTACAACAGTGCAGGTTGCAGCACTGAGATCCTGACCACCTACAGCCAGAAAGCAGCCACATGTTAATAATGTGACTTTTTAAGGTCTGGCTATAATGACAATTCTAGACCATTAGAATTGAGCAAAGGATAGCCTTGTCCCAGTGTCCTAACAGCCATCTGCGTGCTACTAGCATGACAAAGTTGGCAAGGATTTTCACTGTTTTACTAGCTTGTGCAAAAGGAACCCAGCACACTAGAGCTTTTGGAGAGAAGACAGTTTAAAAGCCATTTCTATAGAATAAAAAAGTTTGCCTGATGGTGGTACTGTGGGATTCTTCTTACTAGGTTTCCAGCCAGATGAAGAGCTGAGTGAAATCTTCAAGACGGAATTTCAAATGAGATTGCTCTGGGGCAGCAAAGGAGCACAAGTTAATCAAAGTGAAAGATACGAGAAATTCAACCGGATCTTAACTGCACTTTCCCGAAAACTGGAACCTCCTCCAGTGAAGCTGGTGGAACAATTAAGTATATAAGACTCTGGAAACACTATTTAAGTGATATACTTGAAATAACCTTAGCATTCTTCTGGCAATTTGATAATGCATTTCTTGCATTTCACAGGGTGTTTAGAACTGCACAATGCACACTTGTTTTAAAACTACTGATTTCTAAACAAATTATTTATTTACTGTGTCACCAAGTCAGTTACTGATGCCTTTAAACAGTTAGGTTATCCCTTTATTTCCCCAGAGTTGCAATGTTTTAATGATGCTGAGGAGTAAGGGCATTGGCATTTTAATATTAAGGTGAAGCAAACAGTGTAAATAAAATGATAGATTAAGTATCTGACATGACAGAAAATTTGTATAATATTCCTTCCATGGATATAAAACTCTGTAGATAGAATTGTAAAGTGTATCTTTATGCAAAATAATTCGCATATTTACAGATCACAGAAATACTGTAAGTTGCAGAAATGATCCTTTATCTGTAACTAGAAAGCTCAAACATCACTATGCCTATGAAACTAGAAAATTAGTTTGTGTATGTGTTGGGACAACTTGCTCTTTTTTTTAAGACAGCATCTGTAGTACTTCAGCTTTTGCTGGAGCCTGCACAACAACCATGCTGCCAGGAATGAATGATGAAATGGCAAGAACAAACAATCCAGATAATTAAAATGCTTTCAGACATGAGTAAATGTGGGTGTATGTATGTATTAAACTTGCTTCATTTACTGAGGTGAATCACTTGGGTAAGTACTTTTTCTTTTTCCTTGGATGAAGGCAAAGCATAAGGTGTTACCACTTTTTATAGGAAATCAGCATGCACAGTGTTTATTATACAAGGAGTTTTAGCAGCAAATCCCACTTTGGCACATACAGAGTTGGTGTATAAGGGTTATCCTCAGAAGTTGTACAATTATTTGAGTGGGAACTATAGTCAGAGCTGCATGTGTGTGGTGTCAGAAAGTCTATTTCTGGAGTGAGATGTTACTTAGAGCATTGAAAGTACTGGAGTAACAACAAAACAAACACCAGAATCTGTTCCTCCTGCCTGCAATCACAGCAGAGGTTTCTGCCCTCAGAATAAGAGTTTACAGACCTCCTACTGAAAGTCACTGTCAATCTTAACAGAAGACAAATGGGGAAGCTAATTACTTAGACCATGAAAAGATTTTTTTATTCCATGAAAATATTCTCAACAGAGAACACTATTTTTAAACAAAGCATTTAACATTTAGGAAATCAACATGTGCACAAAAAAGGATTAAAAAATTACTGGAAAATGTCTGATTCTTTAAGACAACTCACGTTCAGAATTTTAGAATAAGTGATTTATAACTAGCTGTGCAAGTACAAATGCTTTTTCCTATGTTTAATAACCCTCATACAAGTTGCACTATCCCTCTTGAAAGCAACCTGCCTCCAAAGGAAGCAAATCCTGGTTTTAGAAAAACAAACAGTAGTGTGAAAAGAACATTTAGTCTTTTACCAGGAAGTGTTATTACTGACCTGCAAGGCTGTTAGCTAGGCAGACCCCAGGCCCCTTTACCAGAAAATACACAGATCACATTTCCTCCTTTTCACAGAATTACAGAATCACAGAATATTCTGGGTTGGAAGGGGACCCACAAGGATCATTGAGTTTTCTCCAAAACAAAAAAGCACTAGATTTTTAAAAAAAAAAAAAAAAGAAAAAAAAAAACCCAACCCCTAATCCCAACAAACCTCCCCAAAACCCCCAAACCCAAAAAACTACCTAAGTAGTTTTGTCAGTATTGAGTAATGTCACATTATTATATAAATAACCCTGTATACAAGCTCCAAAAATCTAAACTTTAGAGTTTAATAGGCCCCATAGTACACTAGGTCAAGCTGTGTAATAGTGGTATACATAACAAAAGGAATAAACCTCTACACAAGTCACTCAAATTCAGTTTTACTGGTAGTACAGTTCCTAATAACACTGAAATGAAAAAAGAATCCAGCACTGCTGCATCCACATATTGCTTCAGACCCCAGAAAAACAGGATGTTTAGTTATTATTCCATAATACACTGCCAAACAGCAGGCGGCTGGGTTGACAAGCTTGTGTTGATGTAAGTATCCCTCCCCCCCAACATCTCTAGTCTAATTCTTATCACCCTAAGCAATCAGATATGATGTATTTATTAATAGAACCACAAATGGGAGGCAAGACAACATAAGCAATAGGGGCACTGCAGACAACTATATTTACACGTATAAACATATCCAAATTTCAATTGTTTACAAGTAAAAGTGCACAAAGATCATTACGAAATATCACTCAAATGTCAACTGGTCCATACAATGAAGCATCACCTGGAACTGGACTAGCACTGCAGTAATTGAAATTGGAACTTCATAGTGAAAAACTAAAAGAGAGTTTCCATAAAAATCTTTTAAAAAAATATTAAAGTCAAATGAAAAGATACACATTTCAATGTATAAAATTCATGGATGCACCATGTATCCAGTAAAGTAGAGCTCTAGAAAACACCTACCGTGGCTACCTCAGCAGCTGCAGCACTGTGAAAGAGCTGAGACACAAAGCCCTTCGTGGGATACTGTAAGTGGTAGTGTTGGCAAACAACAGATTTAGGCACTCTAGTTTAAGGCAGCATTTGCATGGCAAGTGGTTGACTTCTGGAAACAGTCATTAGCTTGCAGTGGTGAATCCTCTGGTTGTGCTCCAGGTTTTCAGTGCTCACAACAGGTTACTGGAGGGCTGAAGATGGACCACAGTTCTAGGAGTTTCTCTTGATTGCATTGTAGGCTAGAGCTGAGATGCGTTATTTCCCCAAATTAACAAAATACATTATGGTCTCTTATCAGTTATGCCAAACATCTGGAATGTAATGATGGTTGCAGTGGTATTGTTATAGCAGCATACATGGATACTGGGATGAAACTCTAGTGCTGAAGATATTTAAAGAAAATGATTTGTTACAAAATAAGACAAGCAATGATGGCAAAGTGTTACAGAGAACATGCCTGACTGTCCTAGGCATGCAGGAGGAGGTTAACGGCGAGCATGGAGGTGGCACAGGCAGACTGATAACTGACACAGGGTTCTAAATGACTGCCAATAAAAGTGAGTTCGAAAAGAGCATAATTGAGAAAATCAAAACACAGCACAAGCTAAAATATAGTTTGTGCACCTGGGACAACCTAGGACATTGAAAATAAAGCAATTTTAGGAGCAGTAGCCTTTTTACTCTGGTAATGGAACTCTATTTTCCTGCACAAATTGAAGATTTTGTAGTACATCCTTACCTATATATGGAGATGCTAAGATGTTAGTGACTAAATGTATGTCTGCATGCATTCATGCAACTAGCTTTTCCCTTGGGCCTCCCAGTCTAGTACCCCTCCCCTCCCTGCCCCCACCCCCCCAGCAGCTGCATGTAACCTCCTTCAAGATCTCGCCCATTTTCTCAGAAACCCGCTTCAGGAACCTGCAGTCCAAGAGGAAAAAGAAAAGAACAAAGTTACTGAAGGCCTTTAGAAGACAGAGAAGCGTGCTCAGTTCTAACAGGCCATTCTCAGTGGCTAAACATTAGCCTCGTACTTAATTCCACAGACCCTCATTAGAAACATGAAATTAGCTTTTTTTTTCTAATCAAGTTGTGCAATGCAGTTTCCAATCCTCAGTGATTTAACAATGAGGAGAATTACTGTACATTTAAGACACTGTCTTCAAACTAAACACAATACAATTCAAAGACTTAGCTTACAGGCACGGATTAAGAGTATAAAATCATTCCCTTATCAGGAGTAGAGACAGTTTTCAGTAAGACATCAAGCATTACACGTGATCTCTTTTTGTTTGTTCAAGGTATCTAGAGTTAAAACAATGACGTCGTGTCCAATACAGAACATTCTACATTACAAGTACTGAAAAGGAAGGAGATAGGCAGGTCAGTGGACTTTCTGTCCTTCTTAATCATAATGTTTTTTCCTGAGTATTTTTGTTGAACTTTCTGAATCAGAAAACACTTTCCTGTTTAAGAAGTGAAAGCTGCCAAGTATTTGCTAAGGAAGGAAATTAATAATTTTCAGTAACTGAGTTCAGTTAGTTATTAGAGGAAAAATATCTCTGTTTTAAGAATATAGTTTGAGTTATAAAAGTGAGAACAGTAAATCTTGGAGATCTTTAAAACTTAAGTATTTTTTTAGTTCTCTATAAAAACTAAGTATTCTACAGAACAAGCAGGAATCGTGGTCTTTTTCAGTTTAATAGCTAAACTGGATTTAGGGCTTTGTAAAGCAGGAAAGCAGAAGACACTGGTCAAAATTACAGGCCAGTGTAAGATGCATTAATTTAATGTGGTCATCTCTGAAAAGAACTATAGCTAACTCCCCATGCAAACAACAGATCACTCCTGACTTCTGATACTGTAGTTCTTTCCATAAGCCTATGTAACTTAAAATTTTTCCCCTATTTTCCCTGGGGAATGTACAACTGAGGGCTGCCAGTTTACTGTTAGATATAGGTTACTGCACCTTTGCTGTTTTTCTCTAGCGTTACATCTATATATGATGTTGGCACATAGCCTTCCTCTCCATTATGTCTTCGAGCTCTTGTCCACCCATCTCCTTTGTCCTCCTCAATAATGTACAAAATTTCCCCTTCTTTCATTGCTAGAGTGCCTTCATTATGACCTGGGAAAAACAAGAGGAAAAGAAGTCTCACAGTTCAGACAGAATTCCAACTTTCTCAAGGCATAGTTTCCAAATTATATATAAACAGGAAGAATAAAAAATCTGTGCAAGAGAACATATGGCCAGATTTACAGATAAAAAATCTAGTCCCAATTTGTAAAGCTGAATATTTTCCAATAGCTGTGCTAATATTTATCTTAAAACAGCACAAAAATACTGCTCATGAATTAAAGTAATTTAAAGTATCTTCACTGATCTTTTAAGCAATTAGTTACTCATACAGGTAATTTGCTTTAAATCATTTAAATCACTTGTTTAAATCTATAACAAATCATCCAGGCCTTAGAGTCAAAGAATCTCAGTGCACGTTATTAACCTTACCATCAAAGGGATATATTGCCTTGCAATGTCCTATAGCTGGTAATGGATCATCATCTTCAAACTCATCATCAAACTCATTGGGATGAGCATGTTGCTGTGGTGGGCCACGAACTTCCTGGTTGGCATCATCCGTGTAACTCCCTTCAGGGCTATAATGCAATGATTGGAGCATGAGCACTCTGAGGGGTTCTTAGCTCTAACAGAGCATCGTGCATCACAGAAAGGGCAGGTCACGGATATTGTTTTGGAATCCCTGTTAGCACTTGCTATATTACTGTCAGAGGTGATTTCCTGAACAACCTCATCTAGCAAAAGCTTAAACTGAATTTCACTACAAAAACAAACAAATTTGACATACCTGTCGCCACAGAACATGGAAAAAGTAAGCCTTATGCAGTGGAATAAGACAGTTTTAAAGGCACTGCTGTTTTATGAGCAGGTGTTTAAATTAGTTTTTATATGTTACCAGAATGGCATGAAGTGACCTCTAGAAGTCAGAAGCAGTTAAGATTTCCCTTTAGGAGGACATACACTTTGGGAGGATGAGTAATAACCATCACTCCTGTTAATTATCAGAGAGCTGTACTGATTCTAGCACAGGATATGGAAGCAGTAGAGACAGAATAATGACCTCTCTCGGCCCTGTGTGACAAGGTGGTTGATATCGCTGCTGTGTCGCCTGTCGCTTCTGGCTGCTACTTTACCTTCAACTTCAGAGAGCCAGGCCTTAGGGAAAAAAGGCAAATATTGGTGTCAAAGAAACTTGATTCTAAACCAGCACATTTAACAGATGCATTTAACTGCACACAGTTCACAGCCACACAGAGACTGCGTTCAAATGACAAGTCTCTTAATTATTTCACACAAATCTATCCTTTATGCTTAGCCTACACTCCATACTAGTGTTAAGGAAAAAGAAAATCTTCAATTACATGTGAATTTCAGAATAAGAGAATAGTAATATATTCTTCTGAACAGTTTACGTCTTTAATAATGTACATCCTTATTCTAGCTCGATGTACATACTTGAAAATTCAGCACCCCACAAAAATTGTATCAAGAGCACTTTCTTAAATCAATTCGTTTTTCTGGGTGCTATATTTAAAACTGTAAGGCAAAGTACAATTGTACCAATCATTTACATTTTCCAAGGAACTGTTTTAGAGTCTAACCTCATTCTTGTGTATTTCCATCCGCAGACGGTCCATGTTGCTCATAGTCTCAGTTAATTTTGGTTGCAAACTGCTTGGATCACCCATCTGGGGATTTTTTTCATAAACATCCTTCATCTTGATGAGGGCATCTCTAAAAACATACAAAACATGATGATAATTAATACACCAGTATTGACTCATTAAAGCTAAAATAATCTTCACAAGATCCTGAACTGTGATTAGATACCAAGCACAGCAGTGACGAACTACTCATCTTCACACCAGGCCCAAATTCTTTTCCCATTCTGTCATCTTAGCTCTCTGCCTTCCTTTCTTGTGCTGTGCACAGGCAAAGATGGACTCCAGCTGTTGACTCTTACCTAGTCTCAGTATTGTTTCCCATACTGCTTGTTATATACAATTTCCTAAATATTAGTAATGTTCTGTTCTTAAAGCACTAAGTTGCAGCTATCTTGCTCAACAGACCACATATTTTTTTAATGCATGATTTTAAAGCAAACGTTCCCTATGCAGTATTAGAATCAAAATTACTATTACAGTAAAGCAGTGCTAACAACCTACATACAACAAACCATGAACTTAAAAATGTTTTTTAATAATAGCCTGGCCTAGTGTATCGTCTCCTAGCTTTTGAGCACTGTTGGCTTAGGTAGAGGATGTCAGAAAAAAAACAGAGACAGAACCATGGCAGAACTCAAAAAAAACCATACTCACTTTTGGTCTGTTTCCTTCTGTAGTTCTCTGTTAAGTTCATCAATTCGCTGTTGAAGTTTCTTGCGCCTTTGTTCTGGAGGGAGATGGCTGAAGTCTTCTAGTGCAGGGCCCTGCAAGCAGAAATGCTATGAAACAAGGTACCTGCACATGTCTGGGCAGCTGAACTGACATACCCACACATGGACAGTGTTCACTGGAAGCAGGATGGACCTTCTTAAAAACTCTACTTGACAGACAGCTCTACAAAAGACCGCACAGAATAAATGCATATTCTTGCTACCAGAGTGTAGTCATTCAGTCAAGGGGCCTTCTGCCTTCTCTAGCAGTTGGCTCACAGAGGTAATTCAGTATTTCTAGACCTTTTTTTTCTGAAGTCATGTACCTCCTTTTACATCCACTGCACTTAAAGCAGATTTAGAAAGGACAGAATTATTCTAGTCAGAACAAAAATCTTATATATATATATGTATTTATAAAAAATTGTTTCTTTCTCTGGAGTGTCTTCTGTGGTCACTTGGATGGTATCAAAAGAAGAATACTCTATTTTGAATATTCATTCCAAAGCACTATTATAGTTCTCTTCCAGAACTTCAGCAATCCTAGAAAACATATTAAAACTTACAAAGTTCTGATGGACTTTACATCAGTTAAAACTAGTTCATGGAAAAAACCTTTGTAATATCAAAATTTTTACTTAAATTTGTTCATCTGGCTCAAAACTTGCTCAAATATTCCAAGTCACCTTTTTTACAAAAAAACCCAAACAAACAAAACCCAAAAACACCCCAACAACCAAAAAACTTCAGGGAGGGAAAAAGACTGCTTACTTCCCAAACCTCTAAAAAAATCCCAAACCAGCCAATTTAAAACAACCTATTATTATGAACTCAGACCTGCAAACCTGACTGCAAACTTGTGCCAAGATTATAACAAACAGGATAGAAGGGCCTGGGTATGAAATGCATGGAAAGAGATTTTTATGTATCTTGCGAGTTTGTAGTGAAAACTCTTCCCCTCAGGGTGACAGACACCGACAGTGTTAAGAAGGAAATATGGTACATGTCTTAATAACAAAAGGTTACGTTATTTTTTGTGTTCCCAGTTGCCTAAGGAACTCAATTGGTTTTAACACAAGAAACCCACTTGCCATTACAGTAACCCTCCATGGAGGCAAAACAAACTGGATAGCATTTGTTTTGTCAAGAAGAAAGTTTACAGCAACTTGACTATTGAGATTTTGACGCAAGCCTTAGGCTCAGGTGCCAAGTTTCCAATACCCCTTCTTAAGATCTTAACGCCCTCAACTTCTTTTGCACTTGTAAAATCAATCTCATTGCTTTTTAAGACGGGAATTAAAAGACATCATAAAAGAAGGAAAATCAAGATATGATGTTTCCAAAATTAAACAAGTGCTTCTTTCTGGAGGAAGAAGAATACACACTGTGTATGGTCTCAAAGTCTGGAGATGCAAAATGACATAAATAAATTTCCTGTTCCCTTCATAAAGAGTCTTCCAAGAAAACACTGTTAAGTGTAATACACTACAAAGAAACAAAAATACAATCACGTCTTCTCTATCATTCTTCCTTACAGGTCACTTTAAACCAGAGTATCCTAAAAGATTAATCAGAAGAACAGAGGTATTTTTGTGAATTTTTGCTTTTTTACTCTGCGAAACAATATTGATTAAGGCATAGTTTTATTTAGTGCAACAGCTTTCCAAAGCTTTCTAAGCATAAAGGTTCTTCCCTGCAAATTTTTCCACCAAATTCAAAGGTGTGCAGTATTTAATATTTCTTCTTTATACAAATTTTGTAATCTTTCAATATACGTATTTTATGCTGCATTAAAAATACAAGTAACCAAGTATTTCCATCAAGACCAACTTGTGAATACTGGTCAACTCCAAAATTCCAAAATTGCAGATTTAGTTGCAGCCAGATCACAAGTCTAATTGCCTTACATTAAGCATGGATGATTAAGAAGACTGTGCATATGAGTGGAAAATCTGAAGATGTATTTCAGCACCTGGCTTAAAGCAGTTATGATATGGAAACACTTTCAAAAGATTATTTTCATGCTATCTTAGCAGAAGTACAGCAGACAGATCAGCACACGGGCTTACCATCTTCACCGACCACTGCACAGTTAATTTGAAAACAGAAAGAAACGGGAAATTATTTACAGGCAATGACCAGTTACAAAAATGATTAATGCCTAAAATTGTATCTTTAAAATATTACTTAAGGATTGACATTTTCATTTATTAAAAATACATTTTACTATAAGCACAAGAAGAGAATTGCTGTAAGAATTACTGATTAAAAAATACTAGGTGATAATGGGTACTTTAACTTACAAAATTTTAACACACAACTTCATTAAACTACTTTTGAATTTTAGTGTACTGAATAAATGGCTAAAGAGCCTTCTATTGTAGGAAAAGAAACACACACACAGCCAACATTGCACAAAATAGCAGAATTTGATGATGATGGACTGATCAGCCATATGCAAATAATTTGTTCATCATAGCTCAAAATCCACTATGATCACTCTTACAAATGTAGTTTTTACAATGTATTTACTTTATTATCACCATAGATCTAGAATAAAGATATTTTTCAAGTTTAGGAGTAATTTATTTTACTTTCTGAAAACAGCAATTGCATCATTGCTGTTACCTAAAACTGTTTTAGTGCAGCTAAAAATAAAGACATTTTTAAAGAGTAAAGAATTTATCCTTAGAAGCAGCAAATAAAACATGGGTGCCAGGAGCTGAATCTTGGGTTTAATATTCACAGCAATTTTAAGATCTACCATGCTTTCAATGATTTGTACAACCCTTTCCACAGAAACACCAAGCACCTTAGAAGACCGATATCTCAACTTCACTTTGACCCCGAGCAATTGTTAAAGCTGCTGATTGGGGCACACACACAAATTTAGAATTTCTAGCAATGAGGGAAGTAAAGCACCTTCACAAATGATACTTTGGCAGGAATCTCAAAGTCCAGAGATGCAAAAGGACATAAATAAACTTCTTGTTCCCTTCAGAAAGAGTCTTCCCAGAAAACACACTGTTCAGATTTACAGCTCACTGCTGACAATGCAGCTGTTTAATGTACCAAGTGGCATCGAGCACAGACCTCTCATAAGCACTAACACTGCCTGGAATCATTAAGATTCCAAAGGAGAAGCAGCAGCAGGTCACAGCAGCACTAACACAGCTACTTACACTTGCTTACACCTTTCTTCAGTAACCTACTCTACACCTCCTGTTTGCTGCTCTTGCTGTACATCATGATAGGAAAATGTACTGCATGAAGCACGGAGTGCAGGGAGACTGGTTTTGTGATCTCCAGTGCCTTGAGTGAAATCATGTACAGGGCATGTTAAACAACATGGCCAGTATGGTTCACAGTCTGATACACGCCAACTCATGGATGAAGCTCGGAAGAAGCAGAAGCAAATTAAATACCATTTTACATGGACAGATAGTGGTGAGACAAAGGGGAATATTTTTAACCTGCAAGAAGACAGATTTAGATGTTAGGAAGAAATTCTGCAGTCAGTGGGTGGTGAGGCACTGAACAGGTGGCCCGGAGAAGCTGTGGATGCCCCAGCCCTGGCAGTGCTCAAGGCCAGGCTGGACGGGGCTCTGAGCAGCCTGGTCTAGCGGAAGCTGTCCCTGCCCATGGCAGGGCATTGGAACGAGATGATCTTTGAGATCCCTTCCTAACCAAACCTTTCTATGATTCTAAGGTTTAGTAGTTCTGCATGTCAGTACCACTTGGACATCATTTTCCAGGGACAAAAAATATGGGAAACAGCATCACATACTAGCAACTATTACGCATTTAATCCAGATATATTATAAAGATAAGGCTGATCAATGAGATGAAAAAAAATTTGCGAGTACTCCAGTATACTTTTAAGCTGAAAAGATTTTTAAAATATGCAATAATGTGGTGTCTGCTAAAATGCTTGCAAGGATATTCAAAATATATAAAAAATAAATGTTCATCTTGAAGATTTTACAGAGATTAACTCTTCAATATTATGGCATGTTTGAGTGAATCTAGATCTGTGGGATACTAGTGATGCTTCCTAATTTTAAAGAATTATTAAATTTAAATTAAATAAAGAATGTATTAAATTAATTCAATTTTACAACATGAACAGTTTATTTTAAAAAATCAAAGATATGGTTTCATTTTCCATTAGCATTCTGTAGCTGTTAGGAGATGATCTTTTGCTTCAGAAAGAGATTCTAGAACTACTGGCATACAAGGTGATGATTTTAGGCAGAAATGAGTGCCTTTAGTGATCAAGAAAATGGAGGTGTAAACAAGGCCTGTGCCATTCCAACAAGTACCTAATCCAGAGAGTTCCTCCCTGAGTACTGAAGAAGAAACATTACCTTAGCGACCAGACCAAATTATGATACAATAATTCAGAAGGGGAAAGGAGAAGCTGTCCTCCATATAGACTTAGACAGCCACAAGAATTTTCTTAAAAATGGCAATGGTAAAAAGTTATCTGGGGGCCTGGAATTAGATGCCACACTATGATTTAAATATAAGTAAGTTTAGCTGTAACTCATTCCGTTTCAGAGTGACAGCAAGGGAGCCTCTAAATTGTAACTTTGCTGCAATATAATAACATTGTTGTACCTTGATCTCTGCATTACCTCAACAATAGCCAACCATTCTTGATGCACATGAGACAGCAAGTCAATGTTGTCTTGAAAT
Organism: Origma solitaria; assembly: GCA_013397895.1. Taxonomy (NCBI): domain Eukaryota; kingdom Metazoa; phylum Chordata; class Aves; order Passeriformes; family Acanthizidae; genus Origma; species Origma solitaria. The sequence goes on from VZRL01006024.1 coordinate 237,375, forward strand.
ACCAAAAAATTAATTGTATATAAAAAAATGCATCCAATTACCTTATTATTTGGATGAATAAATATCACTAAACATACATAAGCTGGGCAGCCTATGCTTTTCTGACATAACAGGAAAGTGCCAGTGCATTTATCACTAGTACCATTAATGTTGCTAGAAAACCACTTAGTATTTCCCTTCAACTGACTTCCAGATAAATTCTATTTTCAGAATATGCCACTGTATTAGTAAATTAGTGGACAAGTCTCAGTGGCATTTGGTAGTAATTTTTTCAATAATTTTACCCAAAAGAACCTAGAACAAACAAGAGCAACTAATTAATCAGAAAATGCATTAAAATTATAATGTTTTTAAAAATCAGTATTTCAAAATCTGCAATCACCATAAGCTATAGCATTTGATGTACAAAAGAAATTGAATTCTCCCTTCTTAGTTCAATGTCTCATAATCAACTTCTACGATTTCAGTTCAAAGTCAGCAAATAACACATCTGATCTGTCAGATGATTTTGGTGGTAACTATATATCCAATGATAAATTACTGCAAAAATATGTTACATGATGGTAGGAAAACATTTGTGAATGTGAACAACAATGAAGAAAGGTATCAAACACATGCTGAGCACCCTCTTTATAACACCTTTCTTTTAGACACAAGCATTTCAAACGTGATAAAGAATATTTCTATTTTATTTTACTTTTAATCTGTTGGTAATTTCTGTATAGTATGAAACAAAGTATCCTAGAAGTGACCTTATAGCTGAAGTGTTACTTTTAACCAAGTAAGCCTTATAATGAGGGTGGAGAGCATCAGAAAAGCCACATCACAAACACACTGCTCATAGCCCATCATGCATTTCAACTTGTTATCAAACTTACCCCTCTTTTGAGGCTTCTGAAAGAAGGAATTCTGGGCTTCCCTGTTTTTATGTCACTCATGCAATAATGCACTGGTTCAATGGAGAATATGGGATACTGGGACCCATTAGGAGTACTGGATGTGTATAAACTAGTAGGGGTTAGGGGTGGGGATTGTGGCTAATGTGGAAATAAAGAAAGCAATAAATAAGCCAAATGTTCAAAGTGACTTTAAAATGAAAATTCTGTCTTACAAAAATAAAATTTCCATCCAACACAACAACAGCTTGTAATGTTCCAGACACATTTATACTATAAATGTATTGGGTTTAAAAGGTTTCTTGCATGAATCAATCTTCAGAGTTACAGGTTGCTGCAGAGAATGAAGGAATATTCAAAAAAGCTTTAGACCCAACACTGCCACAAGATCCTAACAAGATCCCAAAGTTCCCCATCTCTTTTCTTAAAACAGAGCTCTGCTATTGCCAGTTTAGTTACAGTCATTCTGGAAGCTCAACCATTCCTGCTCACTACTTCCTCCTACATATTGAGGACCCTACTCTACCAGGTTAGTCAAACCAGAAATATTTGGAACATCTATAGAGAATGACTAAAACAAAACGTATTCTCGGTCTCTGTAGTCAATGGCTGCATGGCATTCTTAGTATCATCACAAGAACCTCCTCCGCTTTTTTCAAATTCCTTCTCTCATTTTTTGTCTCTCATACCTATGCTATTCTTTCCCAGTTTGATATTACTCTACTATTTCCACTGCTGCACAACTCATGCCCTTTACAAAAGGCTTTTATGTCTCTGACAACATTAAAAATAGGTAAATGAATACCTGGAAGTCAAGACTAGCCATAGTTTCAGCTAAATGAAGGCCTAAAGGCTACCATGAACACCCCAGCTGTAGTAAACCAGCTACTTTTATAATAGATAATTTAAGAATGTATTTTAAAACCTGTGAATAGTATTTGGAATTAAATATGTATCTTCCAGTAAGTATTTTGCTCCCAGCTCCTGTTTTGTAGAGTGTTCTCTATCCTCCTCAAAATCAGGTTAAAATAAAAGTGACAAAATCTTTCACTTCATCCAGGTCCTTAAGGAAGAGATGCATGTAGTATGTACACACGTGTATACCTGAGACTCCATAGAGAAAACAGTAAGGCTGATTCCCTGAACGCTATGCACAAAGGGAATGAACTGGGGAGAAGAAAGAGTAGGGGAAGTCTTGTCAGCTTGTTTCAGCTGACACTAAGGGATTCTTATCACTTAAGATAAGAACTGCACTTAATCACACTAAGGCATTTCTTGTAACTGCAGCAAATGCCAAGGTCCGGACTGAAAACCAGTGTACATTTGTATACTCTCCAAACTCTCAGAAAGATGTCTTGTGGTCAAACTGGCAATTGTGATCTAATGTCAGAATAGGCCAAATCTCACCCACCTCTGCAGATAAATGCAATATATATGCCCATATATTAATGCATTTGAACTGTAATGAATCATTAATTATACTGCATGAAAAGTAAACAATCAGTTTTAACACACAGCTGAATTACATAATATACTGAGGATGGAATAAAGAATCAGCTGTATCCTTCCCTTCTGTAAAGATCTATGTTCTCAGAATACTACCAAGTGGAAAATAAGTCCTACCATTAAGATGCTCTGAGAATAGTTTCCTGTAATAAACGTCAGGAACTGGCTTGGAGCATAACCTCATAGAAATTTGTGGGAATCATTAAAATGGCTCCCTGATAAGCTCCAATACTAAATAATGATATAACATAAAATTTAAATATTTATATGCTCAATTATTCATTTATATAGCTAATGCATGTATTGACAATCTTTTTGTTGATCCGTGAAGGAATCTCACACAGGAAGTGTTAATTGTAACTCATAAGACAATGAAGTGTCATAACAGACAGATCTGAAGTCTGCCCAATTCCGAAGCATATTCCCCCCCTTATTTTGACATTCACAATTAACATCTTTCCTATGCAATTACAGAAAGTCTTTACAGAATCTTAAAACATTACAGTAATGGAAAGCTACTTTGATCAAGTAACTATTAAAAATGTTCCCAGACACAAATCACTATAAGAAAAAATGAAAAACTTCCCCGGTGACAACTTGATTTTTAACATGGTAAGTACTCAACCCTACTCAAACCTTCAGATCTCCTCACACATACTTTGAAAGACTTTCAAAAACACTGGCAGGCAAGGGGAAGATTTTTTAAAAACACATAAATTGCTGCTTCCATGCACTCTACATGTTCAAATTTTAATTTTCCAAATAGTAATTTCTTAACTGTTACCTTTGGTTTCTTTCCAAACAGCCACAGCTTTCCTTTAGCTTTGCCAACTGTAGTTTTTGTATCAATTCTCATTCCCTCTTGCTTTGGTGTACTGATGGTTCCATCAGAGATAGTTCTGTAAATATTCTGACTGTAGTCTTCAAATGGAAAATCTCCAGGAGGTTCAAAACCAGATTTGAAGCAGTCTATCACTAGTTGAGAGTCCTAAACATAGGACATTAAGGAATTAAAAAAGCAAACCCATCAAGAATCAGAGACAGAAAAAACAGGGAGACAAATTTTTCATTTAATTGCAAAGATGCACAGATGGGAAAGTAAGAGTGAGCTCAAACACACACTTTTGGACAGAGCAAGTTAAGATAACATTCTTTTATCTCAGCAATGTTTATGAGAGTATAGCAAAGCATACTCTGCTATTCAGAATACTCCAACAAACACTTCCCAAGGGTTATCACAAATTTAAAACAGGACATGCTTTAGGGCCAAAGTACTTTCCACACTTTAATCTTTCACCATTGGCACTGAAATGAAAACAGAACTAAGAAACTGGATGTAGAAAGATATAATAGGAAAGAACCTGCTGCAGTCAAACAGGACACAGAATGATACTTTTGTTAATTTTGTTAACTTTATATCATTTAATGCCACATACAGCAGAAAATACCAACCATGCTGGCGTTCCAGGATATTCCAGGATAACCAAAAGAATGTGTCCAAAATCAAACCCAGTGAGAATGTGTCAAAGATATTCAGATCACGCAAAATCAATAAAGCGGGAAGAGAGCAAAGAACAAAAGCAGAAGTGATCACTTCTGCTGAAATCGAAATCACAACACTTTTGAAGCAAGTATTTGACAACAGAAAGATAAATGTACAAAGTCAGCCCTCCCCCTCTCCACAGCTCCTGTATGAGTTAAAGTGCTCACACACATTTAAAAAGTTACTCAGTTCTACTTACTCTATGTTCATCAACTGATTTTGCTGCAAGGATCATCCCTTCTAAGCATTTTGAGATAATTGGAATAACCTTGCGCTCAGAGTCAGCAAAGCCTTTGTAGCATTCACTAAGTTTGATAGTCCTTCTTTCATCCATTTCTTGAAGTTGCTGCAAGTGCAAAGAAAGATAAAATAAAAGCTTTCATTTGCAGATTTTTTCCTCTTCAGTCCTGACATATGCAGTTACTGTGGTCATCAGTGTGGGACAGAATTGCTGTGCTTCCCAGTATTTTTATTTGCTTAACAAAACAGAACTTAAAAGTCCTTTCAGACATAGACTTAAAATACCCAGAACAATAGCTACAAAGAGTTTGTGCTCTTTGATTTCTAAAAATCATGTAAAGGGCTGGACTTTCTTTTCCTTCCTTTTTTATAAAGCACATCTACAGTGTTTACAGGTAACTGTACATTATTTAAACTATTCATTTCATGCAAAAATGAAAATCACAGTGAAGAAATTTTACTGATTTCTACATCTCCTCACCCTCTCCTTCTAGTCCCAAGTAATTCCTCTTTGGTGATAAATATCTCCATCTCGATTTTTATCCCTTCCAAGAAATACCAATTATTTAAAAAATAGGAAAAATAAGAAAAATTAAAATTATCAGCAGTTTAGACACTCTAATTAGAAATACAAACCATTTCCTTTAGAAGTGTGCAAGAAAATAAAGAATACCATTATGTAATATTTGCAATAAAAGTTCACCGGAACAGAACAAAAAAGAAAAAATTAAAGATAAATACTATTAAGATAATAGCCCTGGACCTTTCACCTACATGAACGTGGAAAAAAACCTAAATGAAACAAAAAATCAGTAACATGTATACAAATAGGTTGTCAAAAACTGGATAAGGAAGTTGGATCTTTCCTGTACCTACACTAAGGCAGATGTCATAAACAGTATTCAATTTCATCTCTCCAAAACAAAACAACCACCAAGATGTGCTAAACCTCTCTCCAAGGTTTTCCCATAGAATGTTACCAAATACTTGCAATGAAGTAATAAAAGTGTAGTCCCAAGAGAAAGCAGGACTAGGCCTTTCTGCTCTTACTGTAGAGTTCAAAAAATGTAAGTAATATCTTACAATGATAATGGAGTTTAACCCTAGAGAAATAAAGGCAGTAAAGCAAAAGTCTGGTCCAAGCTACAAAAATCATCACTGTGTTTCTCCTGGGAGCTGACTGCAAGTCTTGGATCAGTGTGTTAATGTCAGACCTACTCTAGCGCTGCTTAACAGTTAAAATATTAGAAAATTCTTTAATAAACCAAGGCGATTTTCTCCTGTGAATCCTAGACCTTCTAGTAAGGATTTTTTGATTTTTTTATTTTTTAATATGAACTGACTTGTGCTTCTGGAAAATATCAAGCATACTTAAGTTGGTATACCTTCAAATAAAGCCAGTGTTTCAGTTTCCATTTCCTCACTCCCTGTCTCAGTATCAGTTCCCAGCCATATTTCCCAAATGGCTGCAGATACATGCCAACACACTGCTGAACTCTCCTCTGGCTGATGCCCTCCAACTACTTTAAACTAGTTTTCTAGTTTTGCAAAGTCTCTATTCTTGAAGGAATGTTAAAAAAAATCTTAATAAAGCATCTCAGGAAATCCCCACTTTAGAAGCAAAGTATTGATTTTTAACTTTTTTAATTGGTTTAGAGAGATCTGTGGATTGCTGGTAACACTGATGAAGGCAAGAACTAATTGGGGGCTGGGGGGTGGTGCTGGTACTTGTGCTTCCAATGCACCCATTTTTCACCTGTGCATGAGATCCATTAAACCACAGTCACCGTTAGCTCTGTGCTTTCCTTCACCTCTGCCAGAGGCAGAGCATTCACACACACATACAAGTATCCTGAGAACTAGTGATAAACCTTATTAGAATGGTTGTTTTAAATGTCTGCTGTCACCCAGGTTTCTCAAATGTGTATCTTGCCAGACACTTTCAGTAATATTTAAACAAAAGGCTATAAAGTATAAAATCTTACAGAAAATGCAACCAAGCATTTTCGTTAGAAATCTAAGTGTAAGAATGGTACGCATTCTCATGAAAAAACACAAGTTGTCTCCAGATTATGGTAATTTCTTGACAAAATTATCCACTAAAATAAAAAAAAAATAAAGTACTTAATTTTAAAGTGTACTTTTCCTTTAGAAAAGGATCAGACATACTTTATCTGTTAATTATTTTACCTTATAAATCTGAGGAATGACAATGTAGTAGTGTTTGTGCTGTTCTCCATTAAAATTCTGTAGTTGTGCAGCATATTCATTTTTGTTTTCATCAGCCATATGTGTGCGCAGGTTTAACTGTTGCTTAGCCTAGTAGGAAAGTGCGATCAGGTTAAACATGTCTTGTGCTTTTCAATGACACACAGCATTATTTGATTTTATCAACTATGCAGAAACACTCATCACAAGTCATCAAAACTGACATCCTTGTAACTGAAATACAAAGAATGTGAGACTTCACATACACTGAAACTCCACAGACCTCATTTGTTATATACAGAGAAAGCAGCTCCCTTAGCCAGACTGCTCAAATGCATATCCTAAAAACCACAGAGCTGACTGAACAGAACAAACCACAAGGTACCAAACCCCAGAGAGCTGCCTGTTGAAGGAAGGCAGTCAGCACAGCCACCCAGCTGGGATGCCCATTCCTGGCAGTGTTCCAGGCCAGGCTGGATGGGGCTTTGAACAACCCAGTCTATTGGAAGCTGACCCTGCCCATGGCCAGGGAGTCCTCAAGGTACCTTCCAACCCAAACCATTCTGATTCTGAAGCACACTCCTTTCCCGTGCTGTCTTACATTTCACTGTAACTTTGATTTTGCACATAAGTAACTATACTTCACACACAATTTTATACATTCAATGAATATTGTTCCAGTACTGATGATTAACATGCAAATGAAATATTACTTACAATAAAGAAAAACCACTGCCCTTACCTTCTCCACATCAGCCTTTGTTGCATTAGTGTCATTGTCCAGTCGTTCATAGCTTTGCTGTGCCTTCTCTGCCTCTCTGCATTCTCTCTCAAATTTCTTTTTGCTCTACAAAAGGCAGAAACTTACTGCTGTAACAGCCACTATTCCCATTTGGTTTCGCACATTAGATCTGAATTCTAAATATCAAAGCTTCCATTTAAGTATCTTAAATTCACTAAGTACCTTTAAATGAGCACATTGTTAACACAGCAACTAGGTCAACTAAATTATTTTGAAGGCAGTCTGAAGGATGTACCCACACTACAATCATCATCAGTATTCATATCAAGTGGCACAGCTGCAGGTAGCACGGACGGCAGTATTCAATATACTTGATGTTCCATATCCACGGCTGTTGTCAAGACAACTGCTGTAGGAAAAATTGTTGCAGCTCCAGAAGTTAACATCTCTAGAGAGAAACTGCAACTGAGACTCTGAGCTCCTGCTTCACAGCAAAGTCAGGCAATTCAGGTTTGTGTGTCCCTTAAAGGCATCTAAATGCATTTAAAAGACTGACTTTGCACTCAGGTAAATACAAGGCACAAAACACAATGATTGTTTGAGCTGAACTCTGGGAATTATCTTGGTGAAGAGTGATAACATCTAAAACTACCACATCTGCTTCTATTCCAGTCCTCTGATGATGAATTACACTCTTTGACATGACAATGAAGCAAGACCCTGCTCATCTGGGACCACAACAACAAAATACTGGAGAGGTAAATTTCTATTGCTTCAAAATTATCCGGATCAAAGATACAATAAAGTTTTAAGACTGAAAACCAGAATATCAGAATGCATCTTGAACAGACTTGAATTTTACACTGTTTTATTTTTAAAAGCATTTCTTTCAAGAAAGTGAAGCTTACAGTCCGTCTTAGAGACATTCACTTCCTGTGTTTCTCTGTTAAACAGCAAGTCTGCCTCCTGAAGGTACAATAGTTTATAGCGGTATTCTTGAATATACCTCACATAACAAGCCCTCAAGCTCAAGTCAAATTCTGTGACTTAAGATTTCACCTTCATATAAATAAACTGACATTTTAAGTTGCCCAAAGTCTGTACCCATGTTAAAACCAGATTCCTTTATGCTGGTTATGCTGGATAAAAGCCAAGGCTTCACTCAAACATACACACAGAAGCTGTTTACAGGAGATTTTTTTAACCAGGGAACTATAAATACATTGAACTGCATTTTCAATGTTACCAAGTTACTTGGACATGCAGTAATATAGCTAAATATTAAATCTAAGCAAGAGAGATGAAAACAGTTCCATTTACAGACTGTATATTTTATTTAAGTTCAATAGGAATAAAATCCAAACAGAAACTCACATTATCCATCTGTTTCCAGCACATGTCCAGATACTGCTGAGCCTTTCGCCCTTCCTGAAGATGCTAAAAACACCACAATAAATTAAATTGGCCTGTATTTTTAGTATTTTTACCATTAATTAGTCCCTCCTCTAGTTGACAGCCTATGATGTGCAGCATCTTCCACAAGAAACCCGTACTCTTTGGAAGACATTATTAAACATGTGAGAATACTATCACAGATGAAAAATACATTGGCAAAAAAAAGGTTACTAGTAAGTACTACCTTCCCAAGATATTAATTTTTAGGTTTAATAACTGTAGTAAACCAGTTATTACAGTATACAGTATATATTATTATATACTATAGAATAATTTTAAATGTGTTTTATAAAAGTGTTACAAAAATCTGTGTAATACCATGTTCTTTAAAATGAGTAAACAAATATATCAGTTCATCAGAAGACATACATTTTGATATCCTATTATCAAATTTTAAACCACAGAAATTACCATTTTTCTCTCAGTTTTTAGATCATGAGAATATCTCATCAATTCTCCGTACACTCTGTGTCCCATTTCTTCTGCAACTACTTCTCGTTGTCCTGCATAGTCATTCAGCTCATTAAGGATGTTAAAAAAGGCAATACACGAAGTAAACCTGACAGAAAGCACACACACACAAACAAACATTCACAAGAAGTTAGACAGCTTTTTAAAATACACTTCTTTTAGTATAGTCTGTACTCCTGATTAAATTTAAAAAAATCATAGAAATTTTACAATAAACCTTATCTTAATGCTAATTGAGTTAGAGTAGAAACACAAGCTGGGAAGGCCTATGTTAAGCCTAGCACGTACTTTATGCTGCAATGTCTCTTCAAACACATTTTATAAGAACATGGGGTTTGTGGATGGAAAAGAAAGAAGAAGAATACTACCTGGCAAGCCCTGTGGTATAGTGGTATCTCCTAAGCTGCCAAGTGAGAGGCCTGAGCTGGGGAACGATACATACGTCCCTAGGCTCGGAGGCTGAGCTTGCTGCAGAGATGATGTGCTTGGTAGTCTTGAGGGTGGAACATGCCAATCATAGCACTCATATGCATCCCGATGGATGTTCTACAGAACAAGTTTGCTATCAGCTCTGGAGACAGCTGCCTGTTTGCCTGCCCACCTCTTGGCTGGAAGTAAGGTGCCACTATGGCTGGCACTAAAAAGGGGGGAAGAGGAGGGGCAAAGGGTAGAAAGTGTGTGTGGAAGGGAAGAAAGGAAAAAAAAAACAGGCACCACATTAAAATATACATCTTTCTCTCTTTCAACTGTGGAATACTGCCATCTCCACAGGCTTGGCTTTTGGGAATTTCAAACGCCACTCTAGCTCTGGAAAGCCTGAGGTCCAGGATCTTTTAACTATGAAAAGAGCTAGAGGATATCCTACTGTGAATACTCAGGCACTCTGCACAGCATGTGCTCTGGCTCCAACCTGAAACTTGTCCACTTTTTTTATTTCCTAAGACGTACCCCTAAAGAAAAAAAAGTATTGTGCTTTTCCAAATAAATTTTAAAAATGGCTTTGGACAGCAAAACAAGCCTATTTCTGATTTTTTTTTAAAAAGTTGTTCAGCACAAATTGTTCCTCCATCATTAGACAGTCGCTTATTTTGTCTCTGGAATCAACGCAAGTCAGAATGTTAAGAGCTCTTCTTCCCCAAAACATGACAATTTTGTGTACACTCAGGTCCAAGTATAGGGAGGCATAGCTACATTTGTATAGCCATAAAAATGCACTGAAAATCTCTATTAAACAAGAGGAAAAAATCAAAGCCTAAGGACACACAATTGCTTTTTTTAAAAAAATACTACTAAACTGTACATAGCAAGCCAAACTTCTGCTTTCAAAATTTCAGTTACCTAAAGATTAATTTGGAAGGGAGAAAATACAACTTGCCATGCTTACTACATTAAAATACCAAGAGGAGTAAACAAAGGTTTCATGCTTAAGAATTACAGCAGAACTATAAGAAGCCAAGCACAATCCTTTTGTTGTCTTAGCCAATTAAATACTTCATCTTTAAAGAAAAAAATCCACAAAAGGACAGTATTTATTGTTAGTTCTCACTTTTTACACATAGAACTTGAAATGCACATTTTTACCTGGGTTCCTCATCTTTTGGTGAACGTTTAGGACAGTACTTCTTAACCAGATTTCTATTAAGGAAGAATAAAAAAAGATGCTATTTTAGAGTCTCTTTTGAGAGGACACACATAGAAAACTGCATGAACAAATTATTTATGTTTCAAGTTCTATGAACAAATCTATTCCTTCTGTCAACTTAGAAAGGTCCTTTAGATAACACAAGGCAGAAATCTATGATATTATCGAAGTTTTAAGTCACTTTGACCTAGAACAATAGGTAAATATTTTAAAACTTCTATTGCACTGACCAGATACAAAATGCAGAGCTGTTTATTAAACATCCTTTTCACGCATGCAGAAGGCAGCAGCAGACGAGGACAAGGCCAATGTATGATCACTGTGTACCACACCGACAGTGCACACTGTGCTGTGCCCATGAGCACAAAACTCCATGCCTGAATTAAGCTTTGAGTGTAGATTCAGGTCAAGATTTTAACCACAGTATTTCCAAATCTTCAATAAGGACATGTCCAGAACAGGAGAGTCAACATCTCTTTTCAGACAAAAAGTTTTACAGTTTGTACTACCACCAGCATTGCAAATAGCAGGATTTTAGAAACCAAACAAATCTCTAGAAGACAGTCCACAGGACCAGCACTTAACACAGTATCACAGTCAAATTTTTGAGAGCACTGATATGAAATAATCTGCTTATCACAGAATGCAGGGGAAAAAAAGGAATGGAGGAGTTAAGAGAAGATTCTAGGAGAAAAAAATCTGGCATGCATGTTGTGTATTTCATCCCACTGTCACTTTGTCATTTCAGCTGTTACAATTATGAACTACCTTACCATTAAAACAAGGCTGCTAATTCTGCTTTCATCTAAAATAGCCTTGTACAATTTCTCAAATCCATTTATCTGGAAGTCATCTCTATGGTACAAGAGCCCGCACAGTGAGATGACAGCCAGTCACAAAGCAGACACCACAATATGAGCAGGGAGTTGATGTGGAAATAGTAAGCTTCCATCTTTTGTCTGTCTCTATACCCTCTGAGACTATAACCAAAAAAAGCACCTGTAAGTCAGGTCCTTTTTATATCAGTATAAGAGAAACAGAATAAACACTGACCTTTTAAAAATTATTGATGGATTTTATAGTAACCTCCTCACTGAAGTTCAAGCAAGAATCTCTTCTCATTATCCCCAGAACCCACTGCCTGTTGTAACATTCTACTTGGTAGGGATTAAATCCACACATTTTGATAGGAAAATGCATGAACACAAGTAATGAAAACAATAATAATAATATTCACTAAGTAACTTTCCTGTGTTCCATTTTCCCTTAAATTTCTGCTTTGCTCCTCAGTGCTTATTAATGCTTATTAATTAATTAGGAAATTCCTAAAATTAATCTTGTTATTATTCAGAAGGTGAAATGCATAACACACATACAATGCTGTAGCTAAGCAACCATGCATGAGCCTTTTCAAGGGAAGATTTTCAGAGTTGTTAAAATTGAGAAAAGAAACTACTTACTAAAGCCATATGGTCTAAAATGGCAGGAGAGAAGAGTCATAAGTACAGATTATTTACTAGCATACTGATTTCTGGTTCTGGTTTCATTCTTTAATGCAATTGTTTACTGTTTCTAGAAAGACAAAAATATTATATAATCCTTTCTCTTAATAGTCATTAAGAGACTTCACTTTCATTAGTCAGTCCTGTCTGCCTTTGGATCAAAGGAACATACAGGTTTGAAACACTGTGATCAGGATTTAAAAGCACAAGGTACAGTAATCAAAGGCAATGAATATGAAATGACAAGCAAATGCAGATTTTAAAGATCAAAGAAAAAGCCAGTGTTCATGTGAACAATTAAGCCTAGATGGCTTTTCCCGTAAGTGAATACCAATACCTAATCAAAACAGAGATATCAATTTTAAATCTTTGAAAAATTGCAGGTTGACAAGCAGCCAGTATGAGCATGGATTTGAAAAGTGAAGCATTATTTCAAAGAGGAGCCAGTTGACACTTTTTAGGGGGCATAACATTCTCTGACATGTAAACCCATGCCTAATTCTCAGAATCCAAATATGGATCTGGACTAGTTTATAAGAAAAGCATATAAGTAATTCCTGACCATCAGAACAGAAACAAATCTACAAGATTAATAGTTTTGCTTCCTTAGAAAGGTGCAGCTGATGACACTTAAATCCTCTTTGGGAGTAAAATTTTCATGACTTCTATCACACTGTTTTACAGCCATTTGGAAGCAGATTTCATACAGGATTAACCACATCCAATTGTGTTGCTTCTGTAATTTTATTAACCTCACTTCTTAGTATAAACTGGTCTGAGGTCAACACCAGGGAGGTAGGGACCTGATTTTTAAGAGAAGTACCACCTCAGTCACCAATGCAGAAGTTTCAAAAAGCACTCCAGTTGATAAAAATTACTTACAGTCATGTATATAGGACATTTATACAAAATTTTACAGACATGTAAAAAATTGTGTTTACCAACTCAAAACTAAGTTTTCTTCAGTTGATACAGAACATAAACAACAGAAGCAGCAGCAGCAGTATGGTACAATTTCAATTAAGGCAGCAGCTCAGGTACTGTGGTATCTGCTTATACTAAACCACTACAGCCCCTACATCATATTACAAGTTAACCTGGTTACAAACGTTTTTTGCTTTCATAAGTAGCTAAAATTGCAGTAAGTACTCAAAAGCATTTTGTATTTATATGTAAAGTAATAGTTTCAATATGATTCTGATGTCTTCAGTGATTGCATTGCAGTATTATGGACTGGGTAGAAACAATTACAATTAACTGTATTTAGTAACATCTCATAAGAAAATGTTTTAACTGGGGCAATGAATCTTAAAAAATTGTAACCTGGAATTTGAGCTTACAAAGCTGAATATCCTTGGTGCTATTAAGAAATCACATGTTTAAGTTTATGGAAACATGACTATAAAAAAATCTGCCACAAACACATTTGAATAGTAATGAACAGTGTAAAATCTCAGCTCCAACCAAAGGAAGAGAGTTTTGAGAAATGATCACCTGGTGATAATCTGAGTTCCCAACTTTACATTTAAGCTTATACCCATTTTCAAAAATGTTTCCAAGACAATGCATATAAAAATGTGGAAAGTGTGTCTCAGTTTGACTTAACATATGCATATACTAATGCTATATTTATAAAAATACCACTTATACACAACAGTATGCAGAAGAAACATGAAAAATAGATTTGATCAGAGTAACCAGACATCTCCAGAGATCACAACACACAATTTTAATGGGCAACAAACAGCTCAAGAACAATCACAGCTATTTGCTTTAAACCAACAACAGAGAAGCTGACCACGTTCAGAAATTTCATTTCATGGCAGTTTCATCTCCAGTTGCAGGTATAACCTGTATTGCTGCCTAACATCACAGAAAGTGGAACTCCTCTGTCTGCTCGAGTGTCATAATGGTTCAGGGAGGAAGAAAAGGGAGCAAACCTCCAGAATTATTTTGTGTGTAATCATGTCAAAGTAAACAAATCAGATCTTCACCATGCCCCTTTTAAGAAACAATGCTGATCAAAAACAGCATCTGAGAATTCAATTTAAAAATTCAGTCAAGGGCCCACCAGTTTGGCACATACTAAATCTAATTTTTTCCAATTACAAAATATAAATAAATTAAACAATGATATCATTAAAATGGAATGTGTTAATGCACATGTACTGTGCAATATCTTTGTCCTGATTCACATCCCTGTAACTCAGTAACAGCCTATCATAACCTTTGCAAACCTTGGGGTAACACAATACATTCGTTGAGGCTTATACCACACAAAACTTTAGATTTTCCTTTAAGTTAGCTCCAACAAAAATCTAATTACACTTGGTTCTTTTTTTTTCAGAACACATTATATTGCAGACAAAGACAAGACAAGCTGTGTAGGGTGTTCTTTTTTTTCTCCACAGACAATTGAGGATTCCTCAAATTTTCTTATAATTTTTTCAGTATCAAAGAAGAATAGCGAGGAATGACTTGTAACCTAACACCAGCATTTGGACAAGTTACCATTTCTGGAATTACGTGGCAACCATAAGCTGCAACACCTGCATACAGTAAGAATATAGAGAGTTTCCTCAAACAGTTCTTCATGTGCTATACATGCATCACTTGCCATCTCCTAGAAGACTTGGAAGGGCTGTTGCACCTGGGAAAGTCTCATCAATGAGTTGTGACAGTATAAAGAAAAATGAAGCTTTCAAAATGCAAAGGTATACACAAAGTGGACGTGAATTTCTGCCAGGAGACGGACTCTAATTTGTGAAAACTGTTATGAAAAATTCACTCAAGTTTTCATCCTTGGGTTTAAGTCTATGAGAATAGATCCATCAATGATCTCAACAGAATGTTCATGGTCCACACTGAAAACAAGACAGAAAAAAATACCAACCATCACTAGCTTTACCTCCTGACTAAACTTGGCATTTCTTGGTCTCCCAACCAAGCACCAAGAGGGCCATAGAAGCACCAAGAGGTGACCACTTGCTGTACTGCTTATATTCACTAAACAAGAGCATAATTTATCTCAGTTACAGAGCTCAATATGAAAAGATTCTCAACACTCTGTTTTTCAGATTGTTTTTCATTACGAAAAGAAGAAACAGTAATATAATAGAAATTTCCATTAGGATATTAATATCTATCTCACAGGCCATATGCTGCCAACATTAAAATTCACCAGAACCACAATCCATTCCACAAGATCTTCCCTCTCAGAACTTCCCAGGAACAAGATGCAAGATGGGAAACTCTTCTGAAGGTGACAATTTTGCTTGATCTCAATCCCCCCCGGGCCTCATAACTATTTTACATAATTAAAAACAGTGACTGTCCTCAGGAGGAATGATGGCTGAAATCAAGTTGTAACCACAAGACACTTCACAACAAAACAATCAGGTCTCCTCCAAAGAAAACATATGCAACAATATCAAAGAGCAGCTTCATGAACTGGTCTACTGGCAGAAACTCAGTCACCCTGTGATGCGTGCGCTGTCCAGACCCTCATTGGAAGCAGGCAGGAAGTGCATGCATGCACTGTATAAAGTGTGTGCAGCAAGACCTGTGCTTCCCAGAACTGTCATACTTACTGCACAGACAGAGTCACTCCAGTCATCTGACAGAAGGGTACTCGACAAAACTCTCATTTTTGAAAGACACTTTGAGAAAAATCAATAGTTTTACCCAGAGTAAAATGCTGAACAGAGAAAATTTCCTATTTTTAGTCAAATCCTGAAGTAATAATGTGGTGTCTCATCTTGCTAGCTGCGGAATGAACCTTTAAATACAATTAAGCAAAATGGCATTTGTTAATACTATTTAAGGAAAAGTTCTCAATAGATCTGTGGAAATAAAACACATTTCTATTTTTAAACAGAAAACTGAAAACAAATCAAAACGGGGCTGCAAACCGTGCCATGCATGCTTCCAACTTTACTTCCTCAATTTCTTCTATACAAGCTTTGGAAAAGTAGTATTTATTTTCTTCCTTTTAAGAAAAAAATTCTTTCAGTAAAGCAATGGGTTATTACATTAGGTGAATATATACAACTGGATGAAAAGAAACTGATAAAGAAATCAAAAAGCAGCCCAGACAGAGAACATCCATATCCTCAGCTGTGAACCTCATTACTGTATTTATGAGGAAGGGTTTCTTAGCTCTCTATCTGGTGACAATCTATTTTGCAAATGATGAGAGGATAGAAGAAACCACAAGAGAGAAGTTGCTATCAGTTTCAGTCTGACAAGGGTAGGCAGCAGCTTCAGCTGAATCCCCAAAGGAATTCGCCAAAGATGATGGTGAAGGTAAAGATGGCATTGAAGGCAAAGTTCACAGGAGAGTCTTACTTTAAATTGTGTTCTTCAAGCACTGAGTGCACCTTTTGGTAAAAATCAACCTACTTTATTCTGAAGAAATAACTTTACCCTGAAGCAGCCATTTCATTGCTGCTAGTCTCCTTGTATGATCCCTGAAGGGAAATTCCCATTGGATCTAAAAGATGTTTCACTTGGCAGCTATAAAACAGAGGTAAGGCAAAGGGTGGCTGGGTTACAGTCTCACCCAAAGGGACCAGACCTGCTATGGAGAGGGCGTGCTTTAAGGACAGGAAGATCTGTTGTTTTCTCAACTTCTACTCAGTTATTTCAATCAGATTTCTTAACACAATGTAGTGTAGCTCTTGCCAATTCAACATGAGAAATTAATTAGTAGCAGAAGCACACACACATGTAGATACAGATAATGCACGTTACAGCAAATATGCTGACAGTCAGTGCACAAGATCACTATGGTTCTCCTTTTTTAGAATCTTTAAGTCTTAAATCTTTTTAGTGCAAAGATATGAAGGGTGGGTGGGAGACAAGAGTGGGAGGGAAGGCAAAAACAAGTAAGCAAGTGCACACCCAAAGATTATTTTCTGGTTTGGACTGGTCTGTCATGAAAACAACTAGTGATCTAATTCACTCTGTAAATGAAAAACAGTCATTAATCACGACATTACATTCTTGTCCATCATCTGATACAGTGATTTTAAGTAACTGTTAAGATCCTTTTGCAAAGAAAAAAAACTTACCTCAGTTGTTTTGCATAGTTTTGCTCAATTTCTATCCTTTCTTTTACAAATTTTGCGTATTTCTCCAAGAAGTCAATGCCCCACTGTGTATGCTTGTCCAAGTTATCAAACTGATCCTTTAAGAACAAAAGGAAACAAAATTACCCAGAATTAGTTAAGAATCACAGCAGCACCAAAAATGACACATAATTTATTTATAAGTTGTGCTCTGAGGGAATACTTCCTACTTGGATAAAAGTCATTCGAGTTGTAAGTCAGTCAAGCGTGTATATACGTATCAGCGATATAGCAGAGCAGCAGGTTCCATGTGCAGGAACAGAACTACCTCTTTTTGTAAAAACAGCTCTAAATACTTGCATGTTAAACTGTAAGTAGTCTTTGATCACTTTCACAACGGAAATCTGTCTTTCTTTCCTCTCAAAATCTTTTAATTCCAAAGTGGATCTTTTACACCAAAAGACATAACCAAAGATCACTATTTGATAAATAAGACACTGCTCATAGAAGTGATGTTTGGCAGTTTTGAAACACAAGAAGTTACAACTTCATTGGATACAAAAAACTATTTTCACTCTTAGGACCTCTGAAAGAAAAATAATATAAATTTTAGGTGCATGACTAAATTGGGTGTAGTCTGCATATCAAGAACATTTATTAAATCAAAACTATATACACAGTTCACAATCTGCTCTAACAGGAGATTCCAAAGAAAGGAAACCTGTCTTTAGTAATTAAGAAAGCTAGAGCAAAGTAAAGACACAAAACTAAAAGCCGAAACAGTAAAAAATAAACTCAGTTTCAAAAACAAAGGTGGAGAATTTTTAATACATTAACCATCTTCAAAACCGATCTTTCACTGGACTCTGTACTGATCAATAGGTGGAGGATACACTAATTAGGACAGGTTGAAAATTCAATAAACAGGTAGAAATATGGGGGGTAGGAATTAGGCAGGAGAAAACAAAAGGTACAAAATACAGCCTAGCAACCATTTTTAGCCTAACACATATCTGCATTTTATCTACCACACTGGAAAAATCTACTACAGTGGAAAAATCAAGGATTTTCAGCTTACAATAGCATCCAAAATATTTTTTTTCTTAGCAGTTATTTAGTAATCCAAAAAGACAAGTAACTGAAACATCAAAGTTTGTGTCCTGTAGAGGCTGAATCCGAATACACTTCACAGTAAACTTAAAACAGAAAAAGCAGAAAAAGAAAAAAAGCTAAGAAAGCAATTAAGCTCAAAGTTTAATTAACTTACACAAAAAAAAACCTGTGAAGGCTGTCTATCAAAGGCTGTCTCTTGCAGATTCAGTACCTTGCCTGAACCTAATGAATGATGTTGACTTCTAGCATTAGCAATTTAAGTTCAATTTAAACATGCAGTTGGATAATCTACAGTTAAATCAGAAAATGCCATAAGATGCTGCAAGGCCTAAGACTCAAGGAAAATGTGTTCACTTAAAGAGATACCAGGTCAACACGACTCTATACAGCCAACAAAAACAAAAATAACGTAACAAGATTAGGGTTCTCTCACATCTTGCCTTGCAGGTCCCAATATCCTACACTACAGACTAACAACCACAGCCATTAGTGCCCAGAACACTTCAGTCCTATGGCATGCAAGTACTGCCAACCAAAACCATCCATCCTGTTCCACCACCAGCCTCTGCTCAGCCTCTGCATCACTCTCTCCACCAAAATCACAACCACCCTCCCTGATCTGCTTCACCACAAAACCACATAAACAGCCGGGAGATGGGAGTGGGACTGAAGACAAGACTTCACTGTATTTGGGGAACCATGGCCCGTATCTCATATTATTCTGCTATGTGCACTCCGCACCAACTGGACATTTCCACTTGAACTATCTATTGTCAAATAAAGTGACATTTCTGCCACTGCTTTTAGAAAAGCTGCACATGCATTGCTTGAATGTGGGAACAGGGAAACAGTTACCACGCTGTAGTGTCAAACCACATTTGCAAATATGCATAAAAATACTTCAATCCCAAGAAGCCTTTCTTTTTTATACTGCACTCATTTGTGTAATTACTCTTACAAAATTAACCTAGCATCCTGAAGTAGTTTCTAAAAGGTGCTTTTGGCATGAAGTCAATACCTAATACCATTAAGAACTGACTTCCTTCAGCACACAGCAGAACAAAGCCTTTGCTGTCCTACTTAGGCTCTTTAGACCACAGAGCTCTCATTTGCTGCTAAGGTTTCATTAGCATTAGGGAACACCACATTTCTTATGTTTCCAAACATGCAACCAGAGACGGCGGCTTTCCAAATATTTTGTTGAAACAAAAAAGGACTCCACTGATCAAACTTCATTCAATATCCGCTACTAACAGGAAAATTACATTTGACAAGCCATCACACTTTACTGTAAGTATTTTATGACTGACGACATGACAAAAACCTTTTTCCCCTCAATTCCTCTTCTTCATCTGATTCTAGAAACAGTACGTTCTGTGCAAAGACAGCTTTATTGGATTATCCCACAGCTTCACAAGTTTTCAAATTCCCTATGGACAATAAACCAGTGAATGAAAGTCTGCAGTCACAAGAACCACCTTACACTGCTCTGTAAAGCGATTGAGATAAATGAGCAAAAGATGAAGGCAACACCAACGACTAAGCAACAGCAAGGGCCTTTTCAGAAACGCTCCTAGAGGGGAGTCACAAATTTATTCATGGTACTTTCAACCTCTCTCCAGAAGCACACGTTTGAGCTCTGGGCCTCGATTAAGTGAAAAGCGTCCTTTTTATACCGGCACACAAGCAGCAAATCTTCCATAGTGCTGGAAAGGAAATCAAATTGATGCACTGAGACAAAAGACAAGTGACGTCTTCTACAGAAGAAAAATTACCAAAATCAGGCAATGCTGTACAGACTAGAAAAATGACCAAATAGTTACAACGAAATTTAAGCCTGTAATTTCAAAATAAAGATATGAGCGTATTAATTTGGTCAGCTCCTTTATAAGAAACATGAAAACTGCATTAACTAGAAATCAGCAAAAGGTGATAAAAAAGATCACATCCTACAGTATCTGGCTATCTACACCTTGATAATGAAGCATGCTCTCAACAGCATTTCCAAGCAAACATATATTGCTGTTTGTCTGGTAACTGCCCACATCCCTTGGCAGCTGAGCAGACAATTTTTGTAAAAAACTTCATTAAAACTGCAGCTGACTATTATTAAAGTGATTAAGGTCAGCTAATGGATAGTGGCCCTAAGCAGAAACTGCCCACTCAAAAGTGGAATGTAGTCCAAAGTCTCGGCATTACAAACAAACAAATCTGACACTTGACAAGAAGTTTGTAGTAGGTCAGTAAAGACTATTCCAAAAACAAATGTCACCTCCCTAAATTCTGCTTCCAGATTATTTGCCGGAACCACAAATCAATGTTACAAATACTTCAGGTTTGCAGGTCTAAACTCATCATGTGTTTCCAGATACCAGGAAGCTTTACAATAGTAGCAGCTGAAGCATCACAGCCAAGAACTAGCCTGACTCAAACTTGCACCTGAGACAAAACAGACTCTCCCAGGTTAAACTCAAGATTTGCTCTCCTCCTCTTACAGACACTTGTTTGTTCCCCAAAGGAGCCTCAAGAACCAATAAAAAGAAAAACACTGGAGATGTCTTCAGAGGGATGAGCATGGAAGGAATGCTACAGCATAAACACCAAATGTTTAGTCTTCCTAAAGCTACCAGTCCAGCCACTGGACTAGTGTGGAAGTTGAAAATAAAAGGCATCAAACAAGACCAAGATATTTAAAGGTTTAATGTTTCCAGTTTTCATCCACTTCAGAAAGCAATTCTATTTGCATTAAAAGCTAGGATTGTGGCATCACACTCTATAAAAAACCCTTCTGTTTCACTAATTTATTCCTTTACAATATGTAAACTAGTTTACTGCATTAACATTGAATTGCTCTCAAATTAGTCTCCCATTTCACTGACCTCCAGACAATACAGTTGAAAGTTTTAAGAACCACATTAAACATTGAAATACATTGACTTACAAGTTTCAGAAACCTATCTCAATTAATTACAATTGCAATGTCTACTTAATAAAACATTTTATTTGAAATCAAGCTACTTTGCATTAATTATTCTACCATCATTTTAGTCTCTATTGACGCAACTGTACATCATTACTTCCATACTTTTATCTGATGACAATTTTAGTCTGCAGTTACTCAAGTGATCTTATTTGCAGTTTTGAAGCACTGGCTCAAGATGAGGGTTTTTTCCAATTCTTTGTTCTCCAGGCTGCACAGCCAGTCTAAATTTCCAGGTCTGTGAGTGGGAGATTAAAAACTCAATCCTGTACTTTGCTCTCTGAATTCTTAACCCTTATACAGTCTGGTATCAGGAAATATATACTATGCCAGTGTTCAAAGCATGGAAAAGCAGGAATCAAGTCTTGTTCAGGGGAAAAACAAAATTCAAAGCACTTGCCATCAAAAAAGCCCCAGCGCATTTGTGGATATAAATGTTGTATTTTATTATCACTTTATGAAAAGCCATGACTTACTTAACCACACAACTACAAGTCCACAGTAAGCCAAGTGAGAAAACGTGGGTGATTAGAGAATTTAATACCAATCTTAGCAGTCCTTATTTACTCATTTAAGCCCATGATGGTTTATCAAATGAACCTGAATTATGGATAAATTTAAATGACAGGTTAAATTCTGCATAATGTCCTTTTTTCCTGCATGAGCAGCACTGCAGAAGAAAAAAAGACCCAACTCTATTCAAGAAGTTAAATATTTTAAGTTACAAAACATTATCAACTTATAATAAATATAAAACCTCAATAATATAAAACCTTAACATATTAAGGTTTTATAAAACACTTATGAAATAGTTGAATTATTTCTATGAAACATGCAGCTTTTTGCTTGCCTTTTTTT
>VZRL01006024.1:259605-283318 GCA_013397895.1 Origma solitaria
AGTTTTTAGATAATGATCAAGGCCTTCAATTGATTCACCATTTTACCTGGAGATATCTCCAAGCAAATTTCTTTATTTCAAGAAACAAAACAAAGAACTACCTGATGCACTACATTAAAAATTATGGGAACCATAATCATCCATGAGTATATTAATGAGAAGTTACCAGTATAATATAGTAGACCTTTCCCTATTTGTCTTCAGGACAAGTTAATTACAAAATCATATTTTAATTAGAGCATGTTACACTCATCTACTTCTGACAATACATTTCAGTTACTCTTTGTGGATACCTCTTCACTGTCTAACTGTTTTTGGTTTCTACTTTTGTCTCTGTCTTTATGCATTCCTGCTCCCTCTTCTATCTTAGGATAATGGCTCTTTTATTTTACTGTCTGAACTGATTATCATTTCTCTGTATTCCTGCCTGTTTGTTTTTATAATTATCAGTTTGGTCTGGTCTTTCTTTTTGCTTTGCAACTGCAATGTGCTTCTTCCTAACAGGCAGACAAAAGCTGCTTCCAGCTAAACAGTACTTTATCTTTTCAAAACAGTTTTACATCTGAAAACTAACAAAGAGCTGTTTCTATACCAAGAACAAAAAAGAAAGTGTTTTGCTTTTCTGCTTTCTACAAGTTCTGGATTGCAGCTCCAGACTAATCTGCAAATTATACCTCATTCCTCTCTGAAAACAATCTAGGTATTACAGCTAAGAGGGGAAAATGTGGCTGTGAGCAAACTTAAAGGCTAAGCGTTTTATAGACTAATAGATTAATATCAATTAGAAAGTTCAGGGCAGCAACATCAAAAGCCTTAGCAACACTGGAAATAAAGCAGAGGCACTCAGATTAAGATGAGAAAAAAAAGTTACAAGTCCATACACATAAATTAAACAGTACTTTACATTTTAATTTCATGTTAAAACAGAAGTTCACTATAGATTGTACAGGCATATGTACAGGATACTATGAAGAAAATCTACTAGTCTTTTTGAGACATGAAAAGTAATTCCTAAAAAGAAATTCTGAAAACAGTTTGTAGGTTGACCTTCAGGACATGGAGCTACTTTGCTTGCAAAAATTAAGACACTGGTACTAACAGTACACTATGTTGAGGCTTGAAAACATTTAAGTGAGAAACTCTGCTAGAAACGCACAGCGCCTAATGTGCAAAAGGAAAACAACAGTAACTTAAAAAACACTTTTAGCTGCACCAAAGACTGATTTGCTCTGAGGAATAAAACATTAACAAATTCATAGCATCATCACAGTATGAAAGATCCATTTGCCTGTTAAGCTTTAGCACGTATTTTTAAAAAGCAGTATCACTGTCAACTTTAATTTCAAAAAGTTAATTTCTATGATTAGAGAAACATTGGCATGATAAAGTAAGCAAAAAAGTGTACTGAACCACTGGAGATCCAGCCATGCTGTAAGATAATGCATACAGCAAGCCAGGTTTCCAAAGCAAAGCTAAAAATGGATAGCTGCAATTGAGGAAGGGACAGACAAAGACTGTTTGTCTCCATAAAGATGTCCTCAGACCAGCAGCAAAGGAAATGCTTTGGAAAAATCTAGATTAAAGTCAGGTCTGGGAGGAGGGGATATCTTGTTTGAGACCTAACAACTCCACAGGTGTGATACATTTATTTTCCAGGAAAGGGCAGGAATCTACCACAGACAGAATATGAATGGAAACATTTGTGACTGCTTTTGAAAGGAGCAGCCATAGCTACAACAGAATGAAGTCCTATTTCTGGAGATTAGCAGATCAGCTGAAAAACATTAGAGATTACAGCTGTGCATTCCAGTTCACCTGTGCCACTGAATGGATCAGCTGGACTAATCATTAGATTTTAACAGAAATAGTTTTCTACCAGCAGAGTAAACTGACTGAAAGAGCTCACAACTGGGACGCTGAACACCAGTGCTAAGAGAGGAAAGGAACATGCTGCCACAGAGGGTATCTCAACAACCACCCCTATTTGCCCTGTTAATGAATCATCTCCAGAATTCTTCAGTCAATAGATGGTCACAATCATAAGAACTAGAACCTAGAACATTTACCTCACTGCATCATGATGTAAACTTAAGTAAAGGAAACTTCACTTCATTGTAGCACCTCCAGGTCAGCTCTTTTCTCTGAAGTGACTCTGCTCTGCAGTCCCACGGCAGGCTCAGAGCCTGCCACAGACTGCAGGGAGGACTATTTCCTAAACACATCATTTCTTCCTCCTCAGAAGTCCTACCAACAAAGAGTGTAGTAGCCAGAATAGTTCCAGGCACCCTTCTTCTCTGCTACTCATCACAGCCTCCTCACATTGTGCTTGTCAATGAACAGGTTTTTCACTGTGTGTGCTTATCAGCTTTAACATCTTTATCTGCAAGTTAGGAAGGAGGTAAGTACTGTGTCCCAAGCAATCAGGTAAGGGTGCTCCCTTACCACAGCCACTTGAGAAAAATAAAAATACACACACTCACATGAAGTAAATATCACTAGAATACGAGCATACATAAAATATAGACCAGGAAATCCTACTCTGTAAACTGGATCAGAACCCACTCACTTAGCTTTCAGTCATCCCCTTAATTTCATTCAACTTCTAACAGGGAAGAACTTTTTTTAAAGAAACTTCACCAGATTTTTTTCACATATGTTCTTAATAGAGATTGTTAGAATACTTGAGTCTTATCTGCATTTGAACCAAAGCTTAATTCTGAAACACATAATTCTTCACCCAGTTCTATTTTAAGCTTAATTCACACTTTAATGCACAACAGACCATTTTCAAACATCTCTATCCAAAACAATAACAGAGTACAAACCATATAAATATATTTTCAAGCATTATTGGATTAAAATAGTTGACATCTTAACACAGGGGGAGTATTACACTTGTCTTGTATATACAATGGACGTAAATACGTCCATTCCCCTAAACACCAAGAAACCTTATTTTCACCATAGCCAAGCCAGAAAACAGGCACTTCCTGAGTCTTTTGGGAATGGCTGAAGGCTGTTAATAAACAGACTGAAGCATAAGTACATTTTAGTCCCAGTTATGTCACTTGAAAAAGGAGACAGGAAGACCAAGTTTAAACCTAAATGAAGTAAGTGCAATACGATGCATCGCAATAAAAAAATGTTATTACTGTTTGTACAGTGCTTAGAGATGCTGTTGTTCATTATAACAAAGAGATGGAGAAAATCCCATCCTTTCTACAACACTAGAATAACAGATTATAAAGCAGTGAGGCTATAGATCAATGAAGCAGCAGAATACCAAATTCACTGTATGACCAATAGCTATGTGAGGCCTCATGTGAAGCAGAAGTTGTATGCAAAACCAGCACATTTACTGCATGATTAATGGTAGCCTACAGAAAATCTGCAAGAAAAAGGATCTGGCTTGGAAAACACTGATGCAAGACTTCTATTTCCAAAAAATTGTGTAAAGAATCATTTACTTCTTCAGTTACAAAATATTATTACATGACTTGACACTCTATGTACAAGGTGAATGTTTTAGTGCATAACTGAAGAACCCTTGGTGAAACTACTGAAAACTTTCAAAACTTTTAAATGCCTCTCTACCAATTACAGATACTTCCACAACATTATTAAAAATGCATCCACAGGAGACTGGCTGAGCAAGCAACCCTGTCTCGCACATGTGACTTAATCTATTTTTGTAATCTGGAGGATCTGTTTTTAAAAAACTTGTAGAAACAAGAAAGGGGTCTCACCTACTGAAAACCTCTTCAGTGAAGGGTTAAATTCCAGCTCTGGCCAGTCTGGAACTGCATCTAACAAGCCGAGTATGCACTGGTTTCTTCCCTCTCTATACACTAAGGGAGTGAGCAGTGTGCTCAAGACAAGAAGGGAGTGGTCTCTATGTTACAAAGCAGGGCAACAGGGGAAAGATGAAGGGTTTGCACACGGAATATTACAGAACACCTAGATGCCCTACATCACAAATTCGGAAAACAAGATCCACCAGCTTTGCATGTGCACACACAACTCTGCACAAACTGTATTACAACATGTCCAGCAGCAATACCATGAAACCCAGCTTACAATGCATTATTAGTGAGTTTTACTGAGCTACCGTATTTAAAATAACTTCGTTTGCATACAACTTAGAGGCTATACCATAGACTTTGCTGCAGTTCAGAACTATAACAGGATCACAGCCCTGAACACATCAAAAAGCCAAGATGCCTGATACAAATTTAAAACAAGGAAGTACTTTCTGTCAGATGGGGGAGGTGAAAAAGAAGGGAGAGTGCCAACTTCCCTCTCATCCAAATATCACTTCCTTGTATTTAACTGCTCAGTTATTATGTAGACCATAAGATACCATTTTAAACTGACTTAAAAATGATAAACTGTTTAACAAGTATGGTGCACAAATCCCAGGCGGACAAGTGAATTTAGTGTGTTTCACACTTAAGAGATGCATATTTAGGCTTTGTCTCAACAGAATAATCAGAGGGAAAAGAGCCTATCTGGTATGGGTTGAATCATATTGTTCATCATTCTGACAATTAGGACAAATATAGTGTAAGAATATCTATACAGAAACCAGGCACTGAGTATCACCAGTAGAACTTCACCATTTCAACACACAGAGTGCAAGGTATACCCATGGTAAATTCCTTCTAACTTTCCTCATATGCATTTAATGAAGGTGCACATTATTTAGAACCTAAAACTCATGTCAACAGTTCCTTAAAAGACCACATTTCCTGGCACTATTTCTACACAGCAGTTGGAGAGAACAATGAATTCATAAAATCAAACATATAGCACAAGAATAAAACAAACATGTCCTGCTCTTAACTTTTAGTTAATTTCTCACAATAGGCATAATTACAATACCCAGTAAACCTACAAGAACTTGGTACAGGAATAATACATAGTGAATCTTCTGGTAACACGAATCTTCTAGCTCTAAGCAGAGACCCAGACAACACATCCTTATTTAGAGTAGCTCTGATAAACTGTTTCAACTACTCTCTACTCCTGTATGTAGGAAGCTACAGTGAATGCAACTGGAATATGAGAAGATAGTTCCTAGTATTATGATCAGCTCCCATCAAATAGACTTAAGACAAAGGTATGTACCTTACATTTGTTGCTATTGGTATTCAATAGATATGACTACACTACATAGCTTTTCAACAAATACTTGCTCTTCTAAATCACTCAGAGTAAGATACCTACACAGAGGTATTTTGGTCAGCCTTCAATTTTAATGAATTAAATCATTAGCCTTTTATGGTGTAGGAAGAGCTGCAAATACTAACAGAGTTAATCACCATGGACTGTTCTGAGCACACTCCCCACTAAAAGGGAGCAGACACTGTTCAATATTTCAGAAGAGCAGAGATCATGGGACCAGTTACGTAAATAGTTACAGAACTGGAAGGCTGTTAACTTATTTGCCACATGCTGTTTGTTTTTGTCAACCCAGTGAACTAGGGGATTTTTCTGTAACACATCCTACTGTAAAGTGAACTTCCCTTTTCAGTATCACCTGCGAATAGACTTCAGTGTTCAAGAGAAAGACTACAGGAACCACATCTTTTTCTCTTCACAAATATCTTGCTAACAGTAAATACTTTTCAAACTTGATTATAAAACCAGATCCATGCACTTAACAGGAAATTTACATGGCAGTAAATTAGAGTCTTACTCTTTTCTTTGGAACACTATTTCAGATACAGATAAATACTCTGACAGAAAACAAACACACACACAAAAACCCCACCAACAACAAAACAACACCCAAATCCAAAACCAAAACCAATACCTCCCTTGTCACCACAAGTCCTCTATTTTCAATGGAATATACTGTTCTCATTGTTTTTAAAACAAAATTCACAGTAACATTAACATAACTGAATAAAGAATTTAAACTAAAACCAGATGTTATTACTGGCACCTTCAAAACAGTGGAATTTTTCAGGTTTTTGTGATTCAGATAACATTAAAATGTAACACAACTGTGCTGTGTCAGTCTCTCTCAGAGTTTTTAAGATATTAGCCTAGAAATACACAGCAAAGTCCTCCTATATTTCACCAGACTTGAAAGTCATAAACCTTTATTGTAAGAATAACATTGAAATTTTTCATAAAACCTTTATTTCTAGAAGAAATGTAGTTCCTTTGATAAAACAAATCATACGAAAACATATACTGTTTCATTTCCAGGTTAGCAAGATATTTTCCTTTAAATTACAAAGGAAACAAAAAGAGTGATGCAATTTAACCGTAAGAATATGCACTCCTGTTACAAAAGTTACAATTTCAGAAACGTAGAACAACCCTATCACAGCATATTTGGACACTGAAGTTGCATACACAAAAGCGGAGTACAAACTTCAGCATGCCGGGAAAAAACCCGCATTTTTGAACTGTCATAGCTAGGTTCCTCGTTCTTTCCAAAACATCTACAAGGTTCATATTCCAACCAGCTCATTTTCATACTGTTTCTATAATCCAGCATATTCAGAAGACAATGGGATCCATAAATATATTGTGCATCACTCCAGGAGCTCCACACTGAAAGCAAGCAAATGTATAGCATAATCAGTGCCAATACTTCTGAAGCAAGACAAATAGTACTTGCATTCAGGACAGAAGCAAACATGAATGACTGGGTCACATTGGAAATAGTGACACCAGACCACATCAATTTCTTTTTGAGAGTCGAATGAACAGCCAATGTAGAAACTAAAAGGTAGTTCAGCAGAAGCCTATCTTCTTGAGTTATTTCCTTCCTGATTAAATTACTAAAAATAGAAGGCTATTCACACTAAAGTCCAGTGGAGATCCAAAAGGTACAGATGAACAAGCACCAAATCTAGGTACTTTATCTGTGACTGAACCTCAAGGTTTAAAACTGGGCCCAGAATTTCCAACTGATTCATCAATGACTTGCATGAAGGGGCAGATGCCTCCTCAGCACGTTCGCTGCCCACCCAAAGCTGGGAGGAGAGGTCGATACCCCCGGGGGCTGTGCAGCCCTTCAGAGGGGCAGAGGAGAACCATCTGAATGGAGCAAAGGCAAACGCAGGGTCCTGCGCTGGGGAGGAATAACCCCAGGCACCAGCACAGGCTGGGCACTGACCTGCTGGGGAGCAGCTCCTGGAGCAGGACCTGCGGGTCCTGGTGGACAGCAAGCTGTCCCTGAGCCAGCAGGGTGACGCTGCTGCCAAGAAGGCCAATGCTGTCCTGGGCACTATTAGTAGGAAGAGCATTGCCAGCAGGTCGAGGGAGGTGATCCTGCCCCTCCACTCAGCCCCAGTGAGGCACATCTGGACTGCTGTGCCCAGTTCTGGGCTCCTCAGTACAAGACAGACATGGAGCTCCTGGAGCATGCCTGGCAGAGGGCAACAAAGATGATGGAGGGACTGGAGCATGGCATGAGGAAAGCTGGGGCCGTTCAGCCGAGAGGAGGTGACTGAGAGGGGACCTCATCAGTGTCTGCCAGTGACTGAAGGGAGGTGTCAGAGGATGGACCAGGCTCTGCTCAGTGGCGCTGAGCAACAGGACAAGAGGCACTGGGCAGAAACTGAGGCACTGGAAGTTCCACCTGAGGTATGAAGAACTTTACTGTGATGGTGATCAAGCGCTGGAACAGATTGCCTTCCAGTGTCCCTCACTGGAGATATTCCAGAACTGTCTGGATGAAATCTGTGCACTGTGTTCTGGAATGACCCTGCCTGAGCAGGGCGGTTGCACCAGATGACCCACTGTGGTCCCTTCCAACCTTACCCATTCCATGACTCTGTGACTGAAACAGAAAGATCTTTGCCAGTTTCTCCCTCTCCTAATTTCTCAGGATCATTTTTTATTCTTCTAGTCTACTTTCTTTCAACTCTTGTTCATACACTACACTTCCCTTTTAATTCCTTCTTTAAGCCCCTTTTGCACCACTTACCCTTCTGACATAACTTCACTGTTTACTCCAAAAGCAGATACTGAGAACATTCTTCCTGCCTTAATAAAGAAATACTGTGGGAAACCAATTTAACAGCAGCATTTTAAACACTGTGTTAATTTTATACTCCATGCAAAGCATCTCGTTCCCCTGCTCACAGCCACAGAAGACCTGCTACTGTAGTAAATAATTACTGTGTTTCTTTCCTAATGACTGTTCAGCATTACCAAATCAGAAATAATAAAGAGCAGAATAGTAAAAAAGTGCTCACCAACATACTGCAAATGTAGTTCAAAATTCAACTGCAGCAAGTACTGTAGATCAGAACAGTAATTTACTACAAATTCATGATGTAGAATCATAGAATGGCTTGGGTTGGAGAGGACCTTAAAGATCATGTTGTTCCAAACCCCTGGCCATAGGCAGGGATACCTCCCTCTAGACCAGGTCACACAGAGCCTCATCCAACCTGGCCTTGAACACCTCCAGACCTCTGTATTTGTACTTTGCTTTCAAAACCCAGTTCTCCCCAAAGAAGCCTGTGAAACTTCACACTCCTTATTACACATTGACCTGGAAGCAGAAGAAAGTCACCTGAAGGTGTAACCTTTCCTGAATTTTGTCATTGCCACACCATATTCATTATGTCCTGTATGGAAAACCTAATTATTTGCAATTTCATTCTTCAACATGAAGTCCTACTCATGTCTTTACTAAGCACTCATTTCACAAAGTCGGCATGGGATTAAAATAGCAAAATATTAGCCAATAAGTGATAAATCTCTGTAAATAATCACTGATCTAGGACCTGTCAAAGAAATACTAAAGGAATTCTACAAACAGCCTCAAATATTGAATAAAACACGATATAATGAGAAAACCAAAAACCATTTCTTTCATACTGAATAAAACTGTTAAGCCTTTTATTACATTGACTATAAAACTGAAAGCGTCTAATTGCACATGGGAGTTCCAACTTTGTTTTTAACATTACTAGCTTGATTAAAAAACCACTGAAAATTGATGTTTCATATCTGGGGAGCCTTAACACTTTATATCTTAGCAAAAACATTTACAAATCAGTGATTAAAGCATGCCAATTTCCAATTAAAAACACATAATGATTTCATGGTAGAAAAAATTAAAGCAAGTACCTTTTCCCCAAGTATCTCTTATTTTTAGTTTTTATGTCATTACATACCATTGTGTAAAACCATGCATATCTTTTAGAAAGAGAATTAGTGAAGCTAAAATTAAATAAAATTAATTTGTAACAGTATTCTGAATTCAATGCATCTTCAGCATATAATGGAAAATTAAAGACACTCACCAATTAGTTTTTTCTGAAGAGAATGATTTGGAAAGGAAGCTACTTGAAACTATTGTCCTCATCAGCCTCAGAGAAATACTAAATATTTAAAACATTCAAAAGACCATTTACCAAAATACATTTGACTAAATTTTGATTGTTCTTTTTATGGTATCACATACCATATCACAAAACAGTCACAGGAAGGATTCATTTCCCAGATGTTTTAAAATGCTTCATAAGAATATGCAAATTACTATACTTTTACAGAGCAGAATGCATAATTTACATTTAAAAATCACAAGGTTAATTGTGAATGCAATATTTGTTTTCCTATCTTAAAAAAGCATGAAAAAATATTTAACTCATAAACTG
This sequence comes from Origma solitaria, assembly GCA_013397895.1. Taxonomy (NCBI): domain Eukaryota; kingdom Metazoa; phylum Chordata; class Aves; order Passeriformes; family Acanthizidae; genus Origma; species Origma solitaria. Next base: position 269,238 of record VZRL01006024.1, read on the forward strand.
AAATCCATTAGGTATCTTGCACCACAATTAGGTATATTCACTACCCAGTTACAAAGCAAATTAGTAAACTAAAACAAAGGCAGCAAAACTGAATAAAATAACAGTCAAGAATATATTTTTATCTTAACTTGTCAGCAGTATCCTGAAACAGCTCTTTAGCAACTACATCCTCAATGCAAAGTTTTTCAGAATGCTAGATGTCTTCTATTTCTTTACTCTGAAGCAACTTCACTCTTCTGTTAATTGAAAATAACTTGTACAGGCTAGAAAGACTTCTATAAGGAGAGAAATACAGAAGAAAAAGATTGCTGCTTACAATTTGACCTTCCTATCTGAAAGATTCATCCAGAGAACTACACTTGAGCCCAAATCACTTAAATGAATATGACCATGATGTTAATGTCATGAAACACAGGTTAATTCTTGGTATTTCTTAAACTGCAAAAAGAAAACCTATACTGTAATACATTTTCTTTTCAGTTCCCTAAGTTATATTGGAAATTGCTAAAAATTAGGTTTTCAAAATAGATTTTATGTATATACATATCTATAAACAGGAATCAATTCACATGAGATGTGTCCTGCACTAGTGGCATTAGTCCATTAGACTGCCAAGCATTTCACATTAGTCCATTAGGCTGGAAATACTCATTTGATATCAACCTGATGCAATTAGAGTACACTCCTGATAATAAAATTAAAGTTTCTTTTTTTCTGGTTACATACACATCAAAAACTTTCATGCCTTGCAAGAATACATAGTAGCACAAAATAAATACTTGACTAGCTAGCATTCCACAAACCAGCTCCTCCACACAAACAAATGTATCAAGTAGTTACTTCATAGAGACAACAGTAACATGAGAGACATTTAGAAATTGTTTAATGCACTCTAAACTGTTGTGGCTCTCAGCATCCATCTTAAATGGCTGCCTCCAACACCAGTGTCATTCGTTTTACTGCCATGTTCAAATCATGCTGAGATGCCATGTACTAATATCTCAGCAATAATACTTTTAACTAAGCCGTGTATCTGATTGATACAGAATTTTGTTGCTCAAGATTATTGCAAACATTTCACATCAAGGACTCAACAATCAACTAAAATGCTAATTAAAATGTTCCACCCAAGCTGCAAAACAGTTTTCCCCTTTTCAACAAAGAACTGGAGACACTACACAATACACTAATCACAGTATCTGCACAGTCATCTCTGATTTCTGAATCCCTGTGTCTTGGAAAAAATTCTTTTACAACTGTAATGCATAAACTAGTAATAGCTTTTTGCAATAAACAGATGTAACAGGTAAAGAACTCAAATGGAAACAAGGAGATTCCCAGGAAACTACGGCAGAAAACTGAGTAGCAATAAAACTGGGCCACAACATCAGTAAAAGCACAACTAGTAGACAGATGTGAAATCAGACACATAAAAGCATGGAGAAAATACTGAATAAAGGTGTTTTTCCAAGATGTAACTTAGGATTCCTAATACTTACGTAGGGCAACAGCACACCAAATGTAATTCAAATAAACTACTTGCAGCTGAAACAGTAAACAGTTTCCAGCCAGATGAATGTAATTGTATGAGGAATACTACCTTCTGTGTCAGCTAGTATTAAATACAACTTTACCAGAAATGTCTTTTCATATACTGTCCTTAAAGTCAAAAGATAATCTCACATAAACTGTACATTTAAGCACCATCTAAAACAAATCTACCATTGTTTCCACTCAAAAGAGTTAAAGCAATAATGGCTACTGAAAAGTGTTCTTCATATGGAAACACTGATGATGAAAGCCTTCTGAAATACTAACATGAAAGCCTTCAGTAACACCTCTACAAGTATTACAGATGTTTTATACCATGTTACAGAGATGATAAACACAGATCATACAAAGCCCAGAAGAAAACTGCAAACATCAGAAAGCATGTTGTACCCTAAAAGATGTCCTTACAAATAGCTTTGTGTAACTACTACTTCTTCATTGTTAACTTGCTATCCTCTTTATTCATCTCTTTTCCTCATAAAACAGAATACTAAGCAGTATACAGAAACTAATGCTGCTGAAGCAACTGAATGAATTGTAACACCAAAGAAAAAAGATATTATGAATAAAAATAACGTACGAAGACAGTCTAAACAAACTAAAAATGGAACAAGTAAATTGTTAGGAACTTCCAGCAAATGAAGATCAGAAGAAACTGTTTTCAGAACAAAGACAAGCAGAATCTGATGGTTAAAAAAAAAGTTATTTAAGATGTTAGGGTGCCATTTCCTGCTATAAATTTACTATTGGATTAGCTTTAGTGGCAGAGCCTATTGAAAGATAAAGGATCCACGTACAAGCAAAGCCTCTAAACACCTTTACTATGGCAGGAATACATAGATTTTAGTTCTATTTTTCAAGTGCTCTTATCAGCTTTTTGCAAAATACAGTAGTATTTTTTTAAAATATTTCATGCAATGAGGTTAAACTGTGCTATTTTGAGATAATTTAAATCAACTGAAAAGAAATGAATAATCTGCAAAGTGCTCTTGAAGAAATGCTTTAAAATTCACCACCTTCCTTAAAGAACAAAAACCCCTTTACACCACATAATCAATGTAAAACAATGTTTCAAGAAAGGACAGCAAGAACCAACATTCTGAAAAGCTATGCTGTCCTTGTAACAGATTAACTGCTAACAGTTCTGAAAGGATAACAGCAACATCCAAACAACTGTTAGATTAACTACTGAGATATGAGACCATGATCCTTTTCCCACAATGAACGTAAGTCAGCAAAAAATCAAACCTCTTTTCCAATGACATAATGAAGAAAAGCAGTCAGGAAAGCCACAAGTTTCAGGTTTTACTTACAGTCCGATTATGCCTGCATGATTAAAAGTTGGAAGGGCTAAGTACAAAGTACCACAAATAGTTTATCAAGATCAATAAGAAACATTTATATATGCGGTCTTAAAATTCACTATTTCAGGTTTTCCAGGATCCAGTATATATAAACTAACAGCAGTATTCCCACCTAATGTGCATAAAGGTCTGTACAAGCTCTCCTTTCAGAATTAAAACTCAAGGTTTCAACTTGAGTTTGAAGCACAGATATTCCACTGTACCTCATTATTGTAAAAAGCATGAATCCTGGCCATTCAGCACTATCACCTTAAGACAATTACATGTTTTCTCAAAAACTGCAAGGCATATTATACAAATGATGTCAAAATGTATTCATTACACAGCCCACAATTACAGCCTTGTAAACCAGACAGAACATGGAAAAACATTTTATCTAAGAATCACTAAGCATAAATACCACTGGCATCTTATCTTTAAGACTATTTAAAATCTCTTCAGAAAATTACTTCATTTCAACTATTGAAATTCAAGTGAAACTGAATGACAGCCCCTCAGAACCAAAATAATTAGAAGTCACTGGGTGCTAAGACATCCAAGCATGACAAGCAGGTAGCACACTCAGCCTAACACCGGGTTTGTTTGCACCTGCTATGGTTTGAATACACAGAGCCAATCCCTGGTTTTACAAAACTCCAATTCCAATCCACTACCTGGATGATTCTTCCAGTAAAAACTTCTTGTTGCACACAACTACTCCTAGTTCCCTGTTTCCCTCTCCAGAATGCAGAACATAAGAGTTGGAACTCAGAGAAATCACATTTGTATCTCTGAAGTGCTAGTGCAGGAGGAACTGCAACGTTGCTCCTGGAAAGATGATAATTATACTCCCTAGCACCAATACCAAAGTGAAAATGGTTCTTAAAAAGCCAAAACTTTGGAAAGAAGTTAACCTTGTTATTAGAAAGAGATCTGAATATTAACAGGCCCTCAAACTTGGAACATAAGTTAAAAGATCTAGTTTACGGGATTGCAAAACTTCAGCAGAAATAACACAAAAGACCTCACAGCTTTTACGAAACAAAGAAGCAATCAAGATAAACCAAAACAAATAACCCACAACCCCTGTTTCCTCAGTCTCAACCTAAACACTTAATCAGACCAGCACACCTCTTGCTACAGAAGCAAATATTTGAGTATCATGCAGAGCCAGGATACTTTACAAAACTGCTCAGCTTGCTTCAGCAATAGAAATGGTGATATTTCTATTTAAGTGTCATAGAACTGTACAGTCTACATTCCCTTCACACTACTTACAATGTAGAAAAATCCCAAACATTTGGATTTTCCTGGTAAGTTACTATTTATTCTCAAGAAATTAATTTTTCCTCTTTAACCATGCCATTTTCTTAGACATGAGACCGAACCAGATATTCCAGTCTGGTTTTTACCATTCTATTACAACATGCTGAAGAACTTTTCAAGACAAGTTCATCCTTCTCTTGCCCTCCTCCAAACAAATTTGTAACACCTTGACCATATTGCGCAGAGCTTGAAGATCATCCATCGTTTAGAAAATTTCCCAGATACTAAAAACCATAGTTACTGAGATAAAGGTTTTAATCAAATAGATTAATTATAAATACTTTGAAAGTAAAATTTTCACCACTCATAAATCCAAGTACATATCCTTATTCTTCTAACTCAGCTCATAGTAGTCCAAGCTCACAAGGCTGAAAAGAGATCCATTAAATAATAAAAGAAAATAACATCAGTAATTGTTGCTGATTTAAATCATGCTGTGCATCAACTACAAGCTACAGGTAGAGCTAGTTTGGAAATACTCCCTCTCTTAAAAACAAAAAAACATGTTTTGAAAATTTCCTGGTATTACAGTATTTCCTCTCAAGCACATTTATGAGTTTCACTGATCCTGTGTGATCTTTGTTCATAAAGTGAACAAGTATTGGTAAAATTAAATATGTAAATGGGTACCTGCACTATTAGGGTCTAAATAAAGTAGATAATAGAAGCATGAAAGAACCCATATTTGGTTCTACAGAACAAAATTGTTTTATCAGTCCTCCTTAGTGGACCTTCCAACAGTTTTCCATTTACTAATCACAGATTTGAACTTTTGTTCAGGGAAAAACTACAATTAAGCATTTCATTTAAAAGCATATAATGTGCATCGTACCTTTGCAATTACTGTACTTTATTGGTTTATAACTCTTATACTAAGGTCTCAAACATCAACCTTTCTTTCACCTGACTATTTTATTTCTTTCCCAAATCTCAAATCTATGTTCAACCTAAAACTTGTTAACAACTTCTACTTCTTTTTTTAAGATCAGTCTCTTTGTAACCATTCCAGTATCTTGTAATCTTTACGAATTCTCTACCCATCTCATTTCTCAACCAGACCACATCTTTTTCTCTGGTAAGGAGAGATTATCCTTTCACCCACATGTTTCTTAAGCATTATCTCTTCTTGTCTCTTTTCATCCTTCTCCATCGCATCAAACATTAGCTTCTTAACCTCACTTCACAGGGCATTGCTGGCTGATTCCAGCTTATTACCTCATCATACTTTGCTTCGCCTGAGATACCAACACTCCTTTGCACATTTCAACAAGTATTTCCTGCATTCTCTTAGGCTGTTTGGTTGCTCAACCCCTGCAAACACGACAAAGGTCCACCCTACTGACACCCCTCTGCTTGTAAGGCTTACCAAAAGGAACAGTAGAGCCCACCGTGCTGAACAATATTGGGGTTTGCACAACTCTTATTTGGAATGGCCCCTGCTGGAATTCAAAGTTAACTACATTATTGGGGACGCTATTATACTGAGTTTGTGTGGAAGGCAGCACAACACAAGGCCACTACGTGACAAAGGGTCCTAGGTACTACATAAATACAAACATAAAATATGCTCCAACTATTGATTACAAATGTCAAATGCCCTAAATAGTCCTCGAATTGTGACTGGCTTCATAAAGAGAGGAGAAAAAAAATCGCAAGACAATTAGACACCATAACAGATAGCTGAAACAGCAACAATTTGTCCCTTTATTGTAAGGATTAAAAAGTATTGGATATTATAAGCATTATAATTTCCTCTTCCAGAGTATTCCCCTGCTGTAGAGACAACCAGCTGCATTGCAGTACAGGTGCTGTCATGGGTTCGCACACATCAATTATTTTCCCACTCACTGCCACAAGAAATCCCCATGCCACCTAGACCAAATGCTTATTTGAAGATATTATAAGAAAAGTAAAACATTATTTACTTTCTCTGAAAGAAATGAGACATCTGGGGTAAAGACAAAGTGTACAAGAAGAATACCCACATTCAAAGGAAATGCCCTCCAATTACTCTACCAACCAGAATTTACAAAGTGAGGTTTTCACATCCATTTGAATTGGGCATCCATCATGAGAAAGAATCCTGCAATCAAATGCTCTCTTTCCAAAGGATTTACAAAGCAGATGGAAATCCAAAAGGCACGCCCATCTTCATCACCTGCACTCACATCTGGTTGCCTCAAGTATGCCAAAAGTTAAGGCTGCCTCTCAACTCTCCAGTGCAATTGCTGTCATATTTCAGAAGTTCTTTAGTACTTAAATAACTCCAAACTCAAAACCAGAGGATGTCATCTCATTGCACAATGCTAAAAAAAAAAATCTTTTATTTAATATGCAACTACAAAAAAGCATGTTGTACTATTTCTTGTGTACCAGCCAAGGAGAAGTGATTCGCATGGTACTTGCCGCTGCAACAAACACTTGAGTATCCAAATCACAGCAACTGTACCAGCTACTAAGCAGTAAATTAACTCTATCCCATCCAAAACCAGGACTAAAGTGTAAGGGTTACTTTCAACATTTTAAAACACTATATTGCTGTGCCCTTACACATTAAAGAATGTTAATGTATTCTACAAATATTGTTACGATATTAATTTGATTAAAACAAAGTGTATTCCAATTTTACAACCCAACTAATAGAGACAAAAAATAAGTTTACTTGCCCAAGACAACAGAAGAGTTCCACAGTAAAGACCAAGAAAAACTCAAGTCCTGCAATATTAGCTTTTGAGCTCACAGTAAGACTGCACTTCTCCTTCGAAATATGTAAAAAGTAATAAAACTATGGACAAATGTACAAACCACAATGCCAGAAAGCAGTTTCATCAGTCTAATGCCCTTTTCATTGTAAAATGACAAAGCAGCAGCAGCATCTGACTAAACAAAACAACAACCAAAAACAAAATAAAATTTAAAAATTCATTAAATCTTACATGTAACTATTTCAAATTTCCATACAGTAGAAATTATCAGAAAACTTAGTAGATCTAAAATTAAGCCCTTTCCTGTTCTAGTCACCTAGCAGGAAATGTAATACTCCTGCCATTCTTAGACTAGAACTTGTAGCTGAAAAAACCCCCAGCAACTCAGAAATTTATTGCAGATAATTCCATAAACAAAGTCAGAGTAGAGGGTCTGCATTTTAATGAAAACCAGAAGGCTTTTATTAGCATAATACTTTTTTTCCTTCTTTTCCCATCCAGCTGAAGCACTGACATACATCTGAAGACAAACCTCTAAACCTTCTGCCAAGAGAGCACTGGGACTGGGGTATGTAAACTCACTAGGGGCAAAATGAAACAATCTGATTGGAATTTCAGCTCTCACTGAACAGTTTGTTCACTATTACAAGGAAAAAGCTGAACATATCTGGACTTCAGGGAATTCTTTTCTCTACCAAAAAGAATTCAAGTTCTTTAAAAAGTATGCACATGTGTTATATGAACAATGAAAACTTAATCTGAAATGTGTTAAATAACTTCCCCTGCATAAAAAAATAAAACACCCTACATTACTCAATTACTGGCTTTACCAAGCACACTAAAAAATGCTCTCCAAATGCAAGGACTGAAGTATTTAAGTCTACTACATTAATATATGAAGGTCTCACCCAGACCAATCCAGTATAAGAACTAATTTAAATACAACACTAATTAACTTTTAGACATTTTAGACTTATTTCAGTAGGTCTACAGCCATCAGTGACAACTACACAAGCAGTAACACAAACCTTCGGTCTTCCAGGGTATCTGAAAACAACTGAAAGCACAAACCATACCTACTTGGGCAAGTCTCAGCTCATGAGCACACTGACAACAAACTTTACTCATGCTTTTCTCCATCCCAAATCCTGATGGATTTGGCATTCCAAAGGATCCTTATTTTGACAGATACACTCTTTAAAGAAATCCTCAGCTTGGTTAAGATAAAAAATCTTGCAATCTCCAACAACCTTTTTGCTATTCTCACTCAGGAAATCAAATGACAGCTGCAGCATTTAGAATGTTGATACAGACAACTCTCAGATTTTGTACAATGAACAATGATACTGCAATTTTTACAAGACAGCAATACTTTCCCAGTGTTCAGAATTTCCAGATTAGTAAAGTCCCATGTATGTTTGTACAAACTTCATTGAAAAGCATATACACTTCCAAGAACATAAACAAGTGAGGCCATAAATAAAAACAGATGCCTTTTTAATAGATATCAGATGATAAAGTTTTCAAAACTCAAAAAACCCACTTTTTAAAGAGATAGTCAGGGACACATGTATGCATTCTTAAATTAAATTATGTTCAACATCAAACGCAAACTGATAAAGTCTCATGACACTAACACACCCCTTCCTGGAAAAACCAGTAAAAAGGTCAGATGTTTATGAAGCGCACAATTGCTGGAAAAATACGGACAAACATTTCCAACAGAAACTCAACACAACAGTTTTCACACCAAAGCCTAAAGTAACTACACTTTCAATAATCAAGTATTTGATCCTTACATAACTTTCTAGCTGGAAATCTCAGAGGTCGTCAGAAGGATGAGGTAAGCCGCACAATACTCCTTGTGAAAGACTGGAACACAGCGATTAGGCATTTTATCCAGCATGTTACCCAAGACAGAGGAAATGTGTAACCATCCCATGCATCTGGAAAACTCTGTAATCTTATACTTTAGCCACAAGACACATTCCTTGCACACATTTGCAGACCACAACAGCAAGAATACTAAATGAAGACAGAATCTATACAGAGTACTGCTCACAATCTTTGGGTTAAGTTGGAGGACAAATCTGGGAAAAAAAAAATCCATGTTCCGTCTCTCAAACATCTATCTGTTAAATAGAGTATTGCCTTTAACAAAGCATATGTTATACACTGGAAAGTAAGTTCACAAAATACGAGGATTCAAAAGCCCAGAACTTCCATATGGGATATGGTTTGATATTTAGAATTATTTACAGTGCTTTTTTTATCTGTATTAACAATGCTAGTGACTACATAACCACATTCACATTAACTGTCAAGAAATGTTTCTCAGTTTGAAGAGAAAAAAACTTCTTTTTGCCTAGAAAAAAACTTTTATTTAGCTAAAAATAAATTTCCTAATCTAATGAACAAAATTACAATAAATTACTACAACAGAAGTATGCTACATAATAGTTAGCTACTTTTTGAAGCTAGTTCTTTCATATTTACATTCCGTGGATGTCGTCCATATATAATTACACTTGACAACTTTTAAGATTAGACAACATCACTACACAATTTATCGTCTACAAAAAGAGACTACAATTTTAAAACAAGAAGGAAATTATGCCTGAAAGTGGGACTGAAAGTATAAGAAAATTTTTAACAGCATTTGAAAAATTACTGATGCAACTGAGTTATTTAATATTTTTTAAAACAGAACTTGGGTTTAGGCACAGAATGAATTTTGTTTAAGGAAAGATTAAAAAGAGCACATCACCAAACATACTTTGATCTTTCTTTGGTCCAACATAACTAATTTCTAAAATACTACTCTACAGTGCCAGTGGTTTCTTAATTATAAAAGATGGTGTGCTTCTGGCCCCAAGGAGCTCACAACAATAGTATCATTAAATCTTCTATAGCCATTTCTTTTTAATCATGAAATCTCAGCACAAAAGCCCTCAGCAAAATTTCTGTTTTAAATATTTATCAAGAGGTGAGAAACAGATGGTTCTACAGACTGAAAATGTTCTGACATGGTATTCAAACTCTTTTTCTGCCAACTGCTATTAAGGGTTCACAGGGGCTGGAACGACAGAATATGCATCCAAAGTCAAAAAACATCCTTCCTGGTTGTTTTTTTTTTTTAAAGACACAGCACAAACTCTTTAATTATTTTCCAAAGAAGCCACTTCAGAGGGCCAATCACACCGTGTCTCCTCTCATTACACCAAGAACTTCATTATCAGCTACACTCCAATCTCCAAAGCTCAGTAAGCCTTTAGCATCAAAGCAGACACACTACATATTCAATTTAACAGCACAATAACCCAAGATGACAATAACCAGACATTTTTCTAAATATTCTATGTTAATGCTATTTGTACAGTTTACGCTCACCACAAAAAGAACTCCAGATGTACAGAAACATACACACTGAACAGATGCTCATGCTGAGAAGGTTCTTAAACATATCATAATCTAGCATTTTTATTTCCAAATATTTTAAGTTACTAACCCCCCACCCCCACAATTTTAGCTCCATCCATCTATTCTTGCCTTGGATATTGCAGCACAGTTTGACAGAAGTCAGACAGGGTACTTTATAAAGCAAAAATGCAAGTCTAACCACAACTTCAATATGTAAACCCTCTTACTGCTCATGAGGTTAACATAAGCATGCAGTATTTGAAAAAAGCATGAAAAACCCCAAAAAGTTAATTCTGAAAAGTATGTGTATCTAAATAAACAGCAACAATTTCCTATTACTAATGAAGTGCAGCAATACTACATTGGGATTATGTGCACTCTTTCATCAGATGATTATTGCTTTACAAATGTTACCTATGAAGATGTTGAATATTAGAGAGAGGAAAATTTGGCACCCAACAGCCAAATTCTCAGAAAATATGTTTCAACTGGATTAGAAAAGACAAGACTTTCCAGTTCGCACTACTCTGTTCTAACCCTTAAGAGAATATTATGCAAAGCAGTTCACCAAAGTATCTTAGGTCTTGTGTGGTCATACCATACGGAATATGCTGCAGAGTGACCAGAAAGATATATACACTGATGAGAATAAAACTATTTGTTGAATACTACCTTCAAATCATAATCAAAATTTTCTATTGTAATAAGAAAGCAAAAAATGGGAGCGTATTTCCCACAGCACAGAAAATGTTGTGGAATGAAACAGTTCTAATCACAAGATGGCATATATGATATGACATTGATTTTACTATTATTAATTTACATTATTTCATACAATGCTATCAAAAGAAACCCAACAGGGACCATGCTGTTTAGCCAAGGCACACTGAAAAGCACTAAGTGCTTTAGCCTACTCAAGACATACACATTTTGTACAATGCACACTCACTTCAGAGAATGGTGGTGTACTTAAACCTTACTTCAAAAACAAACACCTACCAAATTTAAAGAATTAGAAGATACTGGCCAATCAAAGAAAATCTTTCCTTTGTCCTGTCCCTGACGGAACCATTTAATTAGCATATGTACCATTTCAGTACCAGAATTGCCATGTTTAAAAATTACCACATAAATACCAGACATGAGTTGCTTTCCTTCCCCAATTTTTTCTGACTCCTTATTTATCTCTATATTCATCTATGCCCAGTTTTTACTTTATCCAAAACAGCATACAGTGTAAAATTCTAGAACAATTTAAAAAATACATCTGAACTATGAATCAGCATAAAATATCAAAAAACAGCATGAAGAGATACAACTTAAGAAGGCAGAGTAAAGGAGATATTAAAAAAACCTGACACTAAATCATCAAATTAGCAAAGCATACATACATATTTTCAAATGTTCTGAAAAACTATGATCTAGATAACAGTCTTAAAATCCTGAGAAATTCCACTTGGTGAGGTGAAAGCACCAATGAAGGAGAGCTTTAGGCCCAATGACGTGTCCAGAAAACCTGAGCAGAAGAGTTCTCTGCAGCTGGGGACTGAATACGGCGAGTTCTCATGCCCCTACTGCCATCAGCAAACCCAGAGCAGCTCAGGCTGCCTCCCAAAGCTCCACTGATGCTAACAACAGGAAATGATGAAGGAATAGCTACACTAGAACACAAACATGTCTAAGAGCTTATTTTAATCTTGTTCAGAGCCCTGTCTTGAAAGATCCACAAATACTACTTTTCCTTGTGTTTTTTAACCTAGATTTAAGGTAATTCTTAATGAATTCAATTTTGTGCCAGATTTTAAAGAAGTAATCTTTACTTGCCCAGCACAAACTGTTAAAACAACTAAAGTTTAATACTTTTTACAGTCAGTAAGATAAGCACTGAATATTCTTCCAACTAAGAAACCATTTTGATTTATAAACATAGTAGATTCTTTAAAGTATTACCAGATTCAAATGAAAAAAAAAATCCATTTTAAAGGTAATCAGCAATATAAAAATTTATGTTGTCAAAGTCTAGTTGTATAGTTACAAAGAGAATATTTTATGCATGATGTTACCTCAGTGTAGAGTTGCAGATCACCTCCTGATATCAAGGAAAAAATATATTAAATTTTGCTGAAATAAAAGTATTGCAGTAAAACTTTTAGCTTAAAATTCTGACATTATTTCTTCAAACTAATTCATAACAATTTGTGACTTAGGAGAAAAGAAATATAGTAGGTCAAAATAAATTTCAGCTAGTTTCATGACACTGTAAGTTAACTGCCTATCACTAAAAAGAAGTCTGAGGTCAAAATCCATCTTTTTGTATGTATTTCTTAAACACACGACAAAGACAAGCATTTTCATACTAAACTGAACACAAGACAGAGTACAAAACCTTCAACTGTCATTTACAAACTGAATTTAAAAAAATTCAATTAAGATGCTAAAAAATGAGTGGATACGAGTAAGTTAAAACTCTGTTTTCTAAAGCAATATATATTTGAGTGCTTACAGCCACTACTCACCCCAAATGCCAGCCCCCACTTTCCCCAAGTGACTCTCACCTGAAGAGAGGTATGAGCTACACACACTCTTGTGTGGCCAATATAAATCACAGCTTTTACTAATCCTTACTGCCAGTGTTACAACAGCTTTAGATTTCAGGCCTGCTACAGCAGTGCCATCAGTACTTAACAAGTATATTTTGTCTGAATTCTCATCGTGCCTACAAGTCCTAGTTAAGTGCAAGGGAATATGCAAAACACTAAAGTAACCCCTAAATACCTTTAAATCAGGCTTCTCCACGTACTACACTTGACGCTATTACATCCTCATTTTGCATAGTCAAACACGACTTACTTCAGGTGGCTTCAGGAGCTCCGCTGGCATGCTCAGCCCTGCGCCCCACCCAGCCACTGGCCTGCAGCGCCACGGCTCCTCAGGCAACCACTTGTCTCGGTGTGGAGCAGATCTCTGCTCCTCTAGAGACTAACAGCCCTGCACTACAAAAAACTGCTAGAGGTAAATAATTCAACTAATTAAAAAAACCCCAAAAAAACAAAAAAACAAAAACAAAAAGAACCACCAACAAAAACAACCTATAGTGCTAGGTCCAGATTAAGAGTTCCCGGACCAGACTTCCAGCTGCAATATTTAGCTTTCTTAATATTTTTTTTTTTCTTAGCACAAGTGTCTCTGCTTCACAGTCTTTAAAAGCAAATAAATGGAAGGTAGGCGGCATTTAAAGCGGGGACGTTAAACTCTCCTTAGTACTACTCTTTTTATGCCTAAGCTTTCCCACGATCAGCCTTAGCTCCAGCCAGAGTAGCAACAGCAGGAAACCTGACAGAGGAGATACAACAGCCCAGCACTGCGAGCAGACATCGCTGTGCTTCGCTCCGGCACTCCCCCGGGAGAAGCTCCTTCTCCGCCGTCCTCGGCACAGCCGAAGAGCCTTCGGAGGGAAGAGGAGAGCTTTAAGAAAAGATCTAACGCGAGACAGACACTGCCTGTCTCGTCGCTGCCAATTTTTCATATTTAAAATGAACACAATGCAGTGTCAGCCAATGTTCTGCAGTACTTTTAGAGACAAAGCTACATAGTAGCTGCTTCTAATTAGGGCCGGCAGCTGAAAACGCTTTGCTCGTCTGAGCAGCCCGGTGGTTTTCGGGGGAGCAGCAGCTCTGCCGCCGCTCCGAGGCTGCCCGGTGAGGGCCGCTGCCCGAGCCGCGCCGGGACCCCGCCC
>VZRL01006024.1:284100-305201 GCA_013397895.1 Origma solitaria
GCCACCGCGCCGACATACAGAAAGAAACAACGAGCTTTTTATTGTTTACATCATCGCTCTGTATGTAAATCATAAATTGAGATGTCAGGAAAGGCGAGGCTGGCAGCTGAGGGAGAAAAAAATCCCATTTTTGATGGAGTACTTGGATGAATCATATCATTGCCTGTAACAGGGAGTTTCCTCAGCAAGTAGAAAAGGACAAGTGTTAAATCCTTGTCAAAGACTATTTTTTCTCCCAAAGTGTTATAAAGCTACTATTAGAAATCAAGTGTTTTGAAAGCCACCTGAATTAAATTCCCCTCTGAGGGCATGAGTTTCTTAATTTTCCACTCATTTTTTGCTTAGAAATATTTTTATAAGCTGTGATCACATTTCAGGAAAATTAAGACTTCCAATTGTTTCAGTTCAGATATCTAAAAATGAACCCTAGAAAAACAACTTTAGAGGTAAAATTTTCAATTTTAGAAGCCCCAATAGAGTGTTGAAAATTAACCTACTGGAAAACTGATCCTAAATTCTAAATCTTTGGATCCAGAACCTTTGGAAATCAGTCACTCAAATTTAAATACTGGCCTTTCACTGCATTAAATACACATCAAGAGCATTTCAATGCACTATGTATATCTATGTTTATATTTATATTTGTGGTTGGTTGACTGATACATGAACCTTCAGGTTCTTTGGCTTAACTCTAATTTCAGAATTAACTAATTACTCCTATTTCTGCAAAATGTGCAAGGCCAACATTCTGAGCATGTCAGAATTTGTTTTCAGTTTAGAGCAATGTAACAAAATCAAATATTTTCTGGTGATTTGTAGACATTGTAGGAGAAGGAAACTGCAGCCTGTATCATGGGTACATAAATACAATACTTAGCTATTCAGTAAGGCTTAAAAAGCCTAATTCTAGCAATGAGAGGTTTTCCCAGGACAAGCAGGATTCCTTCTTTCCAGACAATTCTCCCCAAAAAAAACACCTTTACAAACCCTAAGGTAAGGCTGGAGGATGTTCCAGAGATTCTGAGAAACTTCACAACCTCCAGAACTGATTGAGAGGCTGCTCTGAAATACTGTGTAAAATAGGACAGGTGTTATCACAGCATCCTCTGGGCTACACTGCCTTTTAAGAGCATATGTGCACAATAAAGAGGAGCAATCAAAAGGTATTACTGAGCAGCCTTTGAACAAGCCAGCACCAGAACAGGACACTATCATTGCTCCAGAGCACTACTGCAGTGTGGCTAATCATTCATCTTTGGAACTTAACAGTTAGACTTGGGAAGTCAAGCTGATTGCAAGTTCTACGCAGTAACATACTGGTTCTGGGACCCCATCTAGTGTTTCTGCAGGCATTGTCAGTGAGAAACACTCATTTTGTAGAGAATTAGCATAAAATCTGCCTCAAAGGATGCAGAATATTCCAAAAAGTCAAGTGCAAAGCATATTTCTTCCCAACGCATTTCAGTGGTTTTATTAGTGTTTGAATTTAAATATGGGCACAACTGTTTCCAAGAATGCTGATTTTTAGTTTGCTTTTAATCCATACTTCCTCCAAAAACAGAAGCACACAACGTATCAGGTACATATATAGAGATGTGCATATCACCTTTACTTAACTAGAAGTCAATCAATAAAGATCATAGCTCATCACAATAAGCTACACAGGTAATTGATTTGAAGTTAGTTAAGAGACAAAAAGCATTCAGATAAATTATGGCAGAATGCGGAATTAATGAATAATATATTAAGACCATGTGACTGAAACAAAATTTAATTCATTTAAAATAAAACAGAAGTCTTAGCAGCATAATACTTACCACTTCAGCTCAGCGAGAAGTCTGACATCAGTCACGGTTACCCCCTTTCCCTGCTTAAGCACACTCTTGCTTTAGGAGATTCCCATATAAATACTGAGCTATGCTCTCCAGCAGTTTAGCAGTTCAGGATGTGCAATGACCAAGCTGTAAGACAAGGAGAAGAGCATACCACATCTCTGCGGGATATTGCCAGAGATGTTAAAATTAATCATTTAGAATTTTGACATTGTTTCCATTATCAGGGAATGCAGCTGGCCCTAGGCCTAGAAATAATTAATCAAATATTACCCTACAGATTTTTAGTCTTCTAGTCACATCCTTAAAATCATCAGCTGGAGAGGGGGATGCAACTAAAGGGACTCAAGAATGTATTAAAGACATATTCAAGTAATTTTTACATGCAGCAAAGGCTTCATGATAGATTGCATTGTTCTCGTATCCTTGTAAACCACTAGCTTTTTCTGGCAGACAATGACAATTTATTTTTAGCTTAGAAAATTTACTTTTATATTTAGCTCTGTCCCCCATCATTGACTAATTAATGCAGGCTTTAAAAGAAAACTGCCCAATTCTGCTTTTGGACTGAATCCACATAATTATAATCATTACAGTAGTTGTGTATTTTGTTAATTCTGTTCACTTTTCAACAGAATCTTCTTGAGTTTACAAGTGTACCTAAGGATATTATCTTGGCAGAAAAACAATCTGCATCATTAATTTGGAGTGGCAGAAAAGCTGTCTGGCACTCCCTGTGGGCACACTTTCTAAAGACAGAAGAAGCTTAGCTTTCCACTGCCACAAAACTCAGCAGGACCAAACAAATTACTTCCAAATATCTCTGTCTCAGTGTGAGGTGCCATTAATCCTTTTCTCTGCTAGCCAGCAGTCTCTTTGTCATATTAAAATTGGATTTTTACTCTACAAAAAAAAGGAAGGGTTGCAAAAACTGTATTATCTGTTTCTGATTCAAAACCAAATGAATTTAGCTCCCTCCTTCCTCTACACATGTATTTTCTCCATCACCAGCACTCTAAATGCTCTAATTTAAAAAATATTGGTGTTCATAACACTTCCATGTGGTGAGTGGGTACTCATTACTTCACAGCTCAGGAAATACTTTGAGACAAAAGAATAGGTGTCTTGACACTTCAGCTTGTGCCGAGCTCCCCACAGACTTCCTGTGTCTCCCAGAGGCTGGTTAACCAAAACCAGCAGTATGCAAAGCATTGGGAGCTATGCATTTGCCTAGAGACTTACTTCCACTCAGTTCCTATTTCAACTATTAGGCCAAATAAACTTACTCTGAGTACGGATTTATTTTTTATTTAAAGCAGAAAATTACCAGGATACTGTATTAGTTAGACCACAACATTCCTGCTTCTAGGCAGAAGGAAAACTTCATTTATTAGTGCAAACTCAGCCACTGCTTAGAATGACCTAATTCTAATTTTTCTCCCATCTCTGAATTTTTGTGGGAAGAACTGTACCCCTCCATCTTTTCCAGTCCAGTTCCTGTACTGAAATGCATTTTCATAGCAAAAGAAAGGCTTGTTACTTTTTTTTTTCCCTCTCATCTCAGCAAACAGAAATACATCAACAGTGATTGGATAACAGAACTGAAAGAACACTACATACACCAGCTATAAATAGGAGGAAAATGAGAACTTCCATCTGCTTTTACGAAATATCCTGTGCTCACTTTTTTTTGCCTGCACTATAGCTGAGAGCACATCTTTCCACACCATATGTAGCAGAGAAAATGTGTTGTCAATCAGCATCAACTAGCAATATTATAAGTACAAACAGCCTTATTTCACAGGAATTTACTTTTTTCCCAGTGAAACAAGACTATCACATGATAATCCAGCATTTCCTTTTGATAATATAAACTGTATCCCTACCTGGAGGCTGGACAATTACAAAACATCAGGGAATGCCAAAAAATCATTACTTTAAAATATGATTTTCAACTCTATAATGCTTGCATAGCCTGCTTGAATACTATAAATCCATTTGCTTCCACTGTACATCCCTTCAGAATTATATCAAAACATAGCCATAAATGCCAGGGTTTTGCTACCTCAATTTCTGTTCCCTCCCGTTCACCTAACCTATGTTTTCTCCATTCTCCCATCAACCCCTACCATGCATGTTACTTTAAATTAAAAGAACATCAAGCTCTATCTAATGTGCAGATTTAAGCATTGTTATGGACAGTTCTGATAGTCAAATTTTCTTCCTTATCGTATTATCTACAAGCATAAAGATTATTAGCTTTGAGATAACAACCAAATCTTGAACAGTCACTGCTCTCAGCATCAATAGCAGCTTTCAAGCAGAGTGTGTGAATTGACATACGTATCAATAGTGAAAGTGAACGGACACATATATCAATAGTGAAAGATGGAGACTGTCATGGGACTAATTCAAGCTGTAGAAAAATAAGTAGTGGATGAACGTGTAGCAAAAGATCAGCACCACCTATTTTCAGACTTGCTAAGCAGTAGTTTACTATCATCTGACTTTGAATTACAATCAGAAACAGAAAATGTATGTGCAGTTGTGCAAAATGTGCCTTTGCATCTGAAGACGCTCGGTATCCTAGGTTACTGTTTAATCTCCCCAGCGAGTTTGAATTTCGAACTGCCTCACGCATTCTCAGCTCAGAGCAGCTCAGCGGCCTCTCCCGGCAGTTCGGGCACACGCAGCCATTTCCTGGGCTCGACAGCCGCCTGCCGGCAGGGCAGGGCAGGGCCGGCGCCGGCACGGGGACCGGCACCGGCACAGGGACCGGCACCGGCACGGGGAGCGGCACCGGCACAGGCACGGGCACCGGCACAGGGACCGGCACAGGGACCGGCAGCGGCACGGGCACCGGCACCGGCACAGGGACCGGCACGGGCACCGGCACCGGCACAGGGACCGGCACGGGCACCGGCACCGGCACAGGGACCGGCACGGGCACCGGCATCGGCACAGGGACCGGCACGGGCACCGAGCGCCGCTGCTGCTGCGCCAGCCGGGCCCCGGCACGCTCAACGCCCCGCGAGGCGCAGGAACGGGAAACTGAGAACGCCAACGACCTCCGGATTGTCCTACCTTCCATGCAAGTGCAGGTCTTGACTTCTCTCCCTTAAAGGATTTCATTTCAGTGGTCGCTGGTTTAATTTCACGTGTCCTTCCCTTATTTTACATCTGGGGTGGTTCCTCCTTTCCTGACAAATTTGATGTGCACGTTGCATATTACCACATTCAACTGATGCATGAAAAAGCTTCTAAAGGATCACAATCTGTAGGGAAACTCAAAAGTTATTCACATGTTAAAGAAAACTCTTTTCCTCCCACTATTAATCACTTTAAAAGAATAGGAATAAGTAAATAAATCAACAATGGGAATGAAAATGGTGTGCTGTGCATAGAACAGATATCCCACTAAGCAAATCATTTACCTTTCTATATTTCTATCTCACATTAATAAAGATAACTACAACTCAATTTATCATTTATATTTGTTCCGAGAGAGATTCTGATCAGAGACTAACTGCAAAATTTTCCAATAATCCCAGAGAAACAAAACCAAAAGTAATCACTTATTTATGAAATTTTGGGTTTGTGACATTACACTTTTGAAGCTCTATTTAACTAAATTCAAAAAGCAATGATTGCTCTTTGGATTTCAAAAGCAGATCAAATCCAACAGGTAGCCAATTGCATCCTAGTAAGGGACTTTTCCTCCACATCCCTTCGTACATGTTTCGCTTTGAGACAAGGTTAGATGCAAAGGGAAGAATATACACAATTTATTAAGACTGTTCTTTTCCCTCCCTAACACATTCATCTTCTAGTAGCCAAGGTTTTTTCCCTTTGGATTTACCACTACCTTGGGTACTCTCCTCATGTTCAAATCTCTTCAGCTGGTGAACTTCTGAAAATTAAATACACAGAACATCAGGGTTGAGTTGTGTTGCTACTAATGTTTGTGTCCTTAATAGCTAATCCACAAAAAGAAGTTACCATGTCACCATTTCCTATGTCCTTTTTTCACATTAAAAAATGCACTATTTTCAGCACCAAATAAAAAATTTGGCCGAATTTGAGGAATAAATTGCCCTTCTGGGTTGGAATATAGAGACCACTGAGGCAGGTTACGAAAATACATCCCAACACAGATATGTATGAAAACTCTGTTTCAGCATTCAGAATCTTTATCCTGTCCATAAAGGAGAAACATTTAAATATGCTATTGTAACACAGTCAATACTAGAGATTTCACTTAAGGGAAACATCCAGTTCTCAATCCCCTTTGCACACGAGTAAAGCAAAAACACAGCTAAAGCAATCAATGAAATGCCCTCCCTCCAGGCTTGTCTGCTACCATAGTTGTTCCCACAGGACTGTGTGATTCATGCCCCAGATCCTTCACATCTAGGAAAGGATGTAGGCCAGCAGATCATCTTCCTGAGAGCAAAGTCTGAAGGGTGATTTTTGCCTCACAACATCCACCAGCGCTTTTAAAAAAAGGTAAAATAATATTTAATATTTTTTTACACATTTTGGAAAGGTTAACTTGCTAACAGTAGTGACATTGAGTTTAGACCCGTTTTCACATCCTGCAGACAGGATAAATACCTTTTTATATTCACTCAGAATCTGCCCCTTTCATTTTAATAAAATAATGTATCAAGACAAACAAAATTTTTTGTCCATAACATTTTTTTTTAATTCTTAGAACTTTTTTTTACAAAGGCATCTCCAAAACGGTAAAGTCTTTGTAGAAACGAAAATATTGTTTCCAACATATTGAAAACAAGAACAAGTTATTAATGACTTAAGGGTAATGAGTTTACTTGCCCAGCAATCCCAGACAATTAGATTACGACAGGTATAGAGAAACTGAGGCCATCAGATAATATGGAAGATATATGCAAGTACATATTTAAGAAGTAACTGTATTTAAATTTTTCATTTTACCTGCTTGAATATTGTGTGTGAAAATTGTACCAGTTAGGTGTTTACACCTAATAATTTTAGAATAATAGTTTTTAAAAACTATTCTAATAGTAGAATAATAATTTTAAAAAATACTGCAGGCTGGGATGGTGAGCACTTTCAGATTTTGCATTACTAACATTGCCACTGCCCTGACAAATTTATTTCTCTTCCATGGATTACACTGCCTGAGAAAAACTACCTGAAACAAAAACAACATTGAATTTGATTTCTAATTCACCTGTGGTTTTTCACTCTGAGCTGACAGAATGAAACTTGAACACAACATTAATGAAACCAAGTCCTGGTCCATAACCAGCAATCCCAAGCACTGTGCTATTACAAATAATTGCTTTCATCTCAGACAATGACTTTTACAAGTCCGATTGTTTTCTCAAATACTTGCTCTGTACATGACTCACCCTACCATGTAGATAACATCTTCTTCCTCTACACAGTGCACCACCTTTTTAGTCCTGTAGCATGTGAAAGTGTTAACTTCAAAGCACAGTGTAACATTGCCCACACCTAATTAATACTTGTATCATGCTTTGAAGATGTAAAAGTTTATGATTACTGACTAGTAAGTTTTGAACTAATACCAAAACTGGACTAATTACTACTGAAATACAGTGAGTGTGGAAATCAGTCAAAGTTGTACCACGCAATACTACTACTCCAATGTTAGTCACCCTGGGTGGGGGCTGAGGGAGAAATCAATTATTTCCTTTGAAACAAGAAAAAAAAATCCTGAAGTATTACCAAAATGAACCACATGAACATTTAGCCTTAAAATTAAGTGTAATCTTTAGACAGTTTAATATGCCTCTTATAAATCTTCACCCCACGTATGTAAAGCATAGTAGCTGTTCATATTTAAAACTCAGGAAAAACCCAAACTGGTTGTAAGAAGTATTGTCCATCCTTACCTGAACTTTTGGTTCAAGCTGTGAGATGGAAGTCTTCATGTATTCCTGTAGTTGATGGAACAATAAATCATGGCCACGAAGAATTAAAAATCAAACGTCTCTTACCCCAATACATGCAGGAGCATCATCGATCACAGTTTTCTAGATTTTTGAAGCTTATGCTAGTCTCATCCACACAGCAAAACCCATATTTACTGGATTTATCCATGACTGATGTATGGAATTTGGTGTATCCAACTGGATTCACTGTCCAACAATTTTGTGAAACCACCACTCCCCAGGTATTGGCTTCAGTTACATTACAGCACAGTAGCACAGAACAGAAGTGTTCACTCAATCTGTTTCTTTCCAGAAATGCACAGTTCTAGCACAGTTCTTGCCCCACGTACCCAAGAACTGGGGTAAGTACTTCCAAAGCCATTATCAAATTCTCAGAGTTACTGATTTCTGTAGATATGGTGGCATGGGATCAAAAAGAAAAGCACTCATTCAAATCAGGAAAAAAAGTTCAAAACAAGCACAAACATATTTTCAAAAGGAACCTATTGGTCCTGATTGCCAGTAAACCTTAACAGGCCTACAATAAGGCTCACAGAGACTCCTTTTCATCACCGAGCTGCACCCACAGAGCATCCTTTAGTCCTACATGGCACATTTATTGAGTGGACTTTTAACATGTCCAAGGGCTCAAAGAGCTAGACTGCCTAGTACTGAAAGCAAAATCCATCTCTGAACATTGGCCAGCATCCCACTGATGTGCTCTCACTGTAAAGCTGCAGAGTAGAACTTTTCCATGTTAGACAGGTTAACAGTATAATACCAAAAGTAAATTTAACCATAGCATGCTTTACTTTTCATATTACACTTCTCCTCCTCCTCCTTCCACATTGTCTTGTGCATGGTTCACACAAAATCACAATCTAACGCTAGGAAATTAAAATGAGGTACATATTTCAGAGTAAGGGTTTGGCTGTTCCACAATGATCATTAAGTCACTTTACTTGGCTTTGTTTCAAATGCCAAGTCACCTTTACTTGGCTTTGTTTCAAATGAAAACAATCCTCCCATACAAAATGATAAACCAAGCATTATTACACAGAGTTCTCCTTAGTGGAGGTACTTCTACAAAATCTAAAGAACATAATTTATATTTGTGGCTTTCAGGGGCATTTTCCATTGAGGCAGAAATTCCAGTGTTTCAAAACTAAGCTCAATTAGCCACATGCAAGTACTGAAATTCAAATACCATTTCAGGCATTTGATGTTTAGAATCCCTAAGATACTCCTTTAATAGTACCTCAGTATAGTAAATACAACTATATTCGTTATCCACAATGTCATGCAGACATGCACTTTATTAAAGTAATAGAAAGATTTCATAAGAAAGTCACTTGAGCACTCTGAAACAGACTGTCAGAATAATTATGGAAAACCCACAGATAATCTCATCAACCCAATACTTAAGAAACAGACACATCCTTATACATGTTTCTTGCGAGAAAAAGCAACAATACAGTTCACGAACCAAACATTATGCTCTATGTACCTGGTGTACCAAAAACATCAGGGGTACCATAAATTCACAAATCTGTCTTCACTGAGCAGGTCCTGCATGGAAGCACAACAGCAAAGGAATACAAAATTTGTTTGTTGAAGTATCAGTGAAGATTCTCCCTGCAAGTGCCAGAGTTTATTTTTCATACTTGGGGAGGAATGGCTGAGTAAGCAATCTCTAATCATGACTACCTACATGAAATTAAATTCTTACTGCCTCTGCAGTACTTTCACTTTGTGACAGTATTTCAGCAGCTGGTACACAATCTGGAGAGTTTTTGTTCAACTTCTCAGGTGAAGAATGTCAGGTTATAAAAATACATACATACTAAATACAATGCCCAAGAGGAAAGAGAGCAGGTCGAGCCCAGAAATATTGCTTGCAAGCAGTAACAACCCCAGTGAACAGCAACGCTATCCAACATCACTCAGGTTGTAAAGACTTCAGGTCACTAAAAGTGTTCAGTGAGCCAAAATAAAAACAGGGTTTAAGTAGTCTTAACTTTTTTGTTTATAAAGGCAATGAAGAAGACAGACTGTTCATTAAATATAAAAGCAATTTTATAAAAACACATCAGAATTTTATTGCTTGAAGAATACAGCATATGAAAAAGCACAAGAATGTCCAAAAAGAAAGGTCACAAAAATTCAAACATTACACCATACATACCAGATGCAGTTTAAAATGTTAACCTGATCTCTGCATCAGAAAAGAAAGGTGTGAAAATATACTTAGTATTATTTAGAAGGAAAAGACTCATTTAAAATAGAAAGTGTGACGGTGTTACAGTACAAATTAGAAAAGCCAACACTGCACATTAACATTGTATCACTAGACTAGATTTTCTACCTTTGGTACTTAAACCTTTACAGAAAATCACTTCCTCAGTCAAACCTTGCCTAACATATTTTATGTAGTATCCAGGAAAGTTTTTTTCTTTTTTCTTTTTTAAACTTACACATTCAAACAAATACTCTTCTGAGTTTTCACTGCATTACTGCATTTAACGACATGTTCACATTTACTCAATATGCAACTTAACACATCTCAAATTTAAATCAAAAGTCACTATGTGACTTAGATATGAATACATGCCAATTGTATCTTGTTTAGATCTTTATGTAAAAATGGGCCCACCATTTGCTGTTTGCATCCTTATGTAAACAGACTGCTGCAGCCCTCCTCAAGAATTCTAACTAGAGCAACTTGCTGAGGATGTAAGTTAATAAAACCATCCATGTTGTTAGAGAGCTATGGGGTCATCTACAGCAGCATGCAAGTGGCTTTTCTACTCTGCTCAGATTAGTGTACCAGAAGATATGCCAGTATTACTTCAAGTAACACATTAAAACTCACCAGTGGACACTACTGTGCTTTATTTCAACACAAAGGACAGTTGCTCATCCATTAAATCAACAGAACTATCAAAAGGACAAGTACATCATTTCTGTTTCATGTATTGCTGATCACTCTTGGGGAACAGTTTATCAGGAACCTGGACTCACCAACAAACCAATTTGAATGAAGGAGACGTTGTTTTTCAACAAGGTATCTTAGTAATCCAGTGGCAATCTAGTCTGGAGAATGTTAGCATTATGCTGACCATGACTAATCAAAGTTAAATAAATTCCCTCTTTTATGATAAACATGCTGTTAGGGTCAGCTTTTGCCTTCTTGGGCTTGAATACTTAATCACTCCCAGGCACATCAGCAGAACAAATAATTTTGTTTCTTTAAGTTCCAGCTTTATATTTCAACAATATGAATAAATCTGGACTACGAAATACCATCAACAACAGGTAACATTAAACTGGAGTGAAGTAATAGAAGAGTTAGTTCTTCAAACCAGGCAGTCTTTGAAGTTAAATACTCAGTTAGGACTGTCAAAAGGATGTCATAATAAAACCATGGGTTTATTTTTTTTTCACCCCTATACAAAAAAAAATTACTGAATTTGTACAACTCCTATTAAACATACCTTTTCCTAGCTTGGTGAAAATGTATAATTTTCAAATTTTAACAAGTGTGGCATTCGAGCATATATAATATTTATTGCCATATACATCCTCATTTTAAAAAGAACTAAGAATTCAGACTTTTCTATGCTGAACTCTACTTTTTTCCCATTAACAGATTATGTCTACTGTACCACTCCCCCAAAATACAATTAAAAATTCTAAGTAAGATTTTATAGTTTAGTTAAAAGGGAAGAAATGCAAATGCGGATTTAGAGCTTTTTGTATAAATCTCACTATATTTTATAAACATGTTGTTTATTGTAACACTGTTTATTGATCAAATAAATGACGCACTATCTAAAATTTCCATATACACCATTAAAAATCCAAAGTTGATATGATACTGAACCTTAAATCTTCAAGAGTTCAAAAAAAGACAGTTTATACATGTACAGCACACAACAGCAGACACCCCTAGAATACCAACTGCCAGTCCACGATGCATACAAACTTACAGGTAAGCATTCATTTCACTGTTTTCATTGTGCAGGAAAAGTATTTCTTAGTAAGACAACTCAGCTGGTGATTTTCAGATATCATCTTCATCATCTTCATCCTGAGAAGATCCTGCCTGATTGGATGCACTGGCTGAGGCAGCAGCGAGCTGTGCCTGTTGAGCTGCTTGTTGCATCTGTAGCCATTCCTGCTGTGCCAGTTCTGCTTGCTGTTGTCTAGCCTAGAGACATGAATTTAATTGTTAAGGCCATACACAGCTTGTGAAGAATCTCTAGAACACATTATCTTTAAAAGCATTTTTATCTGTACCTGCAGATTCCTTTTTTTTATTATTAATTGCACATGCAAAACCACATCTAGAAGTACCTCAATTATTTGTACCAAGAAGTTTAGCTCTATTCTCTCTTCCTCTGAAGACACAACTGTTCGGAGGCTTTACATTTACAAAAACAACAGACAGAAACTAATGTACTTAAGTTCCGCTGTAAGGACTGTGCTGAACTACTAACTAATGAAAAATTTAACTGAGGCAAAGCAAAGGAAACTTTAGACATCAGTTTCAAGAGTTCTTAACATTTAATCACAGTTCAGAGATGAGAACAGCTGTGCTTTGTTGATTACAAATAACAAATCTTCCAATTATGAAATCATCCAATTGAACCACAGAGGCACACATTATTACAAAAAACAAAGAAAGCCATTCTCTTACTTTGCTAAGCCATCTTTGCAAAACAGAGCTAGGTAAGGTCTTCTCAAATTCAGGTATGACAACTGAGGATAGCTTTGCTACAGAAAAGTACAGTCCTTTACTGAAAAGTACAAGACATTCTACCAAAACATTTCAAATAGAAAAATGAGGATTCATCAGTTGAACTATGGTTTTCTGGCAACTTCTGTTGATTTCAACAATATACTAATTGCTTGTGTTAGTTACAACTTCAATTTCTATTTTGAGTGAACATTAAGAAAAAGTTCTCAAAATGAAAAATTTCCAGTCTTTTTTACTCTTCTACTTTTACACATCTAAGACTATAATAATATCCTTTCTAATCTTATTGCACTCACTGAATTTTGCTATTTCTTTCCAAAGCATCAAATTTTTTACCGTTCTGTAAACTTTAAGATGCCAAAAGATGATGCTTTGGAAAACAGTCAAACCCCGTTTTTCTATCTAGCAATGTGAAAAAAAGAGGAGTCTTCTCTTATTATTACTAAGTGTCACATTTTCCTCAGTCCATTCTACAGTAAAAAAAATACAGAAGTGAAATCTCTACTCAATGAAAACTTTTCAGTATATCAGACTTCCAGTGGTAGCACAGTTACAAGGGCTGGAAAACAATTTAAGACATCATAAAGTTTTAAAGGGAAGACAGCAGCATCTGTACATACAGGAAGGCACAAATAGTTATCAGACAGGAGATAACAACAGGGCTCCCTACTGACCCTGCTACAGTGAAGTTTACTGTACACCCAAAGAGGTGATTCACATGCATGCTCCAGGAAACAGAGGCTCAGCACTTCACTCTGAATGCATCACTTTGTCAGTGCCCACCCTCACTGCCACATTTGTAACGATAACACTTCACCATTTCAAAAATGGGAAGAGAAAAAACCTCACATACGGAATTCCATTGAGTTGGATGGACCAAACTCTATAAGCATTTGGTAAACTTTACTCATTTACCGCACAACTACAGTGAGGAAGCCTCAGAAAACACCCAAATCTATCAAGACCCTTGTCTGGCATAAGAACTTCGACATGCATGAATATCAGGACAAGACATTCCCCTGACTTCAAATATTTACCATCATCCAAGACAGACGTGTCAAACATTCAGAACATTAACAGGCAGATGTTTTAAAACTAGAGCAAGAAGTCAGCATAGTGTCATGCTCTAGAATATTAAAAAGATTAACACAAATAAATAAGCATGCACTTGCGTAGCTATTTTTAAGACTAATTACAGTACTTCCAACAGCACATCACAGATACTATTTTTGAAAAATGAGACCGTCATCCTTGAATCTAAGCAAACATTTTCCATATTACCAAACACTATTTTTAAAAATCATTCATACAGTCTTGTCAAACTGGCATGTGTTGTCTTAATTTAGACATTATGGCACAGTAACAGAATTTTAAAAGAATACACTTCAAGTTGTCATTCCTTAGACAAAGTGTGGCTTGCATAAGGTGGTTTCAGCAATTTTTGATTTTTTAATTTTTTTCAATGATACTCTGGAGCTAGTACTCCTTTAATACACCTTGGTTTTGCTGCTTTTTTATTTTGTATATCATGCTGAGTTATTTGCACAAAATAGTAAGTGAAAAACAGGTATCAAACTGACTATTATTTGTAAATCTTACCCAAAATCCAGAAGCAGCCATACTGGTCTTTCTAATGTTAGTACAGTCAAACAAGAGTTAGGCACATGTGATTTGATCGTAACTAGTTCTGCAATAGCGACATGATATGCTGAAATTTTAAATGCCTTAAAATCCATCATGTAATGAAGATTAAAGTAGTTGGCATGTCATAAGATGAAAAACAACAGTTTCAGCAAGATACAAGTATAGCAAAGGGGAGAGAAGGTCACAGTAATCAGATGTTAACTGAATAAGCATTTTCATCAGAGGAAATCAAAGTAAGCAAACCGAGAAAATTAGACTCTGGCCTTGGTTAAGAGAGAAGAGAAATACCAGATAAATTTTCCATCTCTTAGTTTAGAGAATGGTCCTGTCAAACTAAGAGAATAGTAGGGAGAAAGATGGTGTAGAAAGAGAAATAATATTGGGGTTTAGTCAATTAAACTGGGAGATGTTAAATTATCTGGGAAAGCTGGCAGGGGATAAGGCTGGGATGAAGGAGAATGTGTGTGTGTGTTAGTACACTATTTGGAGGCAAATGCTTTTTCCATGCCTCAACAGCCTCTTTAAAAATTTATGCATGAATTCACTCAATTACTGTCTTGCCAAGAATAAAGTTTCTTTCAAAGTATAAGAAATAACATTTGTGCGCTGATGGTCAGAAAAGGAAAAGCTATTTCCACCTTTTAATGCTTCAAAACTGGTAATTTCCTAGAACACCAGCTGTTAGTTTTTTTGTTCCTCAACTAAGTAATTCTTAAATGTATTCTCCACGGTAGACTGGAAATACGCAAGTAGCAGCAAAACCCCAAGCTTTTAAAACATAGAGTATGAAATATGTTCATATACAAAGTCCTATATGGCAAATCACAGAAGTGTCAAGCAGCAGCATCTTATTTGTTGACTTCACATTCCCCCATACAAACAGGCCAAGGCCAATAGCATCTTAGATGCCACATCAATTCACAAGGAAGGAGATACTTTTTGAGGTGTGCACACATTTGTGTGGCCCTAGACCTGCAGCATTAATTATTCCAACCCCATCAGGATAAGTATTGCTTCACTTACTTGTGCAAATAATTCCTGTTGCTGCCGTAGTAGCTCTTCTTCCGGAATGCCGAGGTTCTCCAAGCGTGAACTGGCCTTTCTTCTCTTTAGTGCTACTGTTTTGCATTCTTGTAAGACTTCTTTTACTTCACTGATATAGGAGCCAAACCCCAAACTTTCTAGTGCTAGAAAGAAAGAAAAGACACTGTTTACCTTTTAAAAAGCTTTTGATAATAGATACTGATTTGTTTATTTAAAATAAAGAAAGAGTAAAACATTTGGTAAGTTTCCTATCATCTGGTGACGAAAATCTCTGTTCTTAAAAAGATCTGACCGCTATTTTCCCTCTTTTTTCTGCTATGACATTTAGCAATACATGTTTTGCAGCTAAAAAAATAAGGTTTGTCAAGTACAACCAAAGAAGCTTGTACTCACAGAGGATTCAGGGCTTTCAGATACACTTTGCTAGAGACAGGCATTATTCTCCAAAAGACATCTTTTTCCCATCTTCTCTATATCATAATCAACATAATTTATACAGCTAAGAAATCCTTGCTATCTGAAGTCCTATTCAAATAATCTCTCAGGGATTCTACCTTTCCAGTTTTTGCAAGTCTTCAGTAGAAGGTAAATTAGCAACCTATAATAGAGCAAGAGTGATGCATGTAAAATGATCACAGATCCTTCAATAAGACAGAAATAAATAATATTATGTTGGATTGCTGAATTTTAATTTTGTCTTTTAGTATCTAAATTGCGATATATAAAATGCATAGTTCACACATACAACGCTGTATAAAGTTATGTATGAGCTCTTTATTGTTTTATTTCTCAACAGAACCCCTTCTATTTATCTCAAGTTAAAATGTATTCAGAAACTAAAATCGTGCACTTTTATCTGCCCCAAGAAATCTGTAATGCAGCTATATCCTGCAACAACAGTTTTTTTAAAGAATGCAAAGGTAGCAGAAAGGATTATAAAAAGCCAGGTAGAACAAGTGACAAAAGGCACCCTGTTTCCTCATGCACCATTCACTATGACATGCCTACACACACACCCAAAGTGAACCCATTACAGAATATACTAGAAACATTACCTAAACACCAATTACACTAGAAACAAGTATCAGTTTAATAAAAAAACTGTTTAATTTCCAGCATTTACACAACTTAGAGTTTACAGTATGAGAGTTGGTTTAACCTTTATCTTAATCTCAACCTTATGTGACAAGCTATTCAATAAATAGCACTAAACTGCACAACAGCAATCAACAGCTTGTTATAAACAAGACCTTCGTTACAGTTAACTCAGACAATATTCGAACACTAATTTTGTAAGCAACATTTTCCCACCCATAATTACAGCAGCATGTCATTGTATCATAATCTAAACAATAACCCAAAGGTATTCTCTAAGTTTTCAGCTTCCAACCTGTACTCAGGGAGACAATTCACACAGTCTTCAAAAGGGTTGTTGGTGCAGCTGTCTACTCATGCAGCACTACCATCCCTTTAACAGAGAACACTTGGCAAAGAAATTTACATAATACTTACTTCTTTTTAAAAAATGAAGCCAAAAGACAAACTGATTAAGAGATAGTCAAATTACTTCAGAGACAGTATGCCAGTTTAGCCTCAGCCCACACACAGACACTGGAAACACTTTTTCTAATTAACCCACAGTTTCTAGGAGAATTACCAAAAACTTCAGAAACTGATTTCATCCAGTCTCAGCAGATAGGAGGCAAATCTATATCTCATAGTCCAGAACTGGTTATCTTAATACTCTACAGATATTTAAGAACTCATTCAATTTTAAAATGCAGACAGTATATACAGTAAATTTTTTAAGTCTCACTTTTTAAACCAAACTGAAGAAATCTACAAGTCTAACATCACTAAGACAAACCATCACAGCAAAACACTGAGGTGTTTGTCAAAAGACCAGGGTTGGCAATCTGCTGCATCAGAATATGAACAACTGTCGAGTCTGAAGTTAACAGCAAGATGTGTTTTAACAGAAATTTTAAATGGTACTTAAAAGAAAATAAATTAATGGAAAGAACTTACAGTTGTGCACTGTATATAGCACAGACACACAAAAATAAATTAAAACCCCCATGTGATACAACCAAGACAGATTTTTACAATTATTTAATATAACAAAGCTATGAAGAACCATACATGCATCATAAACCTACTGCATCAAAATGCTACTGGCTGTGAAACAACCTCTAAAATTTACCAGCTTCTTGAAGCATATCAAAGCTTCACAGAACACGTGAATGGAAGAAATACGGATCCCTTTACACCAGCATGGTGCTAAAATGTGGAACAAGTGATTACTACTTCATCAGAGCTGCTATTTTATCAAAACTCATAGCCTCTAATTTTTGAGTCTGAAACATACCATCCTACCTAGATGGCTGAAAATTCAGTATCTTACTGAGGCTAGAATGATCCTACCAAATGTAAACAGCTGAATCCCAAAACACAGCATTTGTGGGGATAACAAAACTCATATTTACAAACACCAGATCACAATTATCCTTTCCCCAGTTTTCTCCCACTCTTAACAACTGCATGAAGGTGCAGGTCTCTGAGTAATCAGTGACACATAGTTAGTACTTTTCTTTATACAATCAAATAATTAATATGTGAGACTTTTAAATGTTTATGCTCCTTTCAAAGAAAAAGACTTCCAAAATAAAATCCTAAACATGAACTGTTGTGTGGGTTGGTTTTTTTTTATTAAATGATAATATACACACTGTCAGTATCCTAACAGTCCATGAAAAGAAGCTACAAGATTTGACATCAAAAAGATTTGACATCAAAGACATCTGCCTTACTGCACAACAGTTCCATGTGACCAAGCAAAGTAACCAACTTCATAAAATAGTGATTTCCTAAGTCACCATTTTCTGAATTCAATAAAAATTTCATTTCTTATAAAAAGTCTGCTTTATCACAAGTCATATAACACTCAAATGATTCTATTTTCTGTTCCAGGATGGATGAACATTAATTTGCTTACTAGAGCTGCAGATTCACAGCTGGGTCCCTGATGGTGGGATTCAACAATAAACGTGGAGATCTCCACTTACAACTATTACATCACCTTGATGCTTTTGGGTACTCTCCAAGAAAGCTGTCTTGCATTTTATTACCAGTAGTGAGTGTTTGGCATAGTCTGAGCACATCTATCAAATCAGAGCTCTAATGGGATGCAAGAAGCCTCTGCTTTCCTTATGCTATTGACAGCATGTACCAGTCAAGTGTTTGTGCTACCACACAATAAAACACAGCAGGGACCTCATCTATCTGAAGTATAACCCAAGGGTAGAGAGAGAGTTCTTGCTCAGCACATGGCCACACAATCATTTTACCAGCGCAGCAAAGGAAGGGGTGTCTCAAGCACGGTGGTGACAACACCCAAGCACGGTGACAAAGCGCAGTTTCATGTTACCTCTAATACAGTCCAATGGCAGAGTGTCACCAACTGCAGAGTGCCTCTTTCCCCTTCCTCCTGCCCAGCCAAATACCCTTCCTGCTTCTTGTTTCCAACCTAATAACTTCTTGTTTACAGCCCCAGTCAGCCAGCAAACTCCCCTGAGAGGACACTGTGCTCTGCCCTAAATTCTCAAAAGCCACAGGGTCAGTTATATCTGCAATTGCCAGATCCAGCTCTTAGAAGGTACAAAAACACTTCTCTTGGCAGCACCTTGGGCTTAGGCTGGACAAGGTGTGATGTGATGGCCATTAACCTCATTTTACTTCTAGGCATTCAGAAGGACAAAGATACATGGACGGCCACAACAAACAGATTTCAATTGCCTGATTTGTCAGCATCATTGTCATGAAGTTGCATTAAGAGGAAGTCAAAATAGCAAATATCTAGAAGGTATGAAGACAGATAAAAATGCTTAAATAGTCTACCTATACACACAATCACTGTTTCCAAAACTGGCAATCTAAACCCTCAAATGTCACAGAGAGATCATCTGCCAACTGACCAGCATCTGGAAGGAGCTAATAGCAAATACACCTCCCTAAAGATACGAACAGCAGAAAACCCGAGAAATACAACTTCCATCTCCAGAACATTACAAAAATAGATATATTGTCATATTTTACTAGAAAGTATAGAATTAAATTCAAAATAACTTTTCTTAACTCTCGAGTGTGGTAACACAAAACCACAGAACCCAGCAAAATACTTGGCATGAGCCCACCTGCTGATGTTATGCACACACACCTTCGTTTCAATTTGTTTTCCAAAAAACCCAGACTAAGCCTAGGACAGCAATAGGTGAAATCTTTTCTACAGACCACCATTACTGGGCACAAAATACTTCCATACATAAACTCTTTACTGCACTCAGCCTTGAAGATCATATCTATTCCTGTGTTAAGAGCTACCCTCAAACATTTTTTGGGGTGACTTGAAGAAACTATCTGTGTATTAAAGTGCATCATACCTAAAGTATGCTTCCATGTGCAAGCACAGGTTTTACTCTTTACATCCTAGGCTTCTGTGATGGAGCTACTTTGCTAAACTTTCAAGTTTACATGTACTTTATTTAACATTAAAGCTCATACACACTACATATTTTCTTTTTCTTTTCATGATCCAATCAAGTACTTGAACCTCTTCTGGTGCGCCAGCTACTAAATTTCAAATGAACCAATTTTTTTTTGTTTCAAACAGCAAATATTGCTTAAAAAATACCAAATAACAATAACATTCTTTTAACTAAATTGATACCATCACAATCCTGAAAATAACTACTGCAAATGCTACTGCTAATATCTCTACTAGGGAGCAGAGTAAAGTACTCTTTCTCTACTGCTGCTATAAATTTGTTTGCAGCAGACACTGGTATCAACAACCCTGTCTTAAGCAGCAAAGCAAATGAGTTCTAACAAAAGATGCCTGATGCGAGGCTTCACGATGAGGCAAGAAAACTCCTTATTAGTGGCAGAATTTAAAGAAAAACGAGACACTGAGAGAGAAATCACCTTTTATTCAAGCAAGGGGAAGTGGAAGTCAACAGCAGAGAAAGATACAAGGGCATAGGTCACTTTTAAATGCTTTCTGCAACAGATACGAAGATCCAACATTAAACAATGAGACTGTAAGGACAGCCCTAAAGAAATATTATACTCTTTAGATTCCAGACACGACTACCATAGAATAAAGCCTGGGCCCCACATAATCAATCTGCAACTAGAAAGACATTT
The DNA here is from genome assembly GCA_013397895.1 of Origma solitaria. Lineage (NCBI taxonomy): Eukaryota > Metazoa > Chordata > Aves > Passeriformes > Acanthizidae > Origma > Origma solitaria. Next base: position 304,524 of record VZRL01006024.1, read on the forward strand.
ATTACATTCAGAATCTTGAAGCATGCTGCATATCCACTAGAAAAAGCAGACCTCGTTTCACAGGTACGAAAAAGAGGAAGAGATTTGGTGGCTTCACTCAAAGCATCACAGGCTTCTCTGAAGCACAAAACCAGAGCTGGTCCTGAGCACACCCAGCAGCCGCTCTAACCACACAAAGACAACCTCCCTAGCAGGGCGAATGGCAAGCCGGACAACACAAGCTTTTCCTCCAGACCCTTACAAGACCCTGCCTTTTGTGTTCTACATAGCTACAAGCAACCGGAGAGGAAAAATCGGCAGCGGGACAGGAGCGGCTCACAGGTACCCGACCCAGCAGCGGCACAGCGCCCGCGGAAGCTCACCTTGTATGACATGCTCCGGGGAGATAGTTTTCTTCTCCGATTTGTTGCAGATCTCGTTGGCCTCGGAGGAGATGAGGTGGATGAATTCAGTGCAGCAGTTGACCACCAGCTCCCGGGCGTCGTTCGCCACGCGGACGTTGGGCAGCGTCTCTTTGATCATCTTGTTGATGGCAGCCCTGGGGATGGTGAGGTCGTCGTCGTTGCCGGACGACGAGGCCATCCTGGCTGCGCTCGGCTCACGGGCTGCGCTCAGCGCCCGCGCGGGGCTCCAGGGCGCGGGGACCCGGCGGGGGCAGGCGGAGCCGCGGGGGGCGAC
>VZRL01006024.1:305487-316640 GCA_013397895.1 Origma solitaria
CGGGCGCCGGCGGCAGCTGTGGCGAGGGGTCCTTTAGCCGCCCTCCTCCCGCCAGGAGCTGCGCTCGGGCCCCGCCCGCGTTTCCCCCGGCCCCGCCCGCCCTTCCCCTCGGTTCCGGCAGTAGCAGGGGATCTGGCAGCCCCGCCAGTCTTGTTCCCGAAGCAGGACAGGCTCCGTGCTTCGTCCACAGTTTATTCACGACTTGCAGCCGTGGCTGGTTTTACTCGGCATCCATCTGTAACGCTGTATTTTCTGCTTTCATTCGTTCCATAGCCAATAGCGTGAGGGTTGTACGAGGCAGAATTAGCCAGACCACGATGGTTTCTGTGGAAGGCCCATTAAAAGCCACGGTCCTGGTCGTGCCCTGCTGTGTGCTGGAAAGGAAAACCGCCCGGGAATGCAGCTCAGCCCAAGCTGCGGGCCAGAGACAGCCACAGCTGAGCGACACTGAGGGGCTCCTGACAGGCCCAGCCCTTCTGTGGATGTCTCTGTCCAAGCCGCACCCTGTTGTTGCCCTCACCGGGTGGCGATGGCATCTCGATGGCATCTCGGGCTGCATGGGGGCGATTTGCCAGGCTCCCTTCAGCCCCAGCAGCACTCTCCTGTCATTTAATTCCTGCTTTCTCCTTTTCAGCCTAGCTGCTATTCCCACCTCTTTGCCATCCATTCGCTGCTGCTGGGCTGCAGGCACCTGGTGTTTTGCAGGTGTGAGCTGGGAACGTACTCGGGGCCTCCAGGTGTGCACAGCGGCTGCCGCGGGTGCTGTTGTCCCCTCAGTGCCCGGCTGCTGTCCGAGGGAGGTCCCTGCACGCCCCCGCACCTTGGACCCCACCAAAAGGGTCAGAACTGCAGAGCAAGGCCTGCATTAGCTGCAGCGTGTTTGATAGGCGCAGGAGCATTGAGCTGCTCCGGGGAGAGGCAGGGCAGGGCAGGGCAGGGCCGCTGCAAGTCCCAGCACGGAGTTAGATTTTGGCTTACTGAGACAGTATTGAAGGAAAGAGAAAGTTCAGTATCGCAAGCGAGCTCCTGCTGGGCTCTGGGGTGAAACAAGGACAGCTGCTGGAATGTGCTGAGGAGCTGCAGCCTGGAGGCCCTGGGGCCGCTCGGCCTGTGCCTCAGGCCGGAGGTCAGGAGCAGCAGTGCCCGGCGGGAGCCGCGAGCGCTGCGGCTCGGGCACTCGGCCCTGCTGACCTGCGGCACCAGGCTGAGAACAGACAGGGAAAAGACCTGCTCTGCATGGTGGAATTCCGGTTTATTATTAGGATAGCTTGGAACAAGAGGGCTCTGTGTCAGACACGCAAGGTACTGAAGGCATTTAATGGATTGAAATTACTTATTACTGACAATACTTTGTTGTCAAAAAATAGTATCCAGACAGTAAGAAGATATTTTATATTAAGATGCTTTTAAAAAACAGTTTATTGTTCACCAAGTGCAATATGCTAGTAACCACTGTATATAATGAAAGCATTCCGAATTTCATTATAAATATGTATTAATAATAAATATTATACTCGTTACATTTTAAGATTGATGAGTCTTCTTCTTACGTTGCTGATAAATAGATCTGACTTCTTGAAATGAGAATACCAGTGTGATTGAGGAATTACTATGCTAATTCTATCTTAATAAATAAAAACATGTAATATTTTTATGATATTAAGAATCTAAATAGTTTGCATACTGTACACATCTCAGTGTGTATTATATTCTAGTAAGTGAAGGGGGTCGGGTTAGTACTGAGTACACAATTATCAGTCAGTGTTCATGTTACTATGAAAACATCTCTGGAAAAAGCAAACACTAAACAGAATAAAACTATAATTAGAGGATTTTAATTGCAATGTTCTGTGAACTGTAACATTCAAGAGATACACATTCAACTGAATATCTTAGCTAAGCTCAAACAAACATTTTGCATGCCTTTTCATAATTACAGAGCAAAGGCATTTGAATAACAACATACTGTGTCATCAGCAGCTACAAGAAATAATTCCAGTTTGCACTATATAACCTCATACTTATTGTGAGGGTTTTCCCAGGTCCAAACTCTTTCTACTTCTCCACCGTAGCAGTTTGATGAAGTTGAGACTTGCACTGAAGATTTTGTCATGCTGAAAAACCATTTTGTAAAATATGTCAATGGGTAGATCTCCATTTGGATCTGCATACTTCAGAGTTGTCATTGGAGTATACAAGGTGTTGGTCTGATGGCGAAAAGGTGGGTTTTCTGCAAGAATTATCTTTACTGTATGCTGTAGAGAAGGAGAAATAGAATTTTCAAAGAACTTTTACCAAAATAGTAAAGTAAAATCACAGTTTTCAGTTAAACTGTGGAAAAGTAGAAGAATAAAGTGCTAGAATTATATAAAACTCTGTATATAGTTTTATTAGAACTCACTAGAAATTCTTCTTAAAAAATTTTAAGGCCACAGGAAGTATTTCTGTTTCTCTATAGCATGGTGATAGCACCTGACACCTAAGTATCCTGAGGAGTCTTCCAAAATTATTGTGGGCTTATATGCCCACAGTAGGTAGATCCTCTCTTTTACAGTTCAGTGGGAAATGATCAGGACAGTGCATTTTGCAGCAAGATCTGGGAATCTTCAGTTGACACTGAAGCTATTCCTTACCTGCGAACACCTGAAATCATTGTCCCCTCCCACAGCTTGCCTAAACTTGTCTTCCTGCAGGAAGCCCCAAGCACCAGAAACATCCTTGTTTCTTTTATTGAGCCTTGGTGGTCTGGGGTGGCTGAGTGAGCTTCCCTTAGTGGAGGGATTATCAGTGAGATGGAGAGGACAGGGCTTTACCAGTGGTGGGAACCTTGTGTGGATGTATGCTAACAATGCAGAATATTCAGACTTCACCAGAGGATGTAAAGGGCATCTAATATCTCAGTGGTATTTAAATTATAATTCATAGTTGTCTTCAATACTTCAAAATGAACATTCTTCTAATATTTTATAGGCTTTTTTTAAAAACTCTGAAGATTTTCTTGAATTTTTAAAAACCCTATTTAATTGTGTATATTACATTTAATTAAATCTAATGCTTCTACCAGAAAAACCCAGCAACCAACCACTACATTCACAAATTACAAAGAAAAAAGTATTTTAAAAAAAGATGAATTTTTGATGAGTTACCTCTGCAACATCTTCAGCACTTTGTCCCAAGCTCTGGAAAATTTGTTTGTAATTTTTAAGGTAAATATTAGTAAACATCTCAGCTGTTTCTTCATCTGCAGCCGAAAGATCCATTTTCATTCCATATTCAAACACTTTTCTTTCAAACTCTGTAACCACTGGGCCTGGTTCAATCAAACTTAACCTGTTCGAAAAAAAGGCCTACTGGTTGTTGACTATCCTCCATGGAAAATACACCCCTCAATCCATCTCAAGGTATCTCACCCTGTGTAACATTCTGATGGATTTGCACTTGCTCACTCTCTGTGATGAGCCCTTCAACTTTTTAATCTGTGAATTGGCTAGGAAGGCTATTATCCTTTCTAATAGCCTTTAACTGTTCAGGAGAACATGTTTATTTTAACAGCTAGATCTTTTTATTTGCCTATATAGTGTGAAGAGTGTGAGCATTTCTATGCCTTTTGTGATGTACAGTTTTCAAGGGCTTCTCAGTCTGTTTAACAGCAAGCTTTCAAGATTTTTTACTGCCTCCGCATATATTTTAAACTATCTAAAATACAATTGACACCAGTGGATCAATACCATTTACACCAGTAGATCAATGCCATTTACACCAGTGGATCAATACTTACTGCAGTTTGAACTTGAGTGCTTGTATAGCTAAACTTTCGCAGAATCCTTCCACAGCAAACTTAGATGCAGCATAAACATCATTAAATAAGATGCCTGATGGTACAAACAAAACATCCTGAGAATGTGATTGTATCCAACGTACTAATTGTTTAATTTTTAAAACTTATGTGTTTTCCCAAAATTTTTTGTCTTGCTGGGAAAACATTAGAGAAATCCTTGTATATACTGAATCTAAATACTTACTTTTGCCTATGTTCTCAAAATTGCTTAGTGTAGGAAAGATGCTTGACTAATGCTTTTCCTCCTCCTAGCTGATGCTGTGGTCTCCTTGGATGATATTATTTTGTAGTCTAAAATATGAAAGTGTCTGTACATCTAACACTATCTGCATTATTTATCAGCAAGACTTTAATAGGCTCTAGATGAACACAGAGGCTGAGTGTAATGCAGGAGATACAATTATGCAAGAGATCCAGTTTGCATCTGAGTGATTTATAAAAAGCACCACATCAGTCCATTTAGGTGGAGTGTAAGTGTTGTATTAAAATACCAGTTCTTGGAGTTTGATGGCAGATGCTTGCTCACCGGAATAATCCAGGTGAGATCAGTGTTGCAGTTGTAATAATTGAAAAAAAATACAGCTAGACAGGATGGGACACAAGAGTAGGAACACCATTATCTGTCAGTAAAATCTGACTCTCGAGCTTTATGAGATTAAAAATTTTATAAAAAGGTGGTACAGTTGTCTGGGATTGGATTTTATTCTATTATTATTGTGCAGCATAGAGAGTGTAGTAAGCATGTTTGTCTGTTCCCATAATTTTTTCCAAGAGGAAAAAGTAATGCTAAGCCCTATTTTCCAGATAATAAAAATGCAACAATCAAATTTTTAAAAATTGTAGAGTTTAAGTTAAAACTTAAAAAAGTCTGCTCTTCAGGTTTTGTTGTTAAAATGCCGTGAGAGTAGCCGTGTAGTAACAAACTACCTGGATGCATAAAACCCATCAAGTGCTTTTTGTAGTTGGAACTTCAGCATTACAAAGCACAAGAGTCAGATATGCCAGCTCCTACCTTTTTTTTTTTTTTCCTTAAGATAAAAAGAGGAAAGCTTTAGATTTTGAACACTGAACTCTTAGTTCAAGCAAACAGGAAAAACCAACCTTACCTTGTATTCCCATGACACTGCTTATTATAACTATATGCCCACTCTTTCTCCTCTTCATGTCAGGCAAAATCTCTTTCAGGAGTCGAACCAGGCCGAAGAAGTTGGTATCCATCACAGTTTTCATTTCATCTATGGTCTGACATTCAATAGGGCCAATGAGCCCCATTCCAGCATTGCTCACTGCACAAAATGGGAGACAACAGCAAGCAAAAACCTCCATAAACATAAACTTGTAATCTTTACTGGAATGTATTTGAGTGTAATGGGAGAATTAAGGGTTAGATGACCCTAAATAATCTTTAAAGAAAGGATTAAAATATGTTAGTCACTAGAGCTTTCCACATACACTTGATATTTCCATATGTCTTTGTTTGTGCTTTAAATAACATTATCTGGTATTTTGCATGTTAACTAATTTATTTCTGGTTAGTCCTTTTTAAAAATCTATATATAAAGGGATTACAGGAAAATGAGTCAAGAAATATCTGTATTTGTTTATAATTCAGTATTAAGAATTGGAAGCTACAGTCAATACCCATAGGAGTGAACAGAAGTCTTCAAAAAGTGATAGACCAAGCCATATTTGGTCTGGTTTTTGCTTTATTAACATTCATATCTTCAAGAGGAAATAAACCCCCAATAAAATAAACTAACAAACCAAAACACACACTTCCATTGATTTTTATTTGCCTTCTGGATATTTATAAGTGGGGAATGATGATAGGACTGGCATTCTGCACTAGAAGTAGTATGTCAAATTAGAGTATAATAAATTTCACAGAAACAGTTGTTAAGCACTGCTTTAATAATTAATCAGAAAAAAGGCAGGTCCATAATTTTCTATTAGGTAAGATTTAATAGCTCATGGTGTAAACATTTCCATCTTACTAAGATACTAATATTTATTTCTAGCAAAACAGTATGAAAACACTTCCTGTAGAATGATTGGTAAAGTACCATTTCGATTCTCAATACAAAATGAAAATATCCTTACTTTCTTTGCATCTATTCTTTTACTTGCTAATTCCCAAATCCTGTTGCTTTCTTAGCAGAGACAAGTGTTACCTTCATTGTAAAATGGGCTATGCTTCATCAATAGGGTCCTCCTCATGAAGGTGCCAATTTAGGCAAAATTTCTCACATTTTCTAAAAAATATATCATTTTATCCAAGACACCCCTCTGGGATCAAGTTTCTCCTTTGTAGACAGGGAAAACAGGCTTCCCTACTTCACAGAAGCAGGGTGAGAGTTAATCCACTCATGTCTGCATGAAGTCTTGAGCATCTTGAACCAAATATACTATGTGATTATTATTACTTTGATAATTTAAAAAATACACTAATGAAACTTCTCCAGGGTATCTGAGATAATGTTTTATAGAAATCTGGTATCTGTTCATAGCACACACATCCTGTACTTGCCTAGGACATCAATCCTTCTGTCAGGGATACTATTCACACAAGTTTTAATAGACTGTTCATCACAGACATCCAGTTGTTTAATTTCGAGAGTTTTGCCCAGCCTGTGACCTGCAGCTTCCTCCAAGGGTTCTTTCTTGGCCAGATTCCGCATTGTGGCATACACTGCAACACACCAGAAGCAACACTTACCAGAAATAAAATTTTTACTGTGGCAGTCTTACTGAGAAGTATCAAAGAACATTGCTTTTACATCCAAATCTTAAGTATCAGTGATAGAAACCAGATAAAAACTAAAAGTGAAAAGATTCTATTTTCAACATATATTGTCACTAATTTCCCGGTCTAGTTCTGAAATCAAGAAATTCCGAAGTAGAATTAAATAGTATGTTTGCACTGTATGTTCTTGACAGTAGAATGGGAAAACAAACCAGAAACAAGTCACCAAACTGAATACAACTGCCTGTTAAATCACAGAGAAAAAAACGGCACCATCTCAAATAGTATGTTTTTATAAAGAACAGATAGCTTGTTACCTTTAAATCTTTTCTGTTCATCTTTTGCCATTTTTACAGCTAATGCCAGCCCAATTCCTGAGGAGCAGCCTGTAATGAGGACATTTCTTCTTGCCATTCTTTTCACTGAGTGGTTCAGTTCTTCAGAGGAGCAACAATGTAAATGTAACTACAGCATGATGTGACTGGCTTTTAATGCTATCTCCTGCTTCCCTGAGTCAACAAATCTGAAAATGCACACCTGGACCTTGCATGATTAAGGGATAATCTCCAGCTAGACAAATAGAAGCAGATGCTCCTACATGTGCTTGTAATCTGCATTATCAAAACTGATTATATTTAATACAAAACTTGATTAATCTATAAAATGAAGCATTTGCAAATTACATGGATTTTTTAAAATAGAATAACCAGCTTGCACAGTACTGGCAGGAAAAGCTTTGCCACAATTATAATCCATCTGTAGTGCTAAGACCTCCACTCATATCTATGGAAAGTGAACTGCACCCAGAGTGGGATCCCTCTGCTAAAGTTTTTCAGAATTCCTTCACCTACAGCACCCTTCTTGTTCTTTTGCAACAGATTGAGGAATTGATTTCTTCCCTGATGCCTTAGTATTGTAAAAGTCCTAACAGGCATTACAGGGAAAAAAAACCAAATTGAAAAATGTGATGTGGATTCTGAAAGAGACAAGTCGTTGGACAGATTCCTCACATTTCCTTTTGGCAGTGTTCCCAACCAACAAGAGAGAAAGCAAGCGAGTATGCTGCAGCAGAGAACTGACAGGGAGATGTTGAACAGACCAGCTTCACTACAGTCTTGCTAAGACTGAAATGTCCTTTCAACACTTGACTCTGCAACTGACAAGTCAGAAATGTAAAAAAAAGAAGTAGCCTGAAGTCTAAGTTTTGGAGGAAATATTTTGCATATAAACTGGATTAAACAGAGGGGCATTTGGACTGGCACTTCAGTGCATTTTTGTTTAACATACAGTAACTGTAGGCATACTACATTCAGGAAGAAAATCAGTCCCTTGTTTCTGACCTGAGTGACAGGAAAAAGAAAGACCTTAATAAGCAATTAGCCTTATGAACAGCATTCAGCTAATTGCAGCGCCACTATAAAACAGTAAAATGTTTTCAAACAATCAACAACCCCAAGTTAATGCAACACACTTCAGAAGAATGGACTTAGTCTTCCAGGGTTTGCACAGATGTAAATCAGTTAGTAACTCAAGAAAAATAGGACACCACAGAAATATTTAACTGAAATTATGTTTAAAAAGAAGTCCATCCTTTCCAAAAGAAATAAATTGGCTTGACCAGTGTAAGTGAAATCATTAACTTCTCAGGCAAGCAAAAAAATAGCAAAATATCTAAAGATAAAATATAATTATGATTCTACTTATTAGTCAGGTTTGACTCAAGGTTTAACCAGATAAGTTAGTATACAGACAAAATTTTAGTGCAAATGCTGTTTAGCTGATTCAGAGATTAGGCAAATTGCTTTTGCTGCTCATGCACATTTATATTTAGTGCATGTAGGAGGAGCAAACAAGGCTTTATGCAATGCTAGTTAGTGGAATTCCACTAGTGTTGTGATGCAGCTGTAATTACAGATTGGTTCAATTTTCTACTTGAAATCCTTGTTTGAAGGGCTTATATATGCCACTGCTTTCAAAAAATCCATCTGAAATTTGATGGATACACTTCTAGGCTGAAGGCAAAGTGATGTGCATAAAGAAAGTTAAAAAATAAAAGTAGTTTAATTTGCAATTATTGCACCGATCCACCTAATACTAAGGTATTTCCTTTACAGTCATGCAGAGAAACAAATAACTTGATTTAAAATGCACAATATATTTATTTCTGTAAATAACAGTGGATTTTGTCACATCATAATTTTCATAATAGCAGAATAAATAATTTGAAACTGCAGAAATACTTCAGGTGAGTGTATCTTGACCTTGTCAATGGTAGCAGAATGTGTGGCTGGTTTTGTAGAACCACTTAATGGGGAACATGTGGCATTTGTGGAACGTGTTTACATAGAGTGAAAGGCCCAGTACTGCCCAAAGAGTTTAGCACACTGCCACTTGCAGAGCTGATGAAATATATCAGGTAAGTTTGTTGGCCAAGATACTTTCACTATGCAAAATGCTTAACCGAGGCCTAGTATTTAAACCGAAGTACATTCAATTCTGTTCCTCCGCTTTATATCAAATAACTTTAGTAACCTGATTTTCTGAAGTATAAATCACGTCTTAATGCACATAAATCGTGTGTGCATTAATCAGACTTAGACTGAGGCCTCAAAACTGTATTTGCAGTTTCTGATGCTTATGTAAATATAAAAGTGGGGCCGCTAGCCATTCATACCAGCTAAATTGTGTAGTACTTTCGGAAACCTGGAAATAAATATGTTTTAGAATGCATAGTTATGATGCAAATTTAGTCAATGGGAATTTTTGTAAGGATTTTCATTTGATTAAAAATAACAAAAGAAACAAGCTCAAGCTTTATGGCCCTGTCCCACAACACTTGCCATCTTAAAGATGCTGCCTGGAGCAAAGCAAGCTGGTTTTGCCAGTGTCTATGACCAAATCAGTGTCCCAAAATATTTTATAAACATGTCAGTTTTAATAAGATGTTGTGTCTGCAACACTGCATGCATCCAAAAAAGATAAAATACTCCCAAACAAAAATTGTTAATAAGGTAGTACCATTGTGCTTTTAATTAGAAGTGAGATAATGAAACAAATACAAAATTTAAAAACCTTGGGAAAAGATGACAGCTGAAATTAATCCTTACAATTTAAGATAAATAAACTTTATTTTAAAGTATAAAAAAATAAATTACTGTGTTATTATATGAAGGCAAGAATCTCAATAACAGTTGGAAAAATAAAAAGGTTGTCATCTGCTTCAGTGCAAATAACTACATTCCTTACTTAGAAATACAATGTTGAAATTTCCTCTTTGAATGTGAAATTACTGTGGCAGCAACAGCATTCCTGGGTTGCTGCTTGTCCAACTAGCAGCAGTCATTTCTTCACAGTTCTTGCCCCTGAAACAAAGTATCTGTGATTAATTACCATGTCTGAATCAATTTGTACCAAGATGTTACTTTTCATTATTAGACTTCATGTTAGAAATTCAAGAAAACTAACAGCAGGTCTCAAGTCCATGGCTGCTTTTTCCAATTCTGACCCCCTAGACTGATGTTATAAACTCTTTTTTGTTCACTGTTCCTGTAACTGAAGTGCATTTGCTTCTCAATGAGCACAACTTAGAAATTTTCCAATAGATATTAAGTTCTAGCAGGCAAGTAGGAAGATGTTATGCAGAATATTTTTGAGAAGAAGTCTTCATATGCAAATCCCTGTAAAAATTTTGTACAGTTTAAATGAGCACTGTCTTTCGAAATAACTCCTCTGTGTAAGGCTTAAGGTTTCATGTTGAATTGCATTGTTGTTCTTACATTCCTAACAACTTAAGTTTCTATAACTTCAGGAAGTGTGTGTAAAAACCCCATCGACAGTATCAAGGTATCAAATATCAAGAGGAAAAAAGCCTATGATGTCTACCAACACAGGGCAAGAAAAATAGCAACACAAATGTAAGCTGTATAGAGAAATAAATGCAGCCAAACACAGCGTGTTTGAGATTAGAGTTCTTTTGTTAGTTTTTAGAGCTGTAGCTTCCCCCTACCCCTCCTTTTAAAAATGAGTGTATATGCTGGATCTAATTATTCAACAGTTCATTTATAGAAAAAAACAGAGTTTTAGGTCTCTTGCGTATATGATACACAGCAGCTATGTTTACATTAGCCAGTGCACAACAAGAGACTGTAACAGCCACTACTATTTCACATCATATTACACTATGGTTCCTGTTAGTCATAAATTAAAAAAGAGATTATGTTGGTTCTGTTTATCTATCCATGTTGAGCTAGGTACTTATTCTTTATGAGGAATGCTATACATACTGTACAGAAACACTTGTAAGGAGCATATAAGCACCTTACAGATAATGAACGAAAGATTATTACAGTAATCTCTATTTTTTATGCTATGCACAGTTTTTCAAAAACATTGTAAAAATCACCCTTTTTAAAAGTCAATCATTGTAAGCATTAATTTTTTCCTACTTCACTTACCATTTTAATACAATGTTACTTCTCATTTCAAAAGGAACTATGGTCACAAAAAATCAGATTGCTGTAAATCCAATCTGCCTTTTTTTTTTTTTTTTTTTTTTTAATAAAGGAAAACACT
>VZRL01006024.1:316657-338241 GCA_013397895.1 Origma solitaria
TTTTTTAAATAAAGGAAATCACTCAAATTTTCCAGGAAAGTGAAAAAGCCATTCTTAAGGTACAGTGAGATATTTTCAGTTCCTTTATTTGGAATATTTACAACTTCTAAGGGTAGCAGAGTGCTGTATTGTTACAAAATCTTCACTGCAGATCGAAACAGAGTAAGAACAAAGAATGATTCAACTGCAAACTCTGTGACCTGGTTATTTTATGAGTCCCAAAGGGACGGAGTGGACCAGAACACAAATCAACCCTCCTGGCAGCTCCTTCCCTGAACTAATATATTTTCTGTAATAAGCAAGAAAGGTGGTGTATTAAGAAGAAAAAGAATGAGACAGACTGTACCCCTGGGCAAGACACATACTGCCCCTACACCCCTTTTCCCTAGATAGATTAGGCAATTTAGTTTTTAGAACTAGGACAGAAGGTTTCTGTGGAAGACTGGTAAATCAGTCTGCAATGTGTTGCTAATGGAGAAAGTGTTTTCTTACATTATGTTAACATACTCAACTTTTAAACAAAGAAGGAACCATATCATATTCTAGGTGGACCCAGAAGCCCTCTGCAACATATTTCATATTTTATGCAGAATGCTTCCAAAATCCAATGTTTTTTTATCTTCACTATAATGAAAATAAAATTTCATTTCCTTATCCCAAGCCTCTGAAGGAACAAAACCAGAAATATGTCTATTTTCAAAGCCTTTCTTATATCATTCTTAGGCCTCTCCCTACCTGGCATTACTTAGCAAAAACACAGCAATTTGTCTGCAGAGAAAGGGTCTAGTCAGCAATTTTACAGGGGCTAGCTAGGAAATTCTTTCTTTCAGAATCATCTCTTAGGAGAAGTTGGAAATTGTCAATGATACATGTGAAAGGTAGCAGCAGTCACTGTCCTGTTCTTGAGCATCATCAATAACCTAAGAGAATTCAAGATGGAAGAGCTGACATTGCTTTATTGTGCAGTGAAACAACCTTCATATTCAGCTGTGACATATTCAGCCAAGCCCTCATGTTCTGGAATACAGATCAAATGCCTTTGGTGTTCACACAGAAGTAAGGCGTCTCTGATATCTCACCCTTGGGAAAAGAAACACATGAATACAGCATAACTAAAGTGGCAGAGGCCATTTTGGCTTTGGTGTTTAGCTCTAGCTTGGAATCATCCTTGACTGAACTTACTTCTGCAGAAAGTTTGTTTCTTTCAGATCCCATTTGTACTTGTAGTGACAGATTCATGCACCAAACCAAAGATTTGTATAATTCATAACATTAGCTATCTTCTTGAGTCTCTCCATACACTCCCATTCACTCAGCCAAAAAATTCTCACTTCTCATTCCTACAAGCATGCAGATCTCACTGCTCTTTTGATGCAACAATTTTCACAAGATAGGTGCCTAAGTCATAAGAAGCTCTCATCATACAGCATATTGTTTTGTTTCATTTCAAGGAAGACCATGTTGTCCATAGCCAGAAAATCAAGTCCCTAAAGATAATCAGTAATCAAATTTCTCCCCAGGGAAAGCAGACAATTAAGAGTGTGCCATTAAATTTGTACTTTTAAACTAATTAAACTAGTTTAGGGAATTAAGATTTAGGAAACACCAGGATACAAAATACAATGATTGTAAGAGAAGTAATGACACTTATGCTAAAGAGGCACCGTATCATTTCTTCTAGGCAGTACAGTAATGGCAATAAAAACTGATAATTTGTTTTGTATCCAAGGTATGTTTTACCTTTCCAAGAGCTTCTAGGCTATGTTGATTTCTTTCATTTTCTTTTTTTCTTCAGCTGATTTATTTCCTGATCTCTCTGGAGCAATTCAAACTCTTTTTTGCGAAGCTCACCTTTAGAATGCTGGAGTTTCTTCTCTAAGCTTTCAATCTGAACAGAAAATACAATTAAGTCAGAACCAATATTTTACCAAAGTCAGAACAATTTTACCAAAAAAAACCCAAAACAAAGAAACTGCAGCACACAAAACAAACAAAACTCACAAATATTGTCAGTATTACCCCTGACTTTGGATTCCTCTGTCAATTTTTTATTTTGTCTACATTTTCCTTTACTAAAAGAGCAGTTTGGGAGCTGTATCATATCAAGTGAAAAAATAGGTTTTTGGTTTTGCACTGTTATTGCCTTGCAAAATTTATAGTTTTAATTGACAAACAAAGTATTTTTATTGGTACATTATTAAGATACTTGCTTCCCTCTCCCTATAATAAAAAAGAGTTTTCATTTTCCAGATTAAATCTGGCCAGCTATTGTGTCCCAGGACCAGACTTCCTCATAGAATTAATTAGCTGCCCTTTGTTAGGGAAACTGTGTGTTTTATTAAGCAAGAATTACCTGTTTATGGCATTCCTTAATTTCCAGCTCCGACTTCTCTAAATTGCATTGTAATTGAATTATTTGTTGCTCCATTTCTCCCTTATGTTCATGAACTGTCATATCCAATTGTGTAATCTAGAGGTAAAAAAGAAAGAAAAGGAAATCTTTTATTTTGAACTAATGTGCAGATTTTAAGAAGCAATATTACAAACTACGAAAGCAAAGTGAATGAAATTAATCCTTTGTAGCCTGAAGAGTATTCTCTCGAGTAGTCAATACAAAGCTACACACTAGTTGTTTCATTTAAATAGTGGCCAAACATAAAAATAAAAGGGGGAAATTGGGAAAAAGTCCATAACTGAATACGTTAGGCTCTCATATGCAGAATGCAAGCCTAGTTCTCCTTTTAAAAGAAGTATGTGTAGTTTATTATACTAATCCACCTTGTTAGGAAGTGCCAAATTTTGCCAAACCAAAAAAAAAAAAATCAATTCATCAAATGTTTCGATGAATTCCTGGAGCAGCTCACTGTGGCAAAAATATAGTGCAAGATATGGCCTCCCTACAGTGTCAGTTCCTTAAACAGATTTATTCAAATTCCCACTCCTCCTTCTCTCTGAACATCACATATTCTTGAATACAAAGGCTGTTAACTCCTGCAGGAAGAGGCTTATTCTAAGTGACAGAAGAAGAATTTTCCCATGATGGGCCTCAAGTCCTGATGCCAGACCAAAAGACTGAAAGTATTTCAAGTAAGTTACAGAAATGTATTCACAACAAAGATACCATTTCACATTTAGAGGGTGCTTTAATGTGAATCAGATATACTTCAGTGCAAACCAGGAAAGGAATCTATCACCTCCAAGCACCCTTCGGCACAGATCTTTCCCTCCTCTTAGCACACATCAAGATGAGAAGAGTTGTCCCACAGCTTTATCACTAATGAGGAGGCTTGGGACAGGTTATGGCATAAGGCTTCTGTTCTATTAAAACAATAGTCTGTGGTCCCTCAAGGGAGCACAACCTGATTTTCCTGGTGCCATAAGGCTTCAGCAACACAGGTTTGGAGGCTGACACTGTGGCTGTAGTAACCACTACAGTTTGAGACAATATATCAAAGCAACCAAACTTAGCAGGCTTTTTATAAGTTATCTACCATATAACAGGAACAATTGTCAGTAACATGCCTGAAAATTATCTGACCTGAGCCACTCTTTGTTTCAGTTCCCAATTCCTTTCTTTCAGTGCTTGGTCCATCTCAAGGAGTTCCTGCTTTTTGTCTTCAATTTCACCCTTGCAATACCTGAAATTCTCATATGTTTAACTGCTTAATACACATTCAGTTGCTTAAAGTATCCAGCTTGAAAATCATGAGACCTATTTCTTACTTAAAGCATATTACCCTAAATTGATTGCAAGGAAATAAACCCAAATAGAATAATTCTATTAATTATATTCCAGGTTGAAATTCCTAATAACTTCATTATTCAAGTTATTTAATTGTCTATATCAGGATTCTTTAAAAAAAGAAAGTATCCTTAATTTGTGGTCAGAAAGGAAACATGACTAATCTTATGATTACTTCACAGCTTTGGGATTCAGAAAATAATTTCGGCAGATTTTAAAACAGAATTCCCCAAAAAGAATTCAGAAACACTTTTAGAAATTAAAAATGAGCAGAGGATCTCAACTATCAAATTATCTTATAACCACAAACCACCTGAAAATTATAGAGAACTGCTAAGAACATTAAAAAACCCCATCCAAACTACTTGCTATTCTTAAAGAATAACTAACACAACTAAGCTTTCATGAATGAAAAGACACCAGCCTACCTGAGCTCAGTTGTTAGATCCACGATAGCAATGCGCTTCTCCTCCAGAGAGGACTGTGCATTCTGCAATGCATCTTGCAATTCCTGAAGCTGTGGTAAAGTGATCTTTAATTCTCCACGGGCTTTCTGTAATGCACATTCCAGTTCTGCTATTTTCTGTAAGGCTTCCCTGTGGCAAGTCTCAGCTTGAAGCAGCTTATCTTCTAAATCATTCACTGTTTTACAGACACACCACAAAAGACAGAATGCTTAATTATCAGTACAGCAGGGTCTTTATGCAACACCACTACCTTGTAGCACTTGTGGTCATAATAAATTTTCAGTATCGTTATTTTTTACAACAATCTAGAAAAACGGTGACTTCTTATACAAAACAGTTTTTATGGCACCTCAGTACTTGCTAGTTTTATTCAGTTCATAATCAACAATGGACTTGAAACATGAGGATATATCTAAGAACATCTGGCCAAGAAGACAGTACAGAGACAATATAGTAACTGAGTATGTAGCGCTAGGAAAAATGCAAGCAGAATTGCTGGTATTTCTCTGGCTTAAAACAATGGTACAATTAAACTAAATGGAAAAGGATGGATTGGAAAGTTTGTTATTTCCATAGACTTGTGGAGTTTTCTGTTTGTTTCAAAGAGCTGAATTTTTGTGAATAGCATATGCCTTTATTAAATCTGTGTCTTGTTTGACTATCACATTAAGGATGCACATTACCAATTCACAGGGAACTTCCACATTTCACCTGGGGTAAAGGTAAATACCAAAAATGTGAAAATTTGTAAAAGTACGTTTAAAAAAAGTTTGTGATTTTTTCTGGGTTGTGGGGGTGTTGTTTGGTTGGTTTTGGTTTTGTTTGGATTTTAAAAAATTATTATTTTTTGACTCTCATGTACTTGATTATGAAATTGGGAGGGTAGTAAAAATGTCTAATACATATAGAGGACTAGTTTACTGATAGGGAGCCTGAGAAGCAAAATAGCCAAATTACCCTCATTTGCCTTTTTATGGAGCTCTGATCTTGCTTCTTCCAAAGTGATATCCAACTGATTTATCTGCAGTGCTTTGTTTTCATCATCTTGTTTTAATTGCACTACTTCTTTTTCCATGCCAGTAAGTTCATTCTTGCACTGATCCAGCTCCAGTTTAATCTGTCTAACAGAAGCAACCAGAATAAAATGAACCATGGAATAACAAGAGCAACATGCTCTAAGACAAGAATTTGTGAATAAAATAAAAGTCATGTTAAGTAGGCTTTTCTTGTAATCAAAATTATATTCTTTAAGACTAGCAAGCTCCTGTAGAATGTATAATCTACAATTACAAGCAAGTTAATACATTTATAAATTGAACTACTTTATGAAGTGCTGTCTTAAGGCTAAATACATTGCCAGGCCATGCATTAATTCCATTGGAAAACTGTTCCAGAAATGGATGCCTCTGCTAGTCAGAAGCTTCCCTCTGACTTCCAGTCTGTGCTCAGAGACCGAAGTGCATAAGTAAACAGCTGAACACCATTTCAGAGAGCAGTCTTTCCCATCCATATGTCCATGTGCAGAATACACCTCTCACTTACACCAAACCTACCTGATTGTACAATTAAGTTCATCCACCTTCTGTCTATTTAAATCTGCTTCTTGAGCAGCCAGACGAAGTTTCTCCTCCACCTTTCTCAACTCATCTTCTGCACATACTTTCCGCTTCTGAAGCTCTTTTTCCAGATTGGATACCTATTTAAAATGGCATTTAAAGAGTACTTTTGAATTACATACCAAAGAAATACATGTCCTTGTCTTGTAACTCACATAGGGAGAGCTTTTACACAACAGATTTCTTTATAGTCTGTATGCAATTTAAGACTAAAACTCCAAACATTTGAAAGACAAATTGTTTGTAGTAAATATAACAAGATGCAACTTTCTGAATTTAAATGCGCCTCTCCTTAACTGCAATCTAGGGTTTGATTTTCTAAGTACCTAGCCAATCTAATGCTAGCTAGAATTTTCGATAGCTCAGAACCTGGCTTAAGATAAAACAAGCCACTAAACTCTATGTTAGATATATCTAAAATGATAACTGTCAACTCAGTTATCAAAGAAATATTCAGATTTTATAGGTATTATGAAAACATATATAAAACAAGCCACTAAACTCTATGTTAGATATATCTAAAATGATAACTGTCAACTCAGTTATCAAAGAAATATTCAGATTTTATAGGTATTATGAAAACATATATAAGGCATTTAATTTTCTCTGTATATGTAGACACTTCTCACCATACTGTACCTGCTTTTCAAGTTTAATTTGATTGTCTTCCAGCTCCCCATTTCTAATTGTTTCTTGTTGTAACATTTGCTGCTGATGATACAAAGTTTGTTGCAGGAGAATATTTTGTTCACTTATGTCCTGAATATTCTGACCTTTTATTTTTATTTCTTTCTGTAAATAATGAAGCTGAAAAGACATTTATTTTCCATTACAATAAAATATTTTTATTTGCACTTGCATTAGCTATTCTCTGTTAATGAGCACAGAATCACACTTGCGATTCAATAAAAATTTGGGTCTGAATTTAGTTGCATTACAGTTTCAACAGCACATAACAAACCTTATAATTCATTGCTGAGTTGTACTCTGTAAGGTGAGGAAAGTAGTAACTTCTCAGCCCCAGGTTCTGATTCTTGCTTTCTAACTATAGCTTGTCAATATTTTAAAAACATATGTAACAGATTTTTAGTTTCTAAATAACTGAACTACTTTTATTTCTGCCAGTCTTCTTTATTTCTCAGAGTCCTTATTTTCCCTTTGAGATTCTGTTCTCAGTCCTCCCCTTTATTTCTTTCTGCCTATATGACAATAGTCATTCCAATAAAAAATGGAGTTTTGAGTGCCTGACTTGTTTTATGTTCAATAGTCTGGTTTCTCAGTGGTGAATGCCAGGGGGAGCTGTTCCAGGAAACAAACACAAGAGAAGTGTTCTTTGAAAAAAAAAAAAATCCAAAAGAAATCACTAACTGCTCACTCTGAAGAGAAGTACTGACTGGAACTTATTAATGAAAACAGTGGTCACAATTACAAAGCCTCACTTGCTACACTTGATGTTTCACACAGCATCCAGTCCCTCCGTATGCAGTATAAGAACACTAGGGTTTAGGGCTTAGGAAGCAGCAGTAAATATCCCAGGCTTATGAGTGACACAGAGCACAGACCTCCACTGAGTTAATCCTGTACAAGGTCTAGTAATCTCCATCTGACTAAAGCCTCTCTCTCAGCAGGTAGGCCAGCACTGACATGATCAGACTACTGTATAATTAGTTCACCCACAAATAAAAATTCATTCTAATATTAAAATTAACTCTTTCTTGCTTTCATGTAGCAGTAGAAAGGATGAAAAAACTCAGGATCTTGAAGTAAACATTTTCTTATGCCCAGGACTTCTTCCCCATTAAGACAGTTAAAAACCAGATCAATTATGTGCACTTAAATTTATATCGCAGTAGCGCTCTCTCCATTTTTTCCAAGATAATGCTTTGTTTCACATAATTCTGATTTTGTTACTTCTTTCAACAATTCATTTATCTCAGTGCTTCTTTTCCCTTGACTTATCCAGTGTTTCTTAGTTATGATTTTCCCCTTTACCCTCACAAAATGTATCATCTTTTCCCAGCTTACTTTCTATTCACAGTTCCTGTTGCAAATTTTGGCTGTTATTTCATAAACTTTTAGATTAAATCAATCATAACAAGTGTTCTCTGCAATACAGAAGAGTTGTAAAACAACCTGTTACCTCTTCAGACCTTTCTTTCAGCTGATTTTCAAACATCTCCTTATTTTCTTGTGACTGACTCAAATACAGTGCAACTTCTTCCTTACAAACATTTAGTGCTGACTCAAGTTGTCGTACCTAGTTGAATGCAATAGATTACTTAAAATTGCATGGCATGGTTTGTATTAACTACTCTAAAAATCATGTTAAAAGACATCTTTGTGTAAAACATCAGAAAAGCTACATTTTTATTGCAAGAGTATTAAAATAGTCACAGAAGATTATAGTGAACTTTAAAATTGAAATAGTCTTCCAAAACGAAAATTATTTGTGAAATTCAAAATTGTAATACTTTAGACTGTGTTTATATCAGATGAGACTATCAGTTATGAGAAGATATGCCAGCATTTGTCAGTAGCTAGAATTTAAAAGCAAGCATATGGTCAATACCAAGTCATTAATCCATCATGTTTTATTACATATAGAACTGTGTAAATAAATTTGGAATTATCATCATAGGTGAGTTGACACACATTTTTTTTTTAAAAAAACTACTCAGATCTTAGTACAATTCTTTTCAAAAAGTTACCAAGCAGCATGTTTTCCCTTTCTGCACTGGCAGACAGTGCCTGACTTTGACTGAAACAGAAGGGAAGAGCTTTGAGCAGTGCCAACATTGTTAATCTATTTTACACTTTTAGTGTTCTTTTGGATTTGAGTAATCTCTAACACATACTTTATAACCTAGAACTGATAGAAATTATAACAAACAAACCCCCAGAGATCTTAAGGCAAAATAATTAAACTTTTCTTAATTATTTAGTGTTTAGTTTCATGCTAGGATTTCTCATCAATGAGAATTGTGCTGATTTCAGCTGCAGAATGACTCATGCTTTCAGTTTTGCAATCTGACTGCCAGTTTTCTAAACCATATTGGATGTATATCTCTGTCCCCAGCTGATTCAAGGGCTTTTTGAAGAGAAATTACAGTATGTCTTAATTTTAAATCTCTGGGAAACATCCCAAATACTACAAAGCCACTTGGACAGAAAATAGGTCCAACACAAGCTCAGAAAGATCATGCTAACAGCAAAGCCCACAGTATCTTCTCCTCCTGATATCCTGAAGATTTAATACTGTTTGAAATCTGACTGGGGTAAATCCCCACATGGCACTGGTTTATTAAAATACTGTTGGAAGTGCTGCATGGAAAATATTTATCAGGCAAACACTAGGAAGAGGTATAGATGGCTAAAAAATTACCAATATTATAGTATCATATATATCTACAATATATGCCATATATAGACTAAAAGCATATGTAACATTAGCTCTGTGAGACAATGTTGGACTTTTAGAGTACAATAAGCACAAGTTTGCCCTATTTGGAACTACAGTAATTGTAGAAAGCAATTATGCATTGCATAATCTCTTACTGAAGGTTTCATCATACTTCTTTTAATTTTAAAAAAGAAAACAAAACAAAATGAAACAACGGATAAAGAAATACTTCCGATAGATGACTTCTGGAATATTTACTTAAGACAAATTTCTATAAAACAGTTTCTCTACAGAAGATAAAAAGAAATACACCGTTACTGCAAACTTTAAAACTATTACTTGAAAATTACAAGGAGCTTACTAACTTTGACTTTTTCTTCTGTTAACTGACTTTCCAGCATCTTCAGTCCTTGATCTTTCTTGACGTTTTGATTTTCCATTTCCTGTTTTTACAGATATTTTTATTCAAGAGAAAAAAAATATAAATCTTACATAATGTAATAAATACAACATCAGTAATTTAATAAAAACTCATATTCAGAATCAGGAAAAAAATGCAGATCAGTGTATTTAAAACACAATTGCTTGCATAATGTGTTTGTGTACATGATACTCTGAAGTGAATTTGGTAGCTGATTGATGTCTCTTCATATCCTGCAGCAGCAGGAGTTATTAAAAGGAATAAAACATTGTCATACTAGAACATTCTGGGTTTTCCACCTAACACAGAATTGATGCGATTGTTCTTTACCCAGATCTCTTTCATTACAGAGAGAAGCCTAAGGGGCAAACCAGAGGCATAAAGAGAATGCTAAGACAGAAAATACAGAAAGGTCATTAAAATTTATACAATGTATAGCAGTGGTAGTAGCAGTCACTTGTGACTACACTAGATTCAGTCAATTACTCAAACAAGAATTAAGAAGCAAAAACATAAGCATCATTTATTTTCCCCAATTTTTTCCTGTATTTATGGATATGCTTTTCACTATTTTTAGTCACTTGTTTGATTTGCATTGAAAGAAGGTCAAGAGCCAGCCTTACCTCTCTGCTTCCTATTAGCAACCCATCCAACGATTCAATGTGATGCTGTTTATGTATAACCTCTTGTTGTAAAATAGATATTATGTTCTCTTGTTCAATGAATTGTTGATGTTTCTTCTCCAGCTGTGTCCGAAGCTGTGCATTAGTAAATGGCAATTTTATTATTTTAACATGAATTTGTGCATCTAAATATGTCATTCAGTTCTATTCACCCCTCATTTTTATAATGAAAATTAAATACATTCCTGCCATCAGCAACATTGCAGTCTTAAAATTATCGAGAAATCCCAAGCACTTAATATCTTAAATCCAGAGGAGAATGAGGGCAGACATAGTGTAATTGTCTGTCATCAGTCAAAACAATAAAGACATGCACACATTCTTTAGTAAAAGATGAGGATCTTCTTGAACAGCTAGAAAAAAATCACAGTTATATTTCTAATCACATGGAGCAACAGACTTCTTCTCTAAAGACTGAAAAACCTATCAACAACTCTCCCTGAATGCAGATGCTCGTAAGGCTCAGACTGGCAGAGGCTGAGCCAACAAGAGAACATTTTTAGAAGCTGTCATGCTTTAAAACCAGTAGACACTAAAGCTATACTTTATTTTTTTCTGGGTGTTTGGAGCAAAGAACAACAGTACTCTTCCTATGTCCTTATTTCTCTTCAGTTGAGCAGGATATGACTATTTCAGAGGGAAAGTTGTATAGTTAGTTTGATGGTAACTGTATTAAAATCAGGAAATGTAGGGAGAAGAAAGGGCTTTTTGACAGAACTTTTTTAATGGATGTGTCTCGAAATTATAAGACAAATTAACACAGGAGAAAGTTACCAAGTATAACACTCACATATATTACCACACAATAAAGGTCTTACTAGGTCAATCTGTTTCGCCATTTCTTTGTGCTGCTCAAGGTGAACCAACTTTTCATTTTCAAAAGCATAAGTTATTCTCTCATGTTCTTCACTGATCGCTGTTTCCAACTCATGAATGCGTCTGTTTTTGCCCTGGTAAGTGGCAATAATAAAAAGACTTAATAAAAACATTTAGCTGTGATATTAAACTGTTTTATTTCATCATCTAATTTCTAGATTTTATAAAGGAAAAACAAAGAAAATACTGAAGTTACACAGAGCATGTGTCATCTCAAAGGATGTCACACCTGTAACACAGGGACAGAATGTCAGTAAAGGCAGCCACTACAGAGAAAAGTGTCTGCTGGGATGGACTTGGCAGACACCACTGGCACAGATAACAACTCTTGACAAAGACAGACAGAAATTCTGTGTTCATATCGATAGATGGAATCTTTAAAATACCATTTTGCAGATGTTTTTATTTACAAATCTACATTTATTTCACTGAGACTAATGACAATTCAACAGGGCCAGATCCTCACTGCACGTGACCACAAGGAAAAAGTAACATGTCCATTAATAACTTAGCACATTCAAAGGCAGGGAAAAAAGGATATTTTACTTCAAACAAGATTCCGTTTTTAAAACCCGTGTTCCCTAAAATCTGCACTGACTATTTAGCAGATCTGAAAGTTTACACATCTTGAATACAGAGAATATGACTGTTATGTTAAACTTTTATGACTTTTTACATAAATGTAGTTTCTCGCTGAGAATAGTTTACCATGAGCTCCTGTTCCAACTCAGCATTTCTTTCTGCAGCAGTGGAATAAGCAATAGTCTTTTCTTCCAACTGTTTCTCAAGTGCAGAAAGTTGAGAAGATTTCTTTCTTATCTGAAATTAAATATGGCACAAAACAGCATGTAGACAACAGTTTCAGGTTTATTCAAATATTTGTATACACTTTCTTATCACCAATTCCATTTTAGCTATCTCTATAGTATTTTTAATAAATTGGTTGATATATTATATTTTACTACTTACAGAGAAAGATTCAGGACAATTTACCTACAATTAATCTAATGAATTATCAGTGAAATAGCTATTACATATTTATAACATTTACATCCATTATTAGGAAATACTGCAAAGCCCATTAGACAGAACTTTATGTACACATTAGCGCCAGAATGGAAACACTAGCAATTTAATTTATTCACCCTGAGAAAAGCTTAAATTTTTCCTTTCATGATTCTCTGGTAATGATGTTCATCTCTGGCACCTACACTAACATTTAATGAGGAAAAATACAACTGCTCCTTCAACATGTATTTCCTAAAATTACCCATTAATTCAACCACAGCAAAGCAACAAGACTGTGCGTATTTTCCACATAACACATCAAAGCAGTAGCAGAAAAGCCTACTAGGTGCACCAGCTTTAAAACAGTATTTCTCACAACTAACAAATTAAGGCTGCTACCTAAGTCTTTCTGCTTGCTGAAAAGTTTAGTTTAAATTTCTCAAATCAGATTTTAAAATCAATATGGCAATCACAGCTTTTCCATAACTATTGCCTTCAGTATCTTTGATTCCTGAACTAAAGAAAAAGAAATATATTTTTTCAGTACTATTAAAAACTTACTTCTCTTTCTAAGCTATTAGTTTTTGAAGCCTTCTTCAATAGGTCTTCCTGTATGGTTTGAAACTGACTGGTTCTTTGAGCCATGCTGGTCTTCAAAGCAGAATTCTCATCATCTGCTTTTGTCAGTTTAGAGCGTAACTCTTCTATCTCTTTCTGGAATTTTTGCCTCACCTTTTCAAATTGTTTGCTTATAAGTTCCAACTGTTGACATTTTCTCCTCTCTCAAAGTAGAAAAAATAAATTTAAGATTAATTTATAAAAGAACATGCAAACCCATAATGTAACTGAAAGCTATGACTCATGAAAACAAACAACAAAACCCCAAGAAACAAACAAACAAACAAAATAAAGACAGCATCATATAGGTGCCCTGACATAATTTCATGGAGCAGTCCTAACAGTAATGACAGAAGCAATCACAGAAATAGCGTGACAGCAGGATACAGAGAAAAGCATCAACAAAAAGATGGAGACCTTAACATAACCAGCATTAAAAAAAAAATACATGGTTCCATTTCAACACAACTCCTAGCTTGGCTATTGCTGAATGAGTAACTTCAGCAGCAAAAGAAAGAAATATATTGTGTCTGGAGAACACGATGATTTCCAAGGTGGCAAAAGGCCCCCTGTTCAACCAAACATACCAGTTAGCTCAGAGATATGTTTAAAAATGCTGTAAAACCAACTTGAACCCCTCCAGAACATTTCTGTCCTGTGGATTAATTAGAACAAACTTCACATCTATTTCAGCCAGCTTACCTCCTGGATTTGTGATTAATTTGACAGGCTCTGTTTCCAGGTCACATAACCTGCTGTTTCCTTGTCCTTCATTACCATTAGAAAGATGCTCAGCTCCAGTACAGATAGTTAAGTTTGCACAAGGCTTTTGGATTTCTGCTTCTTTCATTGCAAGTTTAATGCTATTATAAAGGAGAAGACAACAGTTTAACATTCTTTCTACATGCTAGTTCTAACACCACCTTATTATCTGCCTATTCTTGCCAGAATTCAGCAACCAGAAAGTTATACCTTAAGTCTGCAATCAAAGGTTTACTTGATTCACCACAAGATTCAGAGGTAGCTTCTTTTGTTGAGGAACTCAATAGCTGTTGTTTGAAATGGTGCAATTTAAACTGAAAGTTAATAGAAAACAAATATCAATGAAAAATCAGGTTTTTATTGCTTTACGCATCCTTAATTCATGTGTTATACTAGCATAAAAATTTTAAGACACAAATGCCGGGATGTTAAAAGTTTGGACAGTTCTACCCTTAAAATTATTCAAAACATAATACACTGTTAAGACGGCATCAGTTACTCTACCTCTTCAGATGTACTTAAAGAAAACTGAGAAATAATAGTTTCTAGTATGTTGAGCTCTTCTCTTGAATCCTCAATTTCTTGACGACATAATTTCAAGTGGTTATGTTGCTGTGCAGTAAGTGCTCTCAGCTCTTCATTTTCACTTGTTAGAGCATTTTTCTCTTTAAGTACTATTTCTTTTTCAGAAAGTTCAGCCTCAAGCTGGACGATCTTCTGATCAGACTGACTCAACATTGATGTAATTTCAGTGTTCTTTGCCTCTAGGGTTTTAATTTCTTCTTTTGTGTTGTGATTCTCTTCCTTTAATTGCCTAAAAAGACATTTTAAAGGTTTAGCTCAACATAGAAGATTTCATTATTAGAAATAGAGACTTACTAAGGAGACTCGAGCTAATATAAGGGTGTTCATACACTGCCCACTCTTGCCAAAAGGGCCTAAAGAACTCCAGTTATGAGAGCAGTGTGAGTGTGGACAACACATGTAAATTGAATAACCCCAAAACGTCTGTGCAGGTATTTGTCCAAATTTAACAATTGTAAAGACAACCAGCCGATGGTTGCCTTCCCTCATTAAATCAATTTTGGAATTACCAAAGGACTTACGAAAAAAAGGGGGGTTCAGCTTGACATGAAACAGACAAGAAGCATAAAAAATTTTAACAGTTGGAGTCGTGACAGAGAGCAGTCCAAACCAGGTCTGACTGTTCCATAAGCTGCAGTCAGCATCACAACCCCCACTGAGGCTTGAGCGCAGCCTCCCAGCAGATGCCAAGAGCCTCCTTCATTCTCACTAGGGACTGCCAGCACAGTGTGCAACAGGCAGGGACCCCCAGCTGGCAGGGCAGGGGCACTCCCAGGGCGCTGCTCACTGGCAGGTGGTGCATGAGCAGGGCACAGGTACACAGCAAACCAGAGCAGCCACATGGCCCTGAGGAGCAGAGAGCCACCAGGGGGACCAGTGCCCCCGGACAGCTTGGGGGTGGCTTCTTACTCTGAAGGGGTGGAAGGATGTGGGATAAAAATGTTTAAGAATTACTTAGAGAAAAAAGTGGAAATGTATTTATTTAAACTACATGAATTGAGCAGCACATTCACAGTGAGAATTGCAAGATGCAGTTTCTTCTCAAATAACAGTGCAGAGAATTTTTAAAAGTCTTTGTGTTACCTTAGTTGCTCTTCTAGGGTGTCTAGGTCCTTTCTGTAGCTGATACACTTTTCATTCAACTTCTCTTTTTCTTTTTCACAATTAATTAAACGTTTTCCCAAGACTACGTCATCAGCTTTAGCCTTAAAAAGTAATTTTTTTTCATTACTGTACAACAATAATGTAAGGTTTCATGGTCAAGAGGCTCTTTTAAAAAAAATATTATAAACACTAGGCTCTTTCTGGTAAGTCAGTAGATAATTCTATTGCTCACTATTGTGGAGAGAGGCAAAGAAGTTTTCTTTTTCTGTCATTTAGGAATAAATTAACTTAATATTTTAGGGCATATTTGTGGTTGGCAATCTTGTTCCAGAAGGAAAGAACTCTAATAAGAAAAATTCTCTGTAAGAGCTGACTGTGTTTTCTCCTCCCACAAGGCAGGAAGCATTAACAATTTTGATCATCAGAACTTTGGGAGATGATTTCATTTTCATCTTAGCTCTTCTTCAGCACATGGTTTATTGAACAGCTTATTCATACAGAGAAAAAGAGCTCTGTTAAAAGGATGTAGTATTTTTAAAATGTAAACTTCCCAGCTGCTAAGCAGAAGAAAGAAGAAACAGCAGCAGTATTAGGATACTCCAAAGATGCAGACACCAAAGTTCCAGACTGTGCAAAGAGAGTGTAAAATTACATAACTGAATTTATCACCACAAACAGCTGCTTACCCTGTCCCACTTCTTTTAGGATTTTGCCACCAACAAGCAGAAACAATTGACTCACTGATGAACTTGCTGCTGTTTGCTGCCTGGCCTATTGGAAGAAAAATCTTAATACCATGGTGAAAATAAATGAAGAAAAAACTCACCTTTTCTAATTTTTCAGTTACTTCTGCTTTATACTTTGTGAAAGCTCTTGTCAGCTCCTCCACATTCAACAAAGCTTCATTTCTTTGCTGCTGCACTCTGCCAAGCAAAAGATGCAAACCAATTTTAAAACCCACAAACTCCATCCATTATGTAACCATCTTCTCCAGTTACTAAAAACAACTACTGCAGTAATTGCTCCAGGTACTTCCTTTCTTCTTCCAGCTTTCCAAGCCCCAGACATTACATGAGAATCTGTTGCAAGAAACAAACCAAACTCCCCTGTTTTCCTCTATCACTCCATGCTGCTGCCCCTTCCCCTGTCGTTATACATTAGGGAAGCAGTTGGCAGAGTGACCTCAGGACAGTTCAGGTATGCAGTCTGTTCAGGACAGCCAACATAGGCACACAGGATTTGCTGCTGTTCAGTAACATTTTTCTCTTCCACTAAGAGAGCTGTGGGGATGGGGCAGTGCCTCATCTGTGTACAGCCGACCCTCATATTGGTGTCCCTCAGTCTGAAGACAACTGCCTATCTGGAGATGGGAAAAGTATTCAGACAAGGGCATAGAAGCATTTCAGAACAACAAAATAGCACTAGTCTAAAGCACTTCAGTCTGCCTGGGTAAAGAATAGTAAGTTGTTGCAATTAATGATTAAAAGTAAATCATAATAATTGTTAGTACTAACCATAACACCATGCATTGCCTTTAACACCTGGCAGAAGCTCAGCTTTTCTGAAGTACCAAAATATTTACATTTGCAACTAGTAATTAAGTACAGCTAGTTCCAACCCCACATGCTCTGAATGAACAGCAATCATAAAGTGACACATTTCTTCAACCAGCAGTGCAAGGCTCACAGTATTTCCATTTTTCTTGCCATAAGAAGGTTAAAGGCAATTTCATGGGTAGAGGCGCAAGCCAAACAAAGAGTTTGCATTCAAAAGGTTCAAGAAATGCTTTCCCAAGCCATTAATTCAGTTAATTTTTGCCCCAGGTAATGCAGTTCAATTAATAGGGCAGATAGGGATATTTTTATTTATTCCACTCACTTATTTAAAGTTACATTTTGGAGGTGATAAGAGTGTTTATAATAACTTCCAACAGTCAAATTCCCCAACTCTCCCAGTAGTGACAGAGCTACAAGGCTAAAGGAGGCAATAGGAAAGGGAAATGGAGATTGAAATGGAACTACAGCACCCTTTTAAACAGTACCATATAGACAGGTAAGATTAAGGATAACATAAAAATGTTCTCTTGATTAAGTTGCACTTTTACCACTTTTCTTGCCCCAGCCCCAAAAATACAGTACTCAGTACTGCTGAATACCAAGTACTGAGCATACACTGTAGGTTCTTGCAAGACAAAGATAAAAATAACTCAGGAAAAATATATTCTGGACACTGAAGCATTCCACTGCAGAACACCCATTCTGAAGCAAAAAAACCCAACTGATAAACTGGTTACTAGTATGTGCTATCAGCCCACAACTACCAGCTAACTTCAAGATTTTAAATATGCCTACTTAAATAATCAGTACCTTCACACAGAATTTCCCCTTTTTTAAGAAATAACATCCTTAAAACAGAAAAGTAATTTGATTCTACAAAGCAAACAACTGCCAATGGAAATAAACACTTACACTCTATTAGTCTATCCTTCATTCATTAAAATTAATTAGTTACCTCTTTCCTTGCTTGCTTTGTTCAATTAACTCCATTTTCAGATTTTTATACTCCGTTTGATATCTTTGCAACATGTTTTCTCTTTCTATTGCTGTTTTCCGATTTTGGTCTAGTCTATCTTCTGCATCTCTAGCAAATAAACAAAGAATAATTGAAAAATAAGATTTTTTGGTAAAGAAAATAGATTTCTGTTGTCCTTTTCTGCACACATTGTTCAAGAAGTGCTAGACAAACATGCTGTAACTCTCAAAACTAGGTTTGGAACACTCATAGTCTCCAGACTCCCCAGATGTATGTCTGCAGGCTGCAGTGGTGTCTAAGCCTAATCAATAGGCACCAGGTGACATGGCTGCCAAGGACCCAGAGAGCTCACTTTGTGTCATGAGCTCTGATCATAGAAATCATCTTTTCTCTGCCAATAGGTGTGACTGGAAAGAACACTAAAATGCAAATTTAACATACGTATTTTCACCTTTTTTTTTGAAGACAGACTACTGAGATATTAATTGAATATTATGTAACATGAGCTTGTAAGGCAAGTTGACAACCAGGTATGCCTTCCTGACATCTCTGAACAGTATCTACATCTGCTTTATTTGGTCACTGATTAATGTATTCATGAAGAAAGAATCCTTTATGCTACAAAGAACACAGTCATGTTTGGAAATACATTACAAGAGATGCTACAAGATGTTACAAGAGATTATATGTGGTCATGTAGCAAACAATCACTCTACCCAGTTGTAAGGGCACATTTCTATTCAGCACACATTATAAACTGGTCTTTTTTACCAGTTTTTATTATTTTTTCTCAATTTCTTGAAGCACATTCAGCACAAACAAGATCACCTCCCTCCTACTATAAATGGCTCTGAAATTAAAAGTTTCAGACCCCAGATTACATGACCCACACAGTACTGGTACTTATGTCATTCCTAAAAAGAGATTGGACTAGCAGGCAAACAATACAATATCGATTTAAAAGTACACTTATTACTTCAGAATTTTATCTTGAGCTGAAACTTCTGCTTCCAAGTTTACAATCTGTTCTTTCAACTTCGGAATGTTGCCTAAATGTGCACCTAAAGCAGATTCAAGATACGAAATCTGAAATACAAATATAATTGGGGTTTCATTAACATTTGCATATATACAGGTGAGAAACAAAAGAACAATCTGTTTACTGAATGACCGTGCTCTTAACCTTACTGTAAATTATGCTTGTTCATCAACATTCCTTCCAATTCCAGTGTGATATGCTGTCTAGCAAAATGATTTCTTTATAGGTTAACCATGTCTCTGACTTTTCCCCAAAAATTTATATTCATCTATTTCTTCTTTCAGTCCCAGGCAGTCAAAAATTTTTTTTATCTTTTTATTTGTACTATTTTGGAGACAACATTTCTCAAGCCAAATGCACTAAGCATAGCTATATAATATTATCTATAAACCAAATAGAAGAACATAGTTGTCCTGAAACAAACCTGTACAAACAAGAGTACACTAAATCAGTAATGATTTATTAGATACAATATTTCCTTCGAACTAATCTTCACTTTTTTCAAAATAGCAACATTAATCCAACCTGAGAGATGAATCGTTTTCATTTTCTAGACAAATGACTACTGTGCCATTATTATTCCCATTAAAGTCTATGTAGCTCAGACACGTGAATGTACAGTACTAAATACATTACTGAACTATTTTCTTTTGTAGTGTATTTTTTATTCTGTGGCTTACTCTTTAGGCTAAACTTTGGAACATAAATAGATGGAATAGTTGTTTTGCCCACGGAGAAATAGATTCCAAACGATTCTGTCCAAGCTTTATATTGAATATTAAATACATATTAAATATTAAATTTACACAGCTTAAGATAAAACAAAAACCAGCATATTCTGCTTGGAATTATAAACTCAAAAATCATGACCACTGGGTGTTTTGGGGTTTATGTTTCTTTTTGATGAATATACTAAAGATACATACTTTTGATTTTGACTGCATTAATTCAAAGTTCATTTTTTCCACTCTGTTCTTTAGGTAGTGGTTCTGAGAAGTCAACAACGCATTTTGCTCACAAAGGGCATCCAACTTTTCCTGAAGATGTTCATTTTCTTCCACAGTTTTACCCAAAGTTGTGGATACTAAGTAAGACTAGACATAAAAATACATTTGTTTATATATATACACGCTTATATTTATATACATTTTTACATATATAAATACATCATAGAATCATAAATAGTTTGGGTTGAAAGGGACCTTTAGATGTCATTTACTCCAACCACCTTGCAATGAGCAAGGACAACCTGAACTAGATCAACTTGCTTGGAGCCCTGTCCAAACTGACCTTGAATGTTTCCAGGGATGGGGGATCTACCACAGCTCTGGGCAACCTGTTCCTGTGTGGCACCACCCTCATAGTAAAACACTTGTTATATCTGATCTAAATCAGTTTAAAATCATTACCCATTGTCTTATCACAACAGGATCTGCTAAAAACTTTGCCCCCCTCTTTCTTACAAGCCTCAAGTACTGACAGGTGGGAGCAGAAACTTCCCCGAAGAAATGTATTCAAATGATACTATGTTTAACAGCACTCACATGTTATTGTCCACTGCTACAGTGGACCTACTCCAAGCCCAGTACCCAAAAATGTTCAAAAACATAGCAAAGAATAGAAAATCAAAGTAATACAAAGGTAACGAAGAGCAGTATTTACTTTGGATTTTCTTGGAAAATCCTGGTGAGATGTTCTACCAGAATTCTTCTGACAGCTGGAAAAGCTTTGGCAGTTGTAACTTTGCTGTACAAAGTCCTCCAGAGGGAAGTCTATCAGCTCATCGAAGCAGTGCCTGTAATGTTCACTTGTACTAGTGTTTGGAGGGAGAGAAAATAGTCACTATTCCTTTTTTTATTAGGTTGTTCATAAAGACTATTCAAATGACAAGCACAAAAGGAGCTAATTGCAATAATCCATCACACAAAATAAGACAGATTCACACTACAAGAGACAGGAGGTTCTCATTCCCAGACACACTCATACCTGGAAAGCTCTTTCTCTACAGTTTGTAGGTTTTTTTCAGTTCTTCTCAGCTGATTCTGTAATGACTGTACATTTGCGAGCAGGTCTTCATCAGCACCACTTTTAGAGCAAGCCCACATACTACATTCCATTGGTAACATGCATAAGGCTAAAATAATATTTAATATTAGAACACTGTTAAATGTGCACAAAAACTAATTGCAAAGATTTTTAAAAAGGAGAAAAAAACACAAAAAAGAAAATACTGAATTTCCAAATGTAGACGTATATTTCACACATTACTCCTTCCCACGTTCACTAGATAAAAATAATAAGTTGTCACTTATGTGAGGAGTTCTAGATGCATTCATGAAGTACAAAAAACTTCATGATTTGCCATATCTGAAAACTGGAAAAACCTGCTTTACATTATTCGCCAAAAATCTGTCACGCAGCGCGTCTCAGGAATCTCGGCAGTCTCCCCGTTCCGGGGAGCCCGAGAAGCGAACGGCGCACACGCGAATGCGCAAAACTTGCCCCGCTGCCCGCGACCAGCGCAACGAGAGACGACAGAGAAAGGGCCCCGGGCGGAAGGGCAGCAGCAGCGCCGAGGCGAGGAGAGCCGCAGGACGCCGAGCCAGGGGCCCGGGCTGGCGGAGAGCAGCGGCTCGGGGCACTGGCGGCAGAGCACGTCGGTGGCGGTGGCGGTGGCGGTGGCGGTGGCGGTGGCGGTGGCGGTGGCGGTGCCGGAGCCGCCCCGTTCCCG
>VZRL01006024.1:338375-373877 GCA_013397895.1 Origma solitaria
CCCTCGGTGCGTGCGCGCGGGGGCTTCGCGCTGCGAGGCCGTGCCGCGATGGGGCTACGGCTGCTGCTGCTGCTACTGCCGCTCGGGTGCCTCGCGCTGCTGCTGCCGCCGCCCGGCGCCGCCGAGTTCAGTCCCTCTCTGGACAGCGACTTCACGTTCACGCTGCCCGCCGGCCGCAAGGAGTGCTTCTACCAGCCCATGCGCAAGGAGGCCTCGCTGGAGCTCGAGTACCAGGTCGGACGGGGCGGGAGGGGGCGTCTCCCCGCGGCGTGTCCCGAGGGGAGCTGGCGTCCCGCATCTCGCCGTGACGGCGGCGCTGCCGTCCCCGGGCCGTCTGCCCGGCACTCTGTACAGCGGCTCAGCTTGGTCCTGCCTTCCTGGGGCCGCAGCCTCGGCTCTGGAGGGCAGTGCGTGCGGAGGCCGAGGGACGCGGTGCCCTGCCCCGAGCAGCGGCCGTGGGGCTCCGCTGGCCTGCCCAGCCCTGCCCGGGTCTCTGCCGGCCTCGGCAGCGCCCGCAAAGCCACGTTGGGATTGTACACTGTTAGAAGTTCTGCCTTCGGGAGTTAAAAATTAACTTATCGACCTTTTTAAATTATTCTAATACGTTGTTTTGGTGGTTGGGGGGAGTTTACAGGAGCTCAAGTCGCCCTCCTTTAAAAGGGCAGAATATAGAAAGTTCACGGTTGTGACCTTGTGTTGTAGCTCTAAAGCGCAAAGAACGTTGTGGTGATGCACAGAGCCTGTACTTGCCCATCTTTGTGCTGGTATTAAACACCTTTCACCTCAGTGATGAAAGTTTTACAAAAACAGCTCTATATAACTAGATCAACATTAAGATCTTGATGTCCCTCTTGGGGAGAGTCGCGTTTCCTAGAGATGTCTGGGATAGATCTCGATCTCAGACTTTTTTGTCCTCCTTAAAACAAAGGCTTTTTTCCCAGTAAAATAGATACAGTGAGGGAAGTTCCATTGAATATTTTCTCCTATTACTGTGTCTTGAAGTTCGCCAGGATCTGTCTCTCTTCTCCCCTGCCCGTTTTCCTCCTCTGTTTCCCAGCTGAAAGACAAAGCTGAAATTCCTGATTATTTCTAATTTCTAATACTGTTACACACAAAACTGAACAAGAATGATAAACAGAGGTGTTCAAGCTTTGTTCAGAGCCTTGTCTAAGCCAAACAGAAGTTTATTTCACACAGAGTAGGATTTTAGTTTGGTCATAAGCTAAATACATTATGTTAGAAAGGTCTAATGTGTACAAACATTATACGCATAACTTATTTCTACTCAGGCATGAAGTTCTTAGCACTAATGTTAACAGTAATGATTAGTCTTTCTATTTGAATGTGTAGAAGAGGAGCTCTGTATATTGTTGGGGTACACCCCCGAAGTCCCGTCCCTTCCCGGGCCGACCCAGATACTGACAGCCTCGGGGGGCAGGAGTCCAGGGTGTGAACACACCTCTGGGGTTGGTCCCACGGGTGACAATCACCTCTGCCCTGCCCCTTCTTCTGGCACTTTCCCTGCCCGTCGGGGCCGGGGGGTGGTACTGGGCGTGGCGACCCTCCCCTCTCCTCCCCCAGTTCCAGAAAGTTCTATGTTCTCTAAGTTATAATTGGTTCCACCTGTGTCTGTAGTCTTTGGTTCCACCCTTGAGTTGTAATGATTCGTTACTTATGTTCTGTTGCCGCCCCCTTGCTGTGTTCTCATTGGTTGTCTGTTCCCCTTAAAACCGCGTGTCCCGGGTGCCTCGTGGTCTCTCTTGTGGCTTCCCTCGACCCTCCTTCCCCGCGCCCTTCCCGGTCCGGACCTTCCCAATAAACCTGGTTCCACAGTGAGACGGCTCTCTCGCTCCTTTGTTCTCCGCACCGACGATACCAGCTTGCAGGCAGACAGCCCCTGAGGACAAGCCTCCCCGCTGAGCTAGCCCGGGGAGAGACACCTCCCGGAGAGAAGAGCTCCGGAGTGCCAGCCCGGTTGCCCCGGAAACCTCCTCAGCCGCCGGCACACACCATCCCGGGAGGGAAAGATACTTTTTATTTTATTTAAAAACTATAGTATATTATTGCAAATAGATTTATTTAGTACTTAATTATTTTAGTGGCTAAAGCATAGGAATATTTAACATAGGATGCAGGTCATTCTCCAAATACATTAGGCAAACACTGTGCGAATACAAAGGTTCTTTTCTCGGTGTTTAGACTGGAGCATAGCCCTAAAGGTATGCCACTATGTATGGTTTTTAATTTGATCAGCTGTTAGCTAATAATTTTCTTTGTCCTTTTTTTGTAATTCTCCAGTGTCAATTTGAGTTAGTGTAAACTTTGCCCTCCATTTCAGGAGGACCAGACTGCTGTACTGGAAAACCTCATCAGAAAGCTAGAAAACAAAAAATTCCCCTAGCATGGACTTAAGTAATGTCATAAAAATGATCCCTCTCCGCCCCCTTATGCAGTTACTACCTTCCCTGTAAAGAATTTCTGCAACACAACAGATACAACTGTGATACAACTGTAGCTATGTTTCACAGTTAAAGCAGCATAGCTTTGTAATGCTGTAGACCCTCCTTGAGAACTTAGGAAGCTAAATGCCTTCAGTTCCTCCTAACTTTGGGAAAAGAGAATGCCCTGGCAGAATTCAGACCTTAAATGTGCATCAAAAGGTGAGAAGGTCTTGTGGTACTGCTTTCATTGGCATAAGAAATTTGGTCCTGTCTTCAACACTGTTAATTCACCCAACAAGGAGATGTAGTGATAGCACATAGTGTACAAATATGTGTAACATGTTTATACATAGAAGTGACTTGTTAGAACATTTCTACCAGTGAAATGGGAGTAGTGCACGTACCAGTCAATGACATCTGCCATAGAAATGTCAGATTTAGCCATCTGTTGTTGGTGTTTTTACAGGTTGTCTAACCCTGCCCGTTGGTAAAACTGTATGCGTTCTTAAAAGTGATTAGGCAAAGGTTCAATATAAACCCAGCCTAGCAGGTTTAGATCACATTTAGTTTAAGAGTCTGAAATTCCTAAAATGCTTTTTGTTTGAGCTGTTTTTTAATCTGTCTCCAGTAAATTTGGTGCCAGTTTATCCAGATTAATCTTTCAGACTCTTTACTTGTCAGTTCCCTTGCCTAAAAATGTTTGCCTTTCCTAAAAATGTTGCTCTCAGCAATGCAAACAGGAATTCCTTGGGTCAGAGATTGGTTATTTTTGTTTATTTCACAGGTTTTAGATGGAGCAGGATTAGATGTCGATTTTCATCTGCTGTCCCCAAAAGGTGAAACTCTAGTTTTTGATGAAAGAAAATCAGATGGAGTTCATACGTAAGTTTAAAATCTTCAAACTCAGAATGTTAGATAAAGAACTTTTCTGGTTTATTTAGCAAATATAACTAAAATGAAGGTTGAGTACTTTTTATTCCTTAGTATTACAAAAGACTTTCTAATAGGTTTGCGAATACCAATTATCTTTTTGTAAAAACTGAATGCTTTTTACATGGATTGCACCATGAAGTGAAGGGTATTTTTGTTTTAATGATAGCTGTTATTGTTCAGCGGACAAAAATAATTATTATGTAGTTGAAAAAGGCATCTATATCTAATATCAAAAGATCATGTCATACATACAAATAAGAAGATAAAGGTCCCTATTTTTCCAGTCCTTTTGTCAAAATATGTAATATTTGCTGTATACAGTGTAAGAATTCTACTGATTGGGTATTTTTTGTAATGATTAACAATGATTCAAAATCCCTGAAAAGAAATGAAAGCAAGCTTCTGTCTTCAATCACTTTGAGCCTTTAGAGTCAGTGGGATTGTTTTGCTGTGACTGTGTCATCTGTAAGACGTTTTGAGGGTTCTTATTTTTATACAAAAGCACATTTGGTTATTTCTAAGTGCATGATTGTCAGTCTTAAAGGGAAAGGTGTGTTTACAAAAACTGACTTTTTGAGAACCAGCACAGAAAGTGTAGTTAATCACATTTTGTGTATATGCACAGCGTGGAAACAGAAGATGGGGATTACATGTTCTGCTTTGACAACACATTCAGTACCATTTCTGAAAAGGTAATTTTCTTTGAACTGATCCTGGACAATATGGGAGAAGATGGACAAGATGAGGAAGACTGGAAGAAATATGTTACAGGCACAGATCTCCTAGACATGAAATTGGAAGACATTTTGGTTAGTATTTAAGGTTTAATTCTATTCAATGTCATGTAGTCATGATGCTTTGGTCTGTTGTGTCATCCTGGAATGTATTCCAGATCCATATATTGCTTTTGCTAATACAGGAAGTCTAGCACCATGTTTACACACAGAAACTTGAAGATCTTTTCAGAATAGGCCCTTAATCAGCAAGAAGGAACTGCCTAGTTGTCAGTCACTTGGTTTCCAATTCAGTTTCCTTTCCTCCTACTGCTAAAATGGGACATTCTTCCCTAGCAGCAATAAAACTAATACTTAGAGCATTAAAGTATTACTTAGTGCCAATGATATAGTTGGAATTATTGCATAATTTTTATCAATGTTTAAAAATAAAGTACCATGTTAGCCTCTTCATCATATCTTTGCAGAAGTATGGATTACTGTTTCTGTCCTCAGTAAATTAGATATTAGGACTTTCACCCCTGAATTTTGTTACATCTTTTCAAACTAATAAACAGAATGGGAGTTAATTTGCATAAACTATAGGTTCATCTTTGCAGACATAGTTTGAATGGTTATGTTTGCTTAAACTGTATAAACTGTATGCTGACTCTATTTGATGTAGGATTCAGACTACTGCTGAGTCAAAGCTCGTATTCCCTTTATAGTCATTAAATATTGAGATTATTCTAGAAGCAAAGGATTGCTTGGTGCTCCAGTACCTCTGTTCTTAATGCAGGATGCAGTGAGCTATTGTTTGTTTGATTGTAGCTACAGACAATAGGTATCTTAGAAAAAACAACCCAAAACCCCAGCATCTACACACACTTACTGAATACATCCTGTAGAAAATCACAGTGTATTATTTATTGCCATAAACACACTGCAGATTTTTAAATAAGAGAACAAACTGTTTAAAATCTTTTACAGGTGAATGATATACTTTCTAATAATAATAAAACCAAATACAGAATCTGGAAAGCTGACCAAATCTTTAAAATTGGCGATCAGGTCACTTAGAAAAAAACAGAATTTATATGTGAAGTTGTGAAGAAAATTCCTCTCACACTAATCACAAAAAACACTTGAATGGATTTGATAGATACTTGTTTACATACTGTATCTCTTCCAAAAGAAAAAGAAATGCAGAACTTGTCTGTGAGAGCCTTGAAAAACTTACAAAGGAGCTAATTTTTGTAAAGTTAACATTAGTATTTGATCCCATTGCTTACTTAGCCAAGGTATTACTTTCCTTGCAAGCTCTACGAGAGCTCACATAAACACTTAGTAGTTTAGTTCCTTAATGAGAACACGTTTTCTGGCGAAAACAGGGAATTGTGTCTTATTTTTAAAGCTCTTGTGTGGTGTTCATGTTCCTTATTGTGTAACAATGAACTTTATCATCGTAAAATTATTTGGCTCCCCAAAATAGCTATTTTGAAATACTTTTGTTAAATATGAAATGGAGAAAATGTTACTGCAGAGTTTAACCTTATGGTTTTGGGGTTTTTTTAATTATTAGCTTCCTCTTACTGCAAATGTTACTCTTCTCACTAAAAGTTACTTCAGGATCCATAAATATATCAGGGTAATTCTGCACTTTATGAGATCAGCTTTTATGTTGTTAGTATCTATTATGTGGTGGATGAAACTTCAACAGATCATAGGACCAGATGTTTACTTTGTAAATGCAGAATAAGGTGTGGATCTTGAGCTGCTCTTGTCATGGCTGGAGTGTTCATGTACTTCCTCTAGTTCCCAGGGTCACACTCTCTGTCCTTTTTAGGACCTCCAGTTGTCTTATTCAAAATTTGTTGTCAAAATTCTGCTTTCTTTTACTACAGCTATAGCCCTGATGGTAGTTTGCATTAAAAAACACCTTAATTTTATTATGCAGCAGAAAAAACTCTACATTTGCCTGCCACTACATAACTTGTTTTGAGACTAGTTCGGCAGAATTCACTGCTTTTTATTTGTGCAAATGGGTTTGCTTTCTCTCTTACCTCCCCACCTCTAAGAGAAAAAACAAAATTACTACAGAACACTAATGCTACATTAAATCTTTTTAGGTGATACACAATAAACATGCTAGACAAATTAAGGAAAACTGATGAAGTGTATATTTTAAAATGGAACTAACTCTTCACTCGTCAAGAAATTAAATTTGGTGGTAATACAGTAGTAATAGTTTTGTATGTACTGCAAGCTATCCATTTAATTCAGGTCTTTTTTCTTCTAAAAATACTCTTTTGTTACTTACCAGGAATCCATCAACAGTGTCAAAGCCAGATTAAGCAAAAGTGTCCAGATTCAGACCCTGCTCAGAGCATTTGAGGCTCGTGACCGAAACATACAAGAAAGCAACTTTGACAGAGTGAATTTCTGGTCCATGGTCAACTTGGGAGTAATGGTGGTGGTATCAGCTGTTCAGGTTTACATGTTGAAAAGTCTCTTTGAAGATAAGAGGAAAAGTAGAACTTAATATTCCTTAATGTTCATATTATGGTCATAACCATATAACAGGTATGGGGGAGAAGGGGAGCAATAAACTATGGTAAAGAAAATAAAGACCTTTCTTTTAAGGTCTTTATTAAGGTTCTTTTGAGCAGACAGTAAAAATCAGGTTTTCAATTCATGTTGGGCTTTTTGGATGTGATGGTGCTGGTCTTGTTTGTGTTTGGGGTTCTTCTGTTTTTTTGGTGGTGTGTTGGGTTTTTTTTAAACATGAACATAATGCTGCCTCCCAAACTCTCCCATTTTTCCAAATGCTACTAACTATTTTTTTGTACTTGTAGGATTTGTTAATGATTGTTAATGCCTACCTTACGCATAGCACACTTGGTGCATATGCAAAGTAATGTTAATACAACTGTCATTTTTTTCATTTTCACATAAAAGTAGTAACTTAGACATTGGTTTAGTTGCTGTTAAATACTGAGTGAATTTACATATGTTCCTAAGTTTACAGGATAGGTAGTTACTGTCATTTATCTTTGAAGTTTTTAAAAATCCTCAGCTTTTTTTCTTTGGCATCATGGAGAAACACTGGGCTAACTATATAAGAACATGAGATCTCTTTTTATAACAGATGACTAATATCAGCACTTTAAAAAAAGCACCATCAATGTGAAATTGAGTCAGTCTTGAAAAACAATTGGAGAAAATAGGTACAATTTCTGTTCATAAATCTTTCTGTCCGGTAGTTGCACAATCCTATTTTCCTTTTTGGCTGTAACATGAGGCAAGTGACTACATGATATACAAACAAATACAGGCACATTTTGAAGTATGATTTGCAAATTCTTAGTTTCTGTAACCTCATGTAATAGCTAATTTTCTAAAAAAGTAATTTCTCATGTTTTTTTCCTTTTATAAAGGGGGTGTCATGCTATGCCAAAACAAACATTGATTGTAGTCTCAAAAATCCCTCTTATTTTCCACTTTATTTTTATTACATTATGACTAATGTAACAATCAGGTGACTTACATAGGCATATAAAACCAAAGCTGTTCACCTAAACTTTCCCTTTTTGCTCACCCTCGCAAGTCTTTCAGCTATGTAAGTATACTCTCTTCATATAACCATTGTTTCTGTATCTAGCTGTTCATACTCATAAGGCACAAATTACAGAAGCAGTAAGTACAGGCTTCAAGTTTTATGATCAACTGAATACATAATATCACTTAACTAAGGCAAAGCTAGTATCAAATCAGAAATTTATAGTATCTGGATGAAGTGGCTTTTAACAGTGTAGTGAGGGTACAGTTTTTGCCAAAACCCCTGGTGCATGAGAACTAACTTTTTTTTTAGTAGTTCCAAGTTAGTAACTTTTACAATGTGCCAAGTAATTGGAATTTCTTGTATAAATGTGTTAACTACATTTCCTCATAAGAGTTTTTTAAAAACTTTATTAAAAACGCTTTTTTAGAAAGTGTTTAAAAAGAAGTGTATGTAGTAGTATTGTGGCTGTTGTGGGGTCATCAGTATGAATGGCAGAGTTGCAACTTTGAGACTGTCTGTGATTAAATATTGTTTTATGAATAAAAACAGGGTCAATAGGTGCATTGATGAAACACTTTGTTCAAATGAAGCAGATGCTAGCAAGGGCTACAGAACAGAGAAACAGCACTTCAGTTTCAACTTCAGACAAGAGGACCTAGCAATAATATTTCTAGTTTTTTTATAAGCGAAAGTATTATTATTACAGAACTTGTTGTAGACAGCTCCAAGGGCTGTTGAGCTGCTTCATCTTTCTGCAAAGCTGTGTCCAAAATAAGACTGTACCCCTTTAGGGTTTTGTGTATCTTACTTCTGTACGATGCTTTCTATGCTAAACTGCCTGGAATTAGAAGGCTTATTTCTGTGATAAGAACAATGTCTAGGAAAAAATTATTCTTTCAGCTAGAGTAGCAAATAATGTTTTCCTACCATTTCCCTCTCCATTGCCCAGTAGCACTAAACCATGTCATTATCTTTGCTTGCATCACTGTGTGCGATGCTGCAAACCATCTGCAAAACGCTGAACCAGCTCTGGGAAGCTGTGACTAAGACATCTACCTCTGCTCTCCAAGCTACTAGATTGAAGATTTCAGCTTAGAATTCCAACAGATAAGCTCTGCCAAGTTTCCCAAGGGCACCTTAAGGGATTGGGTTCCCCAGCTGCTCTGCTGTGCCTCTCTGACAATAGTTACACATCAGTGGCAAAACAGTTTGGTATCTCAGTTTAACCTGCTCCCGAATGCAGACTGCTCCAGTTCAGTGTCTCCTGTTACAAATAGCAACTTCTGGTAGAAGGAAAACAATGCAACAATTGGCAGCAGAGTTCATCTGGAAGAAATTACTAGTTTGCAACTAAGAGCTCTGACTATTTTCTCCTCATTTAAGGTCCACTATAGAAAATCATAGTGGGAATAACTAGAAAGGTTCATTGACTTTGGCAGCTGGAATATGCTTACGATAGGTGAAGGATCTGGCATTCAAACTTGCAGTTAAATAACATTTTATTTGAAGAGTAGATTGCTTTTGACTGTGTAAAATTTACAAAGGAGAATATAAATTACACTTTTTTCTTAATGGACTTTTTATTCAGAATTAAATGTTTTAAGACTTGCAGATGTTGAATAATTATGCAAAACTGAGATTTTCAATAAATCAAGTTTAAACCTGTGTTTGTGTTCTTTGTTTTATAATGAAGGAAGAATGCTCTACCTATGAATGCTGCAAAAAATCAAGGATGCTAAGCTAACAGGAATACTGGTTTTAGTAATGCAGCTTTTTCATTTCTTCCTCATGCAGTGTTCAAATTCTGTTCTTATTCACTGTAACCCAAAATCAACTTTATCAATGCAAATAATTTAAGATTTACACAGGCATCAGATCAGAGATTCACCAACCTCTGGTCTTTCTAAGAGAAAATATTTAAGATATTTAACTGTCTATTTCAGCTGCAAACATCAACAGGAAATAGTATCACAATATCAAGCTCACAATTAAGAATCTCATAATATAAATTACTACTAGATATTAATTTGTAGTATTTTTGCATTATTCATAAAACAATACTCAAGATCCTGAGAATTAAGCTCAAAATACTGGAGCATTTTTTTCAGGTTGGGTAACACACATGACAAATCCAAGCTTGTTTACCATTTTGTAAGACTCCTGAGACACTCGGGCCTGTCCGGAAGCCTGCAAACCACATTGTTCAAGTAATGAAACAGGAACTTCCTTTATGCTGTGTTTTGAAGCAACAAAATGGATTATAAAATATCTAAGGTACAGTGTTAAGTTGTCAGATTGTGCAATAGTGGTAGAAGGAACAGGGATTTGACCGAAAAACTACATGAACAGTAAAAACACTCAAGAGCTATTTTTGGACACAGACACGGAGAAATACCTGCAAAAGTTCCCTTTCCTGATCTCTCCAAGTGTGTATCGTGACAAATGACACCTTCTGCCTTCATTTCTCGTGTACAACAAAACACAGCCTTGTACCTCGGACTGAGACATTGATTCTCGTGCTCAGCAGTGCAGCACGACCTTGTTTAACTCCACTTCTCAGGTTGCAGCGCCGGCCACAGTCCATGACCAAGTGCTACAGTGTTAAGACCACATTTTAAAAAATTTTACTCAATTAGTC
This sequence comes from Origma solitaria, assembly GCA_013397895.1. Taxonomy (NCBI): domain Eukaryota; kingdom Metazoa; phylum Chordata; class Aves; order Passeriformes; family Acanthizidae; genus Origma; species Origma solitaria. Next base: position 348,663 of record VZRL01006024.1, read on the forward strand.
AGTTACTCAATTAGCAATTTTTTTTCCCTTCTGGAGTATTTTAAAATTTAAATTATTTAAATATTTATATGGCAATCTGTTCTAAAGACTCATTATCCCCAAAACTTAATTAACACAGCCTTAAACTAAGCAGACTGAGGTATAGCTGGTATCTTTAAAACCTAATAGTTCCTGTGTTTCTAAGAACAATTCTCGAGACTCTTTAATCTGAGAACTTAGCAACTTGGGGTGTAGATGGGAAACATACAACTCTTAGTTACTGCTGAGAAAGGGCTTATGAGACCTTCCTTTTCCATGCTTTCCCCCAGGCTCCAGCAGCAGTGTCTCACAGAAATTCACTATTCATACAGGGGCAATGCTGTATGAATAGTGAGGTACAGAGGTGAGTAAGCACAGTTTACAGAAATTAAAAATGCAGATCAAAAGCTACATACCTTATTGGGTCATTTTGTTCTCAAAACCAACAATTCGCATAACGTGATTTTTATCAAAGGTAAAGATAATAAAACAGTAATAAAATAGTGAAAAAATTATAAACAACTTAGAAGTAGTAGTAAGCACACCTACACTACTGAAGTTTCATCAGAAGTATCTGAATTACATCTCATGCTATCTAGTGCTACAGTTGACAACAGTTGATGAGTGTTGGAACCTGTGCTGTTCACGAACTCCTTTCTTCCCTGGTGCATACCAAGTTCCTAGAAACAAGATATCCTTCCTCACTCTCCATCTGCTACCTGCTAAATTGGAAAACAGGTGCATAAGGAAGGCACAGAGTTGCCAAAAGATAAGTTCTAGAAGCATGTATCTATACATTTCAACCTTATGTTGAGGAATCTGAAATTAAACATCTAGCTGAAGTCCTTTTCTTTCGTGCTGAAGGATTTAATGAAGTTAAAACCTTTCCAGTTGTTCATTAATTCCCTTTCACAATTTCCAACTATTGTCAATGATCTCTAGAATTTTACCCTTAGTGTTTTCTAGTCTCTGCTATCATGCAACCAATTTGTGAAGTTATGAATACCAAATTAGAGCAACCAAATAACACAAAGTAGGCAACCTTAGTAATGTTCATGAATGAGAAAAAACATGTACACAGCAAAGCAATAACTATCCCACTGGATGGTGACACAAGTGAATGTAACAATAGCCAAGTTTGTGAGTATTCATTAGGGAATGGCAAAGCACAAATGAAGGACTTGGAAATGGTGCTTACAGAAAAACTTTATTTAGAGCAAGACAGAACTATTAATTAGCTTCCTGCTTTAAAGCAGTTTTTTAAGTAAATCAGCTTGTTAAGAGTAAAAATGCAGATCAGGATTGGAAGATACCAAGTTGAACACTAAACAGAAGACTAGGAAACCAAAACCACATGAAAGTCAATCAGTGCCAAACACTAAGTAGATAACAATACGAAGCAAACGGAATACTGTCAAATTGAGAAGCTGGAAACATAAATTAGAACAAGTGAAAGAAAAACACACACTGGTGAAATAGTAAACAGGTTAGAGGAAAGATTATATGAAAAGAATGGTATTAACTACAGCTGTATTTGAAAAATTAGTACCTGCAGGCAAAATATTTTGGTACTAATGAAAACCAGAACAACTGCTGATATTATGGTATATGGATCTCAACACTAAAATATGTACATATCTGATTTTAAAAACAGCAGAGATGAGCTAGCTGAGAATATTACAGGATTCAAAAATGCAAAATACTAGAACACCAGACAATATAAAAATCTTGTTTCATTGTTGCTGAATAAAATTGAAAGACAGCAAAGGCATCAAATTTCAAGCTCATTCTCAGACTGTGCACAGCTTGTACTGGCACTTGTCTTTTGCTCTTCTTTCTATTGTCCTGCACTACCTTTACTAGAAGACAGTTGTTTCCCCCTCTCACTTCCATCAGGGACTCCAACGGAGACTCTTTTCCCATGTCTTTCTCTTCACTACACCTCACCTATAGATGATTCAATTTACAAAAAAAAAAGCAGCTAACTTTTCTACAAACATCAACAACTCCAATGTTTAACTCAGGCATTAATGTTTTTCTAATTAAACCAGGATATCAATAGATCTGACACCTCCATGTGGGTGTTTAGCCATCAGTTTAAGTTCAACATTGAACAAACAAAACTCAGCATCCTAAACCCTTTTCTCCATTTCTACAAAACATAGTTTTCTGCCATCATGCCCATAACTGGAGTGTTATTTTTCAGATAGATGTGAAGCAACTAGAGATGCGCCTGAACATATTTACCTGCGTACCATTTGCAAGACTCATCCTCTTCCCTCTGTGCACAGAACTGATGCTTCTGTCCAGTTTATCCTTATCAATCTGTTCTGACTACTGCTCCATCTTCAGCCTTGGCATGTTCCATCTCAACTCACCAATTTCCTTTTAAAATAGTAACACTGCAGATCACTTTAGTAGGATGTTCAAAAGACAAAACCATTTTTCTGTTTATTAAGTTATCTTACTCTAACCCATTCCCTAGACAATAAAGTGCTTGTCTTCACCTTCAAGGTCTTTTAAAAATTTATTTGTCTTCATGTTAAATCAAAATATTGACCTTCATTTCATGTATCACACTGAGAGATTTTTCAAAACTCCTTCGTAATCTCACTCAAAATGTCTGTTATGCATAGAAAAGCATAGTTTTATTCAGAATTCCTGTTGAAGTCTTTGTTGAGAACAATGATTTGACAAATAGTTTGCTATGATGCTTATTTTACAATTCTGACCAGTATTGTGCCATTATTTCTTTGCTGTCTAGTTCATGCGATACCTATATTTTTAGAACAGTCAAGAGAGACTTCTCCTACCTAAATACTACTGTAATACAAATAAAACATAAAGGAAAAATATTAAATATCATACACATAGAAATGGTTCTAAATCAGTGACCACAACAAAGTTGAATTACATCTATTTACATGCATACACATGCATACATACAATGATCGAGTTATACCGAAATGAAATCATTACATACAGCAACATTTGTCTTCTTCCTTTAGACACACCACTACTACATACAATGAAATTCACGTAAAATGAGAAAGGCATTTGTAGGTGTGCTTTAATTACTACTCTAGCTCTATCTTCAGCAGCACAATTGCAGCATTTTCCAGTACATGACACCTTGTAACAAAGCATCCCTCAACCATAGCTGGAACACCAGTTAGTGTCTATGTGCAGAGCAAGTGTCTCCAGGACAGGAACAGGAAAGCTGGAGATTGGGAAATCATGGATGGGAGGATGCCACCAAGTATGTGCTTCACAAGAGTACAGAATCAAAACTCATTCTTCTCTCTCAAAAAATACACACATTTAATGTTGGTCTTTTAATTCTAAGAAAAAAACAATTCCAAAAATACAAACTGAACATCAGAGTTAAGTCAGCCACCATAATAAAATGAAATGACATTCACAATAGTTAGGTCTATGGACAGCGTAAGTTTGACAAATATTTTCTCCCCACACCTCCCCCACTAAAGTCCCCAAGTACATTCCAATATTTATTGTTAAATGAATCTTTATGAAAAATACTGCTGGTGTTCAGTTAGAATTAAAGGACTTGGATAAAGTGAAACAATAAAGACAAATACAGATGGTGTGAGTAAGGTTACAAAGGCTTTACATTTTGCATTATCTCAAGATATAAACATTCAAAAATTAACATGAAGTTGCTGTGTTATCAAAATATTGCAGCTATAGGCAAGGCAACATTAAATTAATAGCTGAGGGTGTGAGAAAAAAACCCACACATTTTAGTGAAGGTAAACAGAAGTGAGAGTTTTTAATTAGCATTTTTATAAAGCTAATATAACCCAGCCAGCCATAAGCCAAGCACAGGATAAAAAGCTTTCTCTGCTTCCTTTGGCTATAAGGTGATAAAAGAAATTCAGAAAAAAAATCACCTTTTCAAGATGTTCAAGATGAGCAGAAAAAGTCAAATAACCAAGTAAATGGAATAAGTAAGTACTAACTCAGGCAGTACACTTTAAACCACTCTGTCATTTGTTAATGTTACATAATTTTATTTTGGTGGCAAACTGTAAGCATGTAAGAAAACTAACCTTATACAGTACAGTGAATAACCACCAAAGTAAAAATATTCTTCTGTTTACTCTTTGGCTAAAACCCCCTCAAAAGTAGCAGACAAAGAAAAAACATCTAATACTGGCGAAAGACTTTTTGACTTTTTTTAAACAAGTAAAATAATCTTACCAATTTAAAACTTGGTACATTTTATAAACACAAAAGAGGTAATGTTGTAATAAAATCAGTAATGTTACTTCAAATGGCAACATTTGTTGACCCTGTGCAATAATACACTTAGTTCATACTACATTTATCAAAATATGACTGTTTCTACAGATATGTAGAAATTCTGCATGACTCCTGTCAGCTTACTTTATAACTGGGACAAGAAATTTACAATCAGAGTGCCACAAGAACTTTCAAATTGTTATTTTCAGTAGAATTAATTTCAAAATCTTCAGATCCTGCATTATTTTTTAACAGTTAATTCAAATGGAAAATAATGGAATGTAGAGCACATGACTATCAATGACTGCACTCATTGCCAGAACACGCTGCACTGGTTGGACACTTTTCCTTAGTACATAAAAAGCAACAGCACCCAATAAGCCTGAGAAGAAATGCTGCTGTGTAAATACTGGCAACTATTCCTGAAAAAAGAATTATGGGATGTATTCTCAGAAGCTGACCGATCCCATAATTTGTATTGCATAGGTCACAATCACACATCTATATACACGCCCAGGTCTGTGAGTGCGTATATACATCTGTATATATGCACACACGCGCACACGCACACACACAGAGAATATATTAAGAAGACAATGAAGTCTGGTCACAGAGCAATTTACAGGCTCAATATATTTTTTTCTTTTTTTTTTTTTTACACTTTGTTTGAAGAAAACTTCAGTATTTTACAGTCTTCAGTAGGCATTATATACACTGCACTTATGAAATCTAGAAAGTATTGAAATAGAAATACATTTCTGCAAACATTTGGGTAAGAAAACAAACCAAGATTTTTCAAATATTTGTGCTATCTACATAGTATTTTCTCTAAATCACAATAACTGTATCCATGGAATGTTCTCTAGAAAATGTCATCTTTTTTAAACACCATGCACATTTTTAAGCAATTGTAACCCAAAATATCCCAACCTAAAACAATCTAACAATGTTCAGATTAAAAAATTTAAGTCTCAGATCAGATTTTAAAAAGATAAGTCTTTATCACAACAGCTGTAATGATAACAATTACATGTTAAGGCTAAACTGGTTTTGTTTTGTTTTTGTTTTTTTTAGAAACACATTTAAAGACCATTTCTCTCGTGGCTCTGCATTATGAACTGTACTTACAGATGACAGTGCAGTGAACATAATGTTCAGTCCTACAGTCAGGATGCAGTTGCTCCTTCCCACTCCACAAGATACTGCACCTTTCCATCAAGTGTCACCCGACGAGCCAACACACGGTATTTTTCCCCACAAGCTATTCTACCTGCTGCACCAAAATAACTAGTGATCGAGTTCTTTAGATGATTGAGCTGTAACTCTTGATCTGCTAAGTTGTTAAGTATCTCTGTATTGAGTTCATCATACTGGTAATCTTCCTTGCTCTCATCATCTTTTACAATTTCTGAATTTTGAGTCTGGAGTGCTTTTCGTGGAAAGCGGCCTCTCCTCCTCAAATGTGGTATTGCAGCAGGCCAAGTTCTTCCTGTACGAGTCCTTTTTCTCGAGTCAGATAAACTATTGAAAATAAAACCCCACAGAATTAACTCCAAGGAAATTCAAAATGTATGCTGTATCATCAGTTATTTCCATGCCACACGTAATAATTTTTGTTGGTTTTCACTCGTAAAATACTTATTATCTACAGATAGGTAACGAAGTATGGATCTTAGGTAACAGTAACTCTAAATTAAACATGTTTTTTGAAAACTGACCATTTATAGGAATAATACACACAAAAATGACTCACGAAAGCACTTAACAGCATGAACCAGAAAGAGGAGGCAAAATAGTAGAATTCAGGTACCTCAATAACAGAGAAATTTATATTTGCTGGACTTGAGAGAGGGAAAAGTTCAAGTAGCAATTTACTTGCAGGAAGGTTGATGGTAGTTAATTATTTATAAAGACTGTGGCAAAATTTTTTCATGCTCTATTGACTGTAGAAAATCACAGCATACTTAGTATTTTATAACATGAATACACAAACCTATAAAAACAAAAGCTGCTAAAATTAATTCAGGACACACATCAGTTCTTTTGGGACCATTAGCAGAAAACGAGGCTCAGCAAATGTTTACGCAGTTTAATCCTTTTCAGTAAATGTAACTTAGCCACATATTTTACATTAGAAACAATGGTTAGTGAGCACCAAAAATCCTCACCCTGTGAGTTGTAAGCAGAACTATTAAAAACTAATTTTCATTTGTCCTATTTCTTTAGATTTCTCCATGCAATTTATAGCTCTACTCTGAGAAAATTAAAATTAATACACTGCAAATTTTACTCTTTATAGCAGATAGAGTAACTGAACAGTTACCTATAATGTCTGGAAATGCTAGATGAGGTAGTTTCTTTCATACTGGCAGCACCTGTGGATTCCACATCTGAGGTATTGGATGAATGTGCAGTTCCATCAGATTTCCTATTTTGAAAGATAACAGGTTTGCCATGTAACAAAAATAATCTTAAATTAAAAACTGAGCTGACATTTCAGAAGCAAACAGATAAATTACATGGTGTTACAATGTTTTATGAGAGGGTTTGTTTTTTTTTTAATTTACCCAACAGTGCAGGGTAATTCCAAGGCTGGGTTCTCTATCACTGGAACTGGTTCATTATCCTAAGGGGAAAAAACAAAAGTACTTCAACTTAAATTTTTTAAAATTTATTTTATTTGAGAGCAAGTGGGGGAATATTACAATTCATATTAACTTGTTATGTTTTTCTTCAACATTTATGATGCAGTTAGAAGGAAGGGAGGAAGGGGGAAGAAATATCCTTACCAGAGGAGATGACTCTGGAGTTTTGTGAATCATTTTTCTTGTATAGGGACCGGGTGGACGACCTACTGATTTTTTTTTCCCCTTTCTTTCTATACCATTACTTAATTCCCTAGAAGAAAATTTGTATTTTATTCTGTATTACTGGTGATAATTCTCATTGAATACATGTTTTCCTTTGGCAATGAATACACAATTAGATGTTTATTTCTAAAACACTGAATTAAATGAGGTGACTCTGGCAAATCAAAATTTTCAGGTACAAAGCTACATGGTTTTGTCTTTATAATAACATCAACAGATTCAAGGTATTTCTAGGGACATTACTGATTCCCAAATGTTGAAGAGGAATGAACAAGCATTAAACAATATATTCATATGATCACACTTGGTGAAAAAGATGGCACATTTACCAATACAAGTTACTATTTCACAACATACTTTCTAATTAGAATTCTAGTTAAATTATTGAGTAAGAGATCCAGTAAGGCAAGAGATTTTGTTTCCCAAATGACAGCAAAGTTAGGATATTTTCTATTGTTCTTACAGCTAAATTTCCCATTGATTTTTCAGAAGAATCCTAACAGAAAGTTAACTACATTTGTTCTAAGACCTTGTTTTTACAAATAATCCGCCTTTACAATTATTTTTAAAAAATACATTCTACAAAGGCCTTTTTTGTAGGCACCAAAAAATACCCTAAGTGGCCCCAATTAACCACAACACTGCTAGAATGACTGGGTTATTTTACCTCACATCAGGGATTGGTTTGGATGACTTTCTGCCTTTAATTTTGAACTCATGAGAAGTTCCTTCTGGCTCTTTATCAGCCTTTAAAGCAGCATTCGGTGGCACAGGAGGAACTCGAATTCTCAAGCCAAACAAATGCTTCTTTTTCTTTATTTCTTTTCCAGACATAAACCTAGATGATGTTAAATTAATTGTTAAAATTCTGATCCCAGGGAAAGCAACTTTTAAAATAGCAGTGTACATGCAAAGCAGAACTATGCAAAGAGAATATCCATTCAAATGCTATTTTACTCCCTCTTTACCCTATCACAATCCTCCCTCTCAAATACAGAATGTGAAGTGGAAAGAGGATGGAAGTTAAAACAATTTTTTCCTCACCGTCTGGGTTCCATTCAGCATAATTATGTAATGTTATAATTTGAAATAGAAACAGTATTTGAAATTTAAATGTTATCTGCAGCCAAAGTGATTACCATGTACACTGAAGACTATAACCTATGTCAAATTAAATAGGCAAACAATGTCTAAAACAAAAAGTACCAATAACTTACATAGTCTTGTAATCATTTAATGCCTCCAGGACATGCTCATATCTTTCAGATTTTGGTGTGTCTGCCAACTGTAAAGTATAAAGAAATCATTTAACCAGTCAAATTCGTTAGCAATAGAAAGATTCCAGTTACTCTGAGTCATTGTAACTACAGATTTGAATGTGAAGTACATTCATGAAATATTAACTGTAGTTGCATATTAATTATTATCCCATATATTCTCATTTACATCCAAGAAATAATGCCAGGATCAAGCCCAAGGCAAGGAATAAGTTTCACTTTTAAGAAATACAAGAAAAATATCTCAGAAACATTAAGTATAATGAAGGAACATAACATTAGATTGCCTTCCTGAGACTGCTAACAAAAGATTTTCTGTATGTACTCCCAAATTAATTGAGACTGCAAATAGAAGATTACTATATAGGCAGAAGAAATTTTTGAGTACAGTATTTCATCATGTATTACACCTTAGAAACTTTGAATGTGGTCTTCACATGCAATATACTCTGCCTTCATTTCTACATTTAGATTTTCTGGTCAGGGCACATGAAAATATCAAAGTAGTAAAAAAACTATGAAATGAAAGAAGAACGTAGATATGCAACAGAATAAACAGCTAAGTAATTAAAAGTTGCCATGCAAGTAATTAGTTGCATAGATAACTTGAACAAATTTTGCAGCTTAGAAAAGCATACACCCCTTAAAAACATTCTATTTCTGCAAGGAAGTTAAAAATTCTTTTCTGATTTGGAATTACCAGATTTTAAGGTTCTACAGTATTTAACACCCCGAGTAAAACAGTTCATAGGTTGTCAACTTTGAAGACATGTGTAAGCACTGTGATTTAAAACCAAGAAAGGGCATTCCAATTACTCACCTCACCAGGATGCAATCTATCCCAGTTTTCATTAATGTAGGCCATAAGTTCAAGCTCCGAATCAAAATATTTCTTTTTATGAATAACACTTAGGTTGTAAAGGCATAGATGTGCTATATCTACCCTAGAATATTTGAATAAAAAAAACAGAGAAACAAGTATTTTTCTTCCAATTGCTTTCCTTTGGAAAAAATCAAGCAGAAAAGTTATTAGCACGATAAAGTTGGAGGAACACAAAGCCTAAATTAAAGCCTAACTTAAAACACTCCATCCAGACAACACTATGAAGCCTCCTGCAATTTCTCTTCAAGTGATTCCTATTTTGCATCTTACTTTCATTTCTAACTCCCCTCATTGTAACGATCATTTTTGAAATTCCAAAACTGGTCTGAACCATGGGATATGTAAGCAAGTCAGAACTCACACTTGAACCAATTATAAAATGTGTACTCTGATACTCACTACATTTGGCTTACATAATACAGTAGGATTCTAAACCTGTAAAAAATACTTAACTTAGATATCTCAATCTTCACATATACAACAAGTGAGTAGTTGCTTGTTACTTCACTGAACAATCCCAGAAATGAATCCCAAGAGCAGGCAATCACAATATATCTCTACCCCTAAGGATAAACTTAGAAAGAAATTTATCTCTGGTCAAACACACAGCAAGATTGACTTGGGAAACAGCTCAAGTGAACAAGTGGATTTCCTTTTTATCAAGGAGAACCAAAATACCAAAAAGAAAAGCAAAGCATGTATTCAACTCACCCTTTTTTTTTAAATTCATACTTACCATCTCAAGGGTAAACGTTTGAGGTATTCTGGTCCAGAACTGCAAACTGAGCAAATGAACGTATAAAACCTAGAAATATATACATATGTATATGTACATGTGTCTGGGAGGTGGGTGTCCATACACACATACTCCTAGTGTTTTAACATCCTGATTATGAAAAAATGCAAGTTAAGCAAGCCAGAAACTCAGCCATATGATATTTGTGAGTCCCTTCATTCTCTGGCTTTAGCAACTTCTGTAATCTGTGCTGATACCTACTGGGCCAGACACAAGGTACTTCTTCAATTTCATCCTGCTACCACTGTTTCATTCTGCCTGACAGTCCCTCAACCTCTGACTGTATCAGTGAAGATGCTCTGTAATGGCCCCAGCATAATCTCTCAAATGCAAAACCCTGTGCACCAGTGTAAAGATGTGTTTTAAGGATGCATACATTCCTGGGTTCTAACTCCGTTTCCTTCATACAAACATTCCAGAAAAATTTCCAGATAAAATTTTAATAAATAATGAATGAGATACTCCTTCATTCTCTTCTCCTGTTTGCTCTCTTATCTGCTGCTAGTGCTCCAAGTTCTTCTTCAGATAAGAGCACAGACTAGCACTCTTTTTTATTTCTTTCTGTCCCAACTCCTCACACCACATGAAGAGAGGATGTAGAGTTCCCCTCCGTCTAAGTACCCCTCCAGCTCTGTCCAATACCTGACACTGCTAGTGCAGGGAACTGTTGCACACACACACACCAACAGCCCGCCTCCAAGCACGGTGTCCATTGTGTGTAAGATAGTCACCTACACTCCAGGAACTTGAGAGCCTTCATCCTAACTTCAGACCCCACTGAAGGGGTCTGCTTTAAAGCTTCCCATCTCCCAGTTGCCAGCAGCTATAGTATAAGGGATTTCCACACAAAGTGAAGTCAGTAACAGCTAGAATTCAACTATCCATTGGTTACTTCTCCAACACCCACCACTGCATCATGCCCTGTTCAACTGAGATGAAGAATTGCATTTTCCTGGCACCTGAACACAAGGCTGTATTGTGTATAAACTTCTACTCAAAACTCAACCCACTTTTGAAAAATACTGTTTTATTTATGGATGCCTTCATGAAAGTTCACACATGATATTTCCCTCACATTTTAAATAAAGACAACCATAAAGTACAGCTTAATTTTCTTACCTGTCACCAAAAAGCATTGGTTTTTGGAGGCACTGCACACAAGCCTCATGAAACCACTGTTTACATTTGCAGCACTGCAACATCTTTAGATACCAGCTTCAACAATGGAAAGAAAAACAAGATGGTTAAAAAAGTTACTGAAAATTGTTTCTTCATTATGTTTAAATTAAATAGGAAGAGATATTTTGACTCAAACTGATTTTCACAGTTTATAAAACAAACTGTCATCTCTAGGGATATTTCAGTAATATTTAGTAGCTCCATAATGAAATACTAGAAAAGAGACTAGGAATAATAAAAGATAGCCTAGTAAAAGAATTAATTAAATCATTAAATTCAGAAAAAAAATTTAATTTACTCTGACAATAACCTTTTAATTCTCTATAAGAATTCAGGAACTCCATACAAGCTCCTTCTGACATACCAGATTAGCTTCCTTGTTATTTTCTAAAGCACAACACAACTGCATTAAGTCACAAACATTTGTTCTGCAGATCCAGCCACTTGAATCCTCAAAAAAACCTCATAGCTTACAGCTTTTCCTTTTGCAGCTTCTCCCTTGAGAAAATAAACGATGCAACACTGACAGTGATGTTTGTCCAAGTCTCAAAATTCTCAAACCAGAGCTCTGTCCAGTGTGTATACACTCAAAATTTTGCTTCTTTGTGGGACTCTTTATTTGCCTTGTCCTCAAATCTTCAATGCTATCTTATTCATTCACTCATTCATACAGACACCAGAGTACTCATCTCTACCTGCTTAAGAAGTCCTCTTCTTGCCTTTCTTGTAAAAAAGAACCAGCAGAGGACTCTGTAATGCCATAAGAGGAAAAAAAAATCTTTCCCCTGCCAGTGACTGAAAACCAGGATATGATGTTATGGTAGAATCAGACAGCTGTCTATTCAGACAAAATGTGATAAACTAATCTCTGGGTACATTTATTTTTGTGACTTGTGACAGAGCTGAATTAACAGCAGAAAAATACTGCCTAAAACTGCAAGATCATCAACAAACAACTCCATCCAAGCTCAACACATCAACAGTAGCAAAACAAAAAAAAATTCTGCTCATTATAGAATGTACTGTGAGGATCTGTGATGGTCACTTGACAAAATTAAACCAAAATATTTTATGGAACTAGAAAATAAATTAATTACGTATTTCTCACTGTGAGATACTTTAAAAATGTATATAGAATTCAAAACCCCACTTTGCACCCCGTTTCTAATATCTACACACAATAGAAACAGAAACTAACAAGTTTACAAGAAATTCTACAAAAAAAGAGTCACAGTTTGCAGCTGCATTAGAGAAAAGTTCTTGCATATTATCCATTTACTTACTCTCCAGGTCCTCCACAATAGCAGTAACACTGCTGGACATTGGTTTTATGACCTGCATCCCACTCAAGGTCTGTTGCATTATACGGTAACGTTTGTTTCATGACTTGCAGCGCTTTGGCATTTGGTCCTTTTTTAAGCGCACCACCTCTCTGGGCCAAAACAAACACATTGGCTCACAAAATACAGTAATATATTTCTAAAACTTCCAAAGCTTTTGATTGTAGACAAGTTTTCATAACTTTCAAGTCAAATACCTTCACCTGCATTTATATTTTAATACTAGCAAGTCTGTTTAAAAGTGAAACATCTTCCATTTTTAAAAACAGCATTGCTTCTCAACATTCAAAACTTGCATTCAAGTTAGATAGATACAAAGATAAAAAATGCTGAAAAAAAATGCTGTATCTTTTTATTGTTTCAATTTCAAAAACAAAGATGCATGTAATATGATACGTATTAACTCTTTTTTTCTGGAAACACACCTTTGTTGTTGTTGCAAAGACACACTGTCGACAGAGCCATTTATCATCTGAATCAATCACGCTGGCATCAATATTTGGTGTGTGACACAGCTGATGGTAACCTGCATTAAAAATAATCAGCCAAACTGTTAGTAAAATTACAAAAGAAGCTTACACAGAATTAACTATATATAACTTCAATGAAACTATAAGGCATTACCCATCATCAAGTGCCAAAAACCTGAACAAAAAGACTGGTAATACATTCAAAATGGTCTTTTAAATTTTCTTAGTAGAAAAAAATAATCTTGACTTACAGAACAGGTGTTAGTGACTTTAACATGGATTATCATCTTTCACTGAGCTGTTAATAGCCACTAAGGGCTACAAAATTTAAGATCAGTTGAGCAGTCAGTCATAGCCGGGCAAATATCCTCCTTTGTGAAACAAATCAAAATATCTTTTAAAATGCAGTAAATAGAAAAAAATCTAGTTACCTTGCCCACATTTATCACATATGACCATTTCATTTGGTGCTTCTGAATACTCTTCCTGACATATTGTACAGACCATTTCCCCACTCTCAGTGGCTCCTAGACAAAGATGAGATTGTGTTTTTCAGATTACATCTGCAGTTGGAACAGTTACCACATGTATACCCTTCTTCATAATTTCAGTTACAGATGCATGCATTGAAGAAACACATTGATACAGAGATAAACTTATATTCAGATATTTTGTACAGACTGTGTTACAAATATTTATACCACTTAAGATAAGCTATCAGATATTTATAGACTTTATATTGCCTACTAACTATGCAGTCCATGGTTCCTCAACATCAACAACATAAATTCAGTAACTGAATATAAAGAACGTAAATTTAGGCTAAAAATACCTATAAATAAGTATTATCTGGACCATTAATAGATCTTTTGTATTTATATTATTTTGTGTTTCTTTCTATGTAAATACATACACACTTGGTGTATCTTTTTGACATCTGCCAAACATGCCTTAAACCCCAATATTACCACTGTTATTACTACTTATACATATCTGCAAGCATACAAAAGCACACAGTTACAGTAGAGATAAGGGGAAAAAGTAAGCTTGCAAACTGGAAACAAAACTACATCTTGCTCCATTTATACCATATACCAATGTAACAGCTGACTAAAATACAAGCTTCTTAATTACAGAATATTCTGAGTGGGAAGGGATCCATAAGGATCATCAACTTGAAATTTTCTCATACTAATTCATTATCTTTTGATAGTTAGGACAAATGAATCAGAGATCATAAACTAGTACTATACATAAGCAGAACAGCATCTTTTTCAGAAGCTTCAAGAAATAAAACTGTTGATTTTTTGCTAATACAAATACAAAGTTCCTCCTTTAAGTAGACAGTGTTTAGCTTAAACATCAAGAATCAAAAAGAGCCAGAGCAGATTTCCACTACTTTTGCACAATGAGGAAATTGTAACTGATTTTCAGAAGAAATTATCATGAACGATTAATTACCATTAGATTATAAAAATATTAACTACTCTCCAAAAGCCTGAAAACCAAAAAGGTATTACATAATACGTGCCTCACTCGATAACTACACATTTCTTTATACCACAAGAATAGTCCAAAACTTGCAATGGTTTAGTATGTGCAACAGTTATGAAAAAAAGTCAAAATGTCAAAACTCTGTTCAAACCCCAAATATGGGAAAATAAACAAAAAAAAGCCCACGCAAAAACAAAACAATAACTTCAATGACAGAATTTTTTGAAATTTTTTTTCCCCATTTGCCTAATCTTTGATTCTGGATCACATTAAATTATATCACTCTTTATATATAATATAATCATGTATTTTAACAGATACAGTAATCTAAACAAATAAGATATCAAACAATGACTACTTCATGGAAGTTCTTGCCTGTTTGTATGTCCTTCCAGAGAACCCAGGATTTGGAACTGTCTTCAAATATAATGAAGCAGTTCTGTTTCAGTTTGTTTATCTGAAAAACAGCAATATAGTGGAAACCATGAGTAAAACCACTAAACAGAAGAATATATTTAACACTACAGACACGAGAGAATAATACTGCAATTTTCAACAATATGAGATACTTTTAAGAAGTTAAAAAATGTGTTTACCTTTTTGATAGTTCCAAGATAAAACAAGCCATCTGACCATCTAGCTAGGACATCCTGACCTTCCTCAAATTTACAAAATGGCTTTTTGGCTTTCTGTCCATCATGTAACGACAGCTTGGCCAGAGATGCTGAGGTCTTATGACTGCGACGTATAGGAGACCGCTTATGGACCAGTGAATTACCCACCGCTGTAGAGTCTCTAACAAAGGCAAGCAAGAGAAGAGGCAATCAGAATTACGTTAAAGGAATCATGTATTTTAAACATCAATATGACTGACTCTAGAACTTTAGGCAACAAGAGACCTGCTCATGATTTCAGACTTTACACACCTTTAGTGGCAATGCCTCTGCTACTATACAAGAGCACAATATCTGAAAGCGACAAGTTTATAGAAAGAGAAGTGTTATATAAAATCACCTAATGTAAATGAGGACACAGACACACAAACTTCCCAGTTCAGAGACGCTTCATAAAATCACTAGAAGCATTGAAAAATACATCAGAAACATTCAATACAGGATTACTTATACAAAACTCTAGGGAGAGTACAGGCTGAGCATTATGCTGACTCAAGGTAAATACTGAGGTACCTCCCACACAGAATCATGCCTTGATACTAAGCATAGCTGAAGAGCTTTTCAGCACAGGAAGAATTTCTATGTGTTAAATTTCTTACGTAAAATAAATTTTTCTCTCTGTTAGAATAAGAGTAGAAAATAATAAGGATGGAAAAACAACAGAGCTTGCAACCGTTCTCCATACACAAAACCCAAAATTTTAAGTTATTAGTATCAATAAGCATTTTTCCTCATATATTCCACAATATATAGCCTATTTATATGTAAGTGTGAATGTGCTTTTATCAGACTAGCTGTCAAACACAACACTCCAATTAAAGGAGTAAAATACAGAAAATTACAGAACAGGACCAGTCAGTGCATAAGGAAGAATCTTCATAAGTAATAGGCAGAATTTGAGACTATGTGATAAAGTTACCACTTGTATATCCAAATGTATTTTCTCTAGAAACTAAATGTATGTGTAACTAGGACGCAAACACAAGGACGGATTAGGGAATTAAATAGGATACAGTCAACTGAAGAACAGTTTCACCTCATTATCAGCACCAGAAACATTTGAATTAATCTCAGAGCACTAACAAAAGCAGTAAATTATTCAATGTCCCATACAGTTTGAGAATTGCTATATAGATACTTGAGAAGTTGCTCTACAGCCTCAAAGAGAAAGGAATCTTCTCTCAAAAGAATTTACTATTCACATTTAATATGACAATAAACTGGAAAGGTAATGGCTTAAAATATCATATTAAACTGTTTAAACCAAGAACGTTAGGCACCATAAAATTAGCTGCTTTAAGCATATTTATAATCAGTGTGACACTAAACAATGACATGGCAGTAAGAGCAGCTATAATGGGCCTCTGGCATCCTCATGCACAACTGCGTCACCAATATAAGTCCTGCTTGATCCCGAACACAAAGATATTCAGATGGGTACCTAGGGAAGACCAGAAGAACAAAAAAGTCCTTTGGCTTCACAGCTGGCTGCTTGTCACTTCATCTGACATCCTTCATCATTGCATCAGAAAACTGAACTGTCATTTCCCATCTTTTCTCTTCATGGTGCAGTAACAGTGTTCAGACCCACCATCCAGCCAGAGCTCCCAGAGAAAGAATCTTACCAATTCTGCTGTTCCTTACACAAAAGCTAATTCAAGTTACTGCTGCTTTTCCTCAGCTCTACTCTAACCTCTGATAAATGGGACAGGATACATGCAGCATTCAAAATAGGTTTCCAATAATAGAGCAAAAGCATGCCAGCCCAGGACACTTATTTTCTGCTTTCTCAGCATTAACATCTGGTTTACAACAGAACTATTCTCAGAGAGGTTCAAACACTTTCCTTCCAAATTTTTTCTAGGGTTTAAGACCCTAGAAAAAGCTAGGTTAGCCTAGCTAGGCTTGTCTAGAAATAGGTAGGTATTCCTGCTACAAGGCAGGAATGTTTTTTTTTTTTCTTTTCCAGTACTTGAAAAAAATGTGTGAAAGATCTCATACTGAATACACAAAAAGGCACAAATTCATTTACCAAACAGTACAGACTGTCACTTTAAAAACAACTATGACCTTTATATTAAAAAAAAAAATCTTCAAAAGCATTCTTTTAAGTACAGAATTTTGTCTTGCAACTCCATTGAAATAATAACAAAAAAAAAGTGCACATCATTTTCTGGCACAAAACACTTAAATGAACCTATACATTAACTTATACAACAGCATAAATTCACAATAGCAGCTTTAGACCCTGAAGAACCTTGATACACAGTAAAGATGTGAGCCAGTAAACCAGACACTTCCCTATTGTCCACACTGCTCTCTTTGTGAGTGATGGCAGTGCTGAAGTGATGACTAAAGAGCTCATGAAGCAGCTCCTGCTGTGGCAGTTTATGGTTTATCTCAGAGACTGAAAATAGGGTTAGTTATCACAATAGGCTGACAGTAGCTTAACAGTTGCTTTCCACATGGATAGGAAGTTTCTCTCCAGGGAAACATTCCCTCAATGTTTTTGATGGAGATTAAGTAGGAAGAGCTACTGTTTTAACAAGTTGACTTTAATGAACAGGACATAAGTTACTTAAAGTAGGTGTCTCTGAAGTATCTTCCGAAATCACTGCACAAGAAATGCTGTGCAGACTAGTGTAAAAGCTAGGTGCATAAAATGTTACGAACTTGCCCATCTGTCTTGTCACAGCTCTATCTGTTGTAGTGGAATGCCAAAAAGTCACACCTACCATTAAAATAAAACTTTTGCTGGAAGTTAAAAAGCAAACTAAATTTCAAAATTGGCAAGCGAGAAATTAAAGGTTCCACATTGTCCAGAAACTTGCTTTCCAGTCTCCCCTAAAGTTAGCTTTATAGCACCTTCATACCATATTATTTATAGTTACCAACAAAATTAGTAACCTTGAAATAACAATTTCCCCACCATATTAAGCACTTGTCTCCAAGAACTTTTAATTGCACAATATCCAACAGATGCACTTTTCCAAAAAATCTTATCCAATATAAAGATCTACTTTATCTCATTTAATTTGCACAATCAAGATACACTGTACGTCATACAGCATGTATGGTTTTACATCTATTACTCAATACTAAGTAAGTCGTGCTCTATTCTTACTCTAGCACTTAAAATGCAAAACCAGAAAGTACTTATATACCCACACAATCTTTCAAAAGTTAGTGGTGACAGTAAGTAAAATGTGTCTGCACACTGATGTATGTTTGAAAACAGAAATACACTTCTGCCTTTTCTTGAGAAGCTGATGTCATGAAGTACCAACAATGCTCACTGATTTTTTCACCTTGGAGTCTAGATCATACCCAGAGATAATCTCAAGAAAGACAGGCAGAAGAATACCTTCTATTCATCTACTAAATGAATTAGTTTATAATATGTTGCAGAAGCAGGAGATAATTGTCATTGTCAGCAGGAATGGCAAACTCCCTCCCAAAGTAAACTACCTGAATCAGTCTGATTTGTGAACCACAAGCAGTTACTATGCATAGCACTGTATTTATCAAAATTAGATTTGTTAGTTTTGACTCATAACTCTAACCTCTTTAATAGCAGTTAGAAAATGTTGGTGTTCATTTGGTGCCTCTACTCCTCTATCTCTACAGCATCCTATAGAAGGAAGAAGTGGAAAAGCTGAGAGAAAAGATGTGAAGAGGATGGAGGAATAAGAAGACTGAGCATTCTTGTTTCCATGTGTCTTTTTCTTAAGATCATTCATACTTCTGTACTCCTTCAGTCTCAACAATTGCTGTAAAAAAAACTTGTGTTAAGAAAAACGTGCTTGACAGTTTTGGTGGTTTTTTCCCAGCCACCTCAGTCCACTGATGTGTCTCACAGAATGTTTTGTAAGCACAACTGAAAAATGCAAACAAGCAAGTGGGACACAAACTCCCACAGCTGGCACTGCCAGACTGCATGACTGAACTACAGTCGGGTTTACCGACAATCCACTAAATTTCAAGAAACTTCTTCCAGAAGGGCTGCCTGATTCACAAAGGCTGCAACAGCAACAGATGATAGCTACCCTACTAGCACAGATAGTTTTTGGAAGCATTAAAGATACTAAGTGTCCAAAGAATATTAAAGGAATTTTAATCCAGTGAGAAAACTCAAAGTGGAAAAAAAAATTCATTTATTCCCAGTAAACACAAATCACAATGAAGGGATGATGACTTTAAAGAGTTATTAGAAGGGAATTCAGACTAGAAATAACACACAGAGCATTCTGCTAAGACAACTCACACAGGGTTAGGATCTATCTCAAAACTGGAAATGTGGTATTGCACAGGAAAGGAAAATACAGTGAAAGAACTTACGATAACTACAGATAATCACTTCAAATTCTGGATGTATGATGTTACTGCTGATTAATCACAATTTTTTTGTCTGTAGTTGCAAATTAGCCTTTTATTACCCTTTATTAGAGAAAACTGAACTATAAAGAAGCTGTAAGATGTTGTAAAATACCAGCAGTCTGTTCTCTCCTTAAAACTCACATGGAAAGAGGGGAGTGGAGGTCTAGCAAGGGCTCAGAACACACAAAACTGATGGCAGTTTCATACATGGCTTACTCAATGCAGCAGCTTGCTCCCTTCCCCGCAGCTCTGGAATGACAAGCTGACTTCTCCATTAGCTTTCGCTTCAATTTTCTTTCCCTTAATATGGATTCACTGACTGATATTTAAAACAAATCTCTACCTCACAGAGAGATCTGGTGACTAAACTAGCCAGGTAAGCAACAAGTGCTCCCAGCTAGAAGGCAGCAGAAAAGGGAAATTAATCTTTTCTGAGAGTAATAATCTTAGCTTGTTTACCCAGCTCCAAATAACCAAGCTAAGGCCATATTTCCAACATTGCCTGCGACTTGGATCTAGTACCTCTGTCCACAGCTGGAGAGATGCTGGATCCCAGTCACATTTCTTCCTTTCAAGCTTCTCCACTATTTATGAGATCTTGTAACCACCCTTATCTTTTCACCGTGGCAAACATACTTTCCTCCCCCGCATAAAAAGATCCTGCTGGGCCAAGAAGTCAGTCAAAATTAAGAGGATGACAAGTCAAACTTAACTTCCACCACCCCAACCCAGATCAGGGTAAATCAACTGATGACAAAAATGAAAGAAATCGCTTTTCATAATACCACAGTTATTGCAACAGTCACTGTTCAATTACACATGAACAGGCTATTATATTAGTACATTGCCATTAACTTCTAATACACAAAGAATCAAATACAAATCCAGATTACAGTCTATCCTCTACACTACTTCACAGACTGAAATAAATATTGCTTTTCCAATGTGCCATATCACACAACATCTACAAAACATACTTGAAGCTCCTTATCTTAACACTATTTTACATGCTGGTACGATCAAAAGCCAACTGTACCAAAGAAGGGCAAAGGGACTCTAATCTAGGCATCTCTCAGTCTAGAAAAGTAGAGAGTAATGATTGGGGGATAAGAAACACATTATCAAAATTACTTTCAGTTTTAAGCGTTGTTTAGGATAATATAATAATTCAGGGTAGAAAGGTTCTCAGGAATTCTCTACTTCAGCATAGCATCAGCCATGAGGTCAAATCAGGTGGCCACACAAGCACCCGGGACCCCTGTTCCACTGCTGAACTGCCACCCTGAGGAAGGGGGGATGCTCCCTCCCCAACAGAATATCTCTTATTCCAACATAGGCATGTTACCTCTTGTCCTCCTGCCATGCACTGCTGTAAAGACACTAATTGCATCACACTCATTTTCTCATAGGAGCTGGAAGGCTGCTGCTATGCCTCCCTGAAGCTTAATGAAGCTGGTTCCCTAAGGCCTTCTCACAGGGCAAGCACTCCAGCCCCTGACTGTCTTGGTGGCCCAACACCAAACTCATCTAGTTTGATGTCTCTTGCAATGGCAGCACAAAAACACAGCACTCTACCGAGACGCTGTCTAACGAGTTTTATGTAGAAGGAAATAATCACTTCCCCTCAGTCCTCTGTCAATATAGCCCAGGATACCATTTGCCCTAGCTCACAGGACACAGTGCTGCCTTGTATTCTGCCTTCTGCCTGTCAGATCTCCAGCCAGTCCTGCAAAGCTGACCCCCAGCCAATCTTAGCCTGGGGTTCCTTCTTCAGATACAGAACTTTGCTTTCTTATCTGTTGAATTTTACGAAGTTCATGCTCAATCTCTTCCTTCAGCCTTGCTGAAACTGAGGTTGGACAAGGTTCTCCCTGTGTTCAAAAACCCTGCCATTTTTAACACAGAAGGCTGTTCAGGCCATGATTTATCTTTGGTGACTGTAACTAGTCATCACATTTCCATGCATTCAGAAACATCCTCCAGAAGAATTCACGACTTCCCTAATGACCAAAGTGAAGGTAACCAGCCTGTGGTTCCCTGGGTCAAACTCTTAGTCCTTTCCAAAGATGGGTGTAACTCTTGCCATTTTCTAACCATTATGGATCAGCTCTGTTCTCCATAACTAGTTATGGTAAGGAAAAGCCCTACAAGAACATCACACAGTTTCCTTGGTGCTCTTGAAAGCAGCCTGGTACCATGAGCCTACATGAGTCAAGTTCACATGTTTGTTCAAACACATGCAGCAAGCCAATTCATAGGACACTCAAGCAAAGCTTAACAAAACCACCAGGGATAGAAGTTAAAACAGCATTTAAGGCAGAACAATTTTGTCCTACCAGTGATTTCAGGGTAACCATTCTGTATAAGCTGCTCCTAGTCAATAAAATGGGAAACTGTAACTTGCTTATTCTCAGCTTTATTCAGTCAATGCTAATACCACCCATGATGATCAAATGTGATTTTCACACAATACATTCTTATCCCAACAGGGTGGTTGGCTTTGGTGAGGGTTTTAATTCTTTGAAAGTGCCTTGCATTTTGGCTATGATTTTTTTTTCTCTTAATTCTTCTGTCTGGTTAGACTCTCTAAGGAACTCTCCAGCTATTACAGAATATCTTTCCATTAATGAGGTTTTTAAGAAGATCCCTGCTTTCAAAAGTATATACCTCACATTGCCTGACAAAATTAACAGATTTTGCTTCTAAAATATAAAAAATTGGCAATAAAAACTAAGTGAGGCCTATTAATCTGATTAACAGTTAGGTCTATGAATCTGTTGCATATCAGAAAGAAGTTTAGCCAGAAGACTGAGGGGAAGTGACTATTTCCTTCTACACAAAACTTGTTAGACAGCATCTAGATAGAATACTGTGGTTTTGTTCTCTGACCCTGTGAAATATGACTGTCCTTAATAAGACTGATGCATACTGTTAAAAAGAGGTAGTCACCAGGATAACTGTACTCTCATGTTCCTAATACTACAATAATTTGTGATTCTGTTTTTAATTGATCACATTCTCCCTCAAGAAATCTTGAATAACTAGAAGTGTTTTAATTCTATTTGACATAAATAGTGAAAGTATTAAGAGTTTAAAAGATCATTACAGAATAACATATTTCCCTACATATTTAGTACATAGGGAAATAGGACAGGGCAGTTGTGTACTGCAAGAGCTGTTTGGGATGGATCATGTGTTTGTACACAAAGGGAAGAGGCAGAAGATACAGGGAGAGAACACTGGTACGATGTCACAAGACACTTTTTCTGATCAGAATTCCCCTTAATTGTATCCTCAGCACCTCTGGAATACAACAACTGCCTTTTGGGTTTATACAGTACCCAAATCCATTACATACAGCAACACACCAAGGGAGTACGAGCACACACCCCAGCAATGACAGAGATAACAGACAACTTGCTCTCGGAGAAGTGGGACAGAAAAAGGATTTCAGAGCTGACCAAAACCCCATAATGATAAGTTTTCTTCTTTAAGGTTAGTCTACAAGAAGAGCAACCTTCATATGCATTCCACAGAACTAAAAAAATAAATAGATCTGAGAAATAAGAAAAGTAGTATTATCCTCAAATATATTTAGTGAGTGAAGTATGTCCAGACTCATCAGGAATGCTCTCATCATTTGCTCTCCTTCTCTCAAAGAAAGTTAAACTTCTTGATTTCCATCCTCCATGGAGATTATATCCCCAGAAATACCTGTGGTTTTATAATTCTTCTCCTGTTGTGTTTTGCTCAAAGACACACTTCCCCTCCATTTCCGGCAAGGAAGGCCTGTAAAGAAGGTGAAACCAACTCTGCAGCAAGGCCAGAGGCTGGTCACACAAAAAACACTGTCAATTCACAAACTAAGGGAAGATTCATATTGGTTTCTGGTCACATGTGCTTCCAGTCACATCTCCAAGCTTCCTCATCCTCAACTCACATGAGGAGCACAAAATATGCTTTAATGCCTCTGTATTAATTCACACCCATCTCCAGGGAATACAGAAGTCCACTGCCTACTAGGAAATTAACTGGAACTTGTTACAGCTGCCCTTCTCATGAATTCTACCTGATCTCCTGGTGCAGGGAAGAACAAACATAACTTGATACTAACTACCAATGCATGTCTCTTTCACCTATTAAAAAAATACATATACACTCCTGACTAGCCTTATTAAGTTATATGAGAAGTATCTACATCTAATTTAAAATTCCTTCCAGAACAGAAAAAGCAAGGTGTTGAGAAGCCACACACCTATACTTGACAAAAAAAGGGTTAACTGTGGAAAACATTACTACATTATACTCTGAGTACAGATCCACATTTCACAGTTTGGAGCTTCTTGCAAAGACCCTTCTCATTTTCACTGTATTATGCATCTCCTTTCATACTTTCAATCTCTGCTTTCCCTTATTCTCCTTTAAATAAAGACCTATGAACTCATCAACCCATATTCTAATGGTTTAGTTTCTAATACAGAAACGAAACGTTTTCCCCCCCTCTTTTAATCTCAAATAATTTCAAATTAAATGTAATTTGAGCTTTCAAAAAAAGGGACAAACATTGTCAGGTTAACTTTTACCAACCTGACTACAGATCAAAAGCAAAAAAAAACCAACAGGGAAACTGTTTTGTCACTATCCCACACTTTTGCCACTGTATGTGCATATAATTGATCACAGTCCCTTACACCAAAGTCAGAAGAAAACCATGTCATTATCCATTACTACATTTGACCTTTTAAAGTTATGATGAGCTGGGCCTATCACAAATTCCAGAAACAACCATAATGGCACACTGCTTTCTTGGCGGAGCCTTTCATTTAATTGCGAAGGCCCTCTTCTTCTAATATCACCCTGATACTTCAGGGATGAACAACAACCCATCGTATTTCAACACTAATATCAATGTCCAGAGCATCCAGCACAGAACCATATTGTTCTCTTTCACTAAAAGAGGTATCAGCCCATTCTTTCTACAGAATTCAACGCCAAAAATGAAAGAAAATGCATTACTGCACATCCTTTCAGCCAGCAACAGTTACCACATTTTAGTGGTCTGAAAACCTACTGTGCACATTCAAATCGTCAAGCCTGACAGAAATTAGGAGGTGAGGCGTTGCAAACACAAAAAAACAAGAAAAACCCCAAAATAAAAAAAAAACCCCGCGATAAAAAATCCCAAACAAAAAAAAAAGAAACCAAAAAACCAAAAGCAAAGTTACCAGCGAGCACCGCTACCTCTTTGTGCTGCTCTCTTCGCACTCGAGCAAACGCAGCCTACTCGGACAATATCCTTAAAGGAGAAGATGAAAATCCAGCTGGCGCGAGGCTGATGGCACCTCACCGCTGCAGCCCCCGGCCCCACCGGCCTGCCCGCTGCCTCCCTCCCTTTGTTTTGGTCACCGAGAAGCACCGCTGACCCCTCACATTCGCCTGCCAGCGGCCGCTCGGAGGGAGTTCCCTCCCCCTCCCCCCAAGGCCTCGGGGCCCCCCGCGCCGGAGCGGGGCCCCGGGCAGCGCTCCCCGCCGCGCCGCTGGGATGCGGCACCGGCGGCCCGGGCTCCGGGGATC
>VZRL01006024.1:374131-392422 GCA_013397895.1 Origma solitaria
GGGCGCCGCGGCGGAGGGACACGGGCGCAGGCGAGTCTTCGCCGCTGGTGAACAAAGAGGGACTACTTTAGGCGTTCCCGTGCGGCACGGATCTTTGCGCGCCGCCGGGGCTTGTTTCGGCAGTGCCGCTCATTGTTCCCGCCGCACCTGAGGGGAGGCGGCATGGCTCGGGTCCTGCTGACCCGCGGCCTCCGTGCCCGGGCTCAGGCGGGAGTTCCCCGCCGTGTTGGGGGTCGGCCCTGCAAGTAGAATGGCCCCGGGTCCACCTTCTTGCCCGGGTGGTCGCGAGGCGAGGCCCGGCCCAGGTGCCGGAGGCTGCCGCGGCCGGCCCGTGGACAGCGTACTGTGTAATGTGCTCCTCTGCACTGACGTCGGGATGCTGCCATTTTAGGAGATGAGCTGAACCTCAGTTCCAGTTTTTAGCGGCAGCTGTGTTAGCTAAGCTGATGGAACAGGCTGAACAGGGAGGTCATGGAGTCTCCCTCCGGATTCATTCAAAACCTGCCTGGGCACATTTCTGTTACTTGCTCTAGGTGACCCTGCCTTGGTGGGCTGGTTGGACTAGAGGTCCCTTCCAACACTAACAATTCACTGATTCTATGAAGTAGGGTTTTTTTTTATTTCCGTGATTGTGTTTTGCCGTTGTTCAGACTCCAGTACTGGGCTAGTCTCTATGGTCCCCGTGGTTAAGCACAGCAATTGCCCAATACAGTGGTAATAAACGCTAAAGCTGTCCTCACCCCGTAAGCGTCTTTGCTATGTGCAGCTCAGGCCTGTGCAGCACTGGAATGCAAGTGCTCTCTGGATCACATCTCAACTGGTACCACAGACTCCTGGGAATTGCTGAATTCAGAAGACTGGATGGTGAATGCAGGATTCCAGTCTCCTGCTCAAGCTGCCCAAGTTCTCAAAGCCATCATCCCTCTTGGGATAAGCCTCTGAAACTAAGACACTGGATCAGTTTGCCATCCCTGGAAAGACGCACAGGGAGGGAAGCCTGGGTAGAGCCCTGGAGTACAGGTTAGTCTGGCCAGTTCCTAGTTACATCAGAATAAAGCAGTATTTATCATCAAAATCCCTTGTTCAGAGTTGTTTTAAATACAAGTTTGAGGGGATAGTTCTCCCGTGAATGCACTAATTAGGCACTGTTCAGGAGTCATGATGATCTGCAAAAATAGACGAAAAACAAAGGGCCCTGGCTGCTCTTCACAGATTGTCATGTACAGTGAGCAGCAGTCAGGTACCACTGGTTCTAAAGGCAAAGGGTCACCAGCAGAAGAAAGAAAATTAAACTCGATCTGAAGTATATCCACGTACAAATTCTTGTTTATAAATCACAACAGTGGTGTGAGAACCAATGTTCAGATAATTAAAAGGCAAACTTTCTAGTCAGCAACAGAATAAACATCAATAATTGGCTACATCACAACTTTTAAAGTGTCATACTTGGAAAGTCTTACGAGCCTGTTGTCCTGCTGTCTCTTCAAAATTAATCAAAATTTGTCAAAGTAGAATCACTCACCTATTATGTAAATTGTTTCACCACCAGCACCAAAACCCCCATGAACTCAACACAAAATCTTCTGACAAGCAAAACATGTGCCAGCTCTACCCTCCTTGTCCTTAAAATATTGTTCCCAGGAGTTTGCAGAGCTTCCTTACAGAATTGCAGAGCTGCACGGCCCCATCCTACCCATAAAGCACCACTTGTCACAAAGTTAGGAGTTGCTGCTGGAATAGCATTATCTGAGGACAGCACAAAAAGAAACCAGGAATCCAGGAAACCGGGAATTCCCATACATTATATGAGAATAATTAGGGTTTGATAAACTGACTAGTTCGCTATTACAAGGATTGCAGTAGTTAGGCCAGAATGTACCCCCAAAGCCAAAGCTTGTTACCATTAGCCTTATTACTACAAACAGCAGACTATGAATATTTTACCATAACGTAGATTCCATGTAATTTGCCTGTAGTATCCAAGAAGAACAATGGGAGTCCATAGCCAAACACACACCAAAAAAAAGGCTCTGTTTCGTTTAAACTTAGCAATTACTGATAGCTAGAAAGATTCCAAGCTCTATACCTCCCACAGACACCTCATCCTGCGCCGACTTTATTTAGTAACTCATCCTATAACATCCTTTTTGATCACTTTAGCAAGGCACTGAATTTCCATCTGACAGGAAGCCCCTTTCCTGAGCATAAGTTGTGTGACTCCTACCCATCCAATCCATCTGCTAGATCAGGTAAATCAAATGGCTGAGGGATACATAGACACAGATGACTTAAATTCAGTAACTTGTATTCCAGGACAAGAAATTTGCACTGAAAGAGTAACATTTGTTATTCCTCTGCACAGCCTGACCAGATTATTACAGGGTTGGGAATCTTACTGGAAATGTGCAAATGCACCTTTACAAATGGTTTTCAATTTAAAATGCTCAAGTTGGCAAACCTATATTTGCAGAAGAAGAATCTTTGTTAATCACTGACATACGTGTGGCAAAAAATCAACAGCAATAGTAAAAATTGCTATTTTTAGCAATTTAAAGTGTTTAAACAAGTCTTTCTAGTATTCCCATTATTATATTATGATGCATGCGTGATTAATCTGATTTGGAGCAAGTTAGAATCTTTGTTTTCTATTCCGTACTAGTAGCAAAATAACCAGTTACTTCTTCTGTTAATATCCGGCAAGACTGTATGTCATGGCTTTAGAAGGAATTTCCTTGACTTACTTTTTTTTTTGTCTTCTGCTAATATCTCAAAAGTATTTGAAAATACAGCTTAAACAATCTCTCCTGGTGCATTTTCAATTCCAGATATATTATGTCTGTACTTTGAGGCTGTGGTAGTTTTGCCTGGCCCAGTTTTTGCCAGTGAACAGGGTGGGGTACAAAGATGGCTCCTGCATGTCCTGAGTAAAGATTCTGGAAATTTTCCACCATGTCCAGCAGAGCCAGTCTCTGATGGCTGTAAAATGATGGACATGCTGCTGGTAAAACCTGGGCCAATTAGAGATGTTAGTTACGCCTCTGTGAAAACATATTTAAGAAGAAATCAAAACAATGTGAGCACGCACTTCTTTTTAGCCAGGGAAGGAGGAGGAGGAGGTAAAAATATGTGAGGGAGAACAACATGGAGGCACCAAGGTCAGTGGAAAGGCGGGGGAGGAGGTGCTCTAGGCGCCGGAGNAATTAAATTACTTTACCTGCAATGTCAGTAAGGGCTTTCTTGTGTAGAAGTTTTGGAGAAAAAAATAGTCTTTTATTATCTATCATATTCTGCTTAATAATAGATATGTTCAGCTTTATTCCACATCATCTTATAAATAGTTGTGTTTCAGAAAGAAGCTAAATATTAACAACCTAGTACTGTCTTTACCTCTGTTTATATTTGTCCATATACTGTTAGGCAATCTCTTGCCATATAGTCATGCAAAAGCAAAGTGTTGGATTTTAAAAATCGAATCTTGCCTTGCTGGCACAGCAGAGAAAAAATAAATTTCATATTCAACATGTAAATTCCCTGGTACCCAGCAGAGATGAATAAATTTGAAGAGTCAGAACAGTGGCATTTCCATTAGCCCTTCTCTCAAATGTTAATGTATTTTTTTAAAGTTAGTGGTTTTTATACTTTCGTTGCCCCAATGTCCACATAAATATTAAAGAAGCAAACCAAAACACACAAAAACCAAAAGTGTAAGTCAGCAGTGTATGTAGATGAGAGCGCCAACTGCTGCACAGTATTATTTCCCATTACCTTATTGTATCACACAACATAGCACCAAAATGATACCCTTGAACATGACAATACTGTAAAGCTTATCCTTGTACAGATGGTTGTCATGACCACAATTCAGCAAGGAGGGAAAATTAGATCCCAGGACATTTTCTTTGCATTGTTTAAGCGCAGAAACAGCAAGGAAGCTCATCTGGGATCTTCCTATCTTAAATCAAGATAAATATGGTACATCCATTTTTACATAAACATAATAATTAGTAAGACGGTGCACATACACTGCATTTATTAGGGCTCAACTCGGACAAGAATCTTCAATATCAAAATTTTAAAAATAGGCCAGTGGTAAGATATAAAGAATTTTGTATTAATTGTCTTACAACTAGCTACAATTGTTCTCATAAAACTGTGTAGTAATTATCACTCTTTGTGCCACAGATATAAAAATAGCACTGAAAACATTTAAAACCAGACATCTTTAAATATTTTTCTAGAAAGACAGTATTCATAATTTTACTCCTCACATAACAATAGAGAGGAAAGTAAATTTTTATTACTGGTGGTAAGGTGCCTTGACATTGGTCTTCACACTAAACCACTTTTTTCTAGTACAAGCACTTTGCCATTTCTACCTTTTTTACCTTCTCAAGGATCAGGAAATCCTGAAAAGAACTGTCCTGTTCTGTTCATCGTCTTCTTGTGAATGTCATGATCTTGCCCGATAAATCTTAAGCTGTAAATATCCTTTTAAATGTGTTCACTGTCACTGTTGGCCCAGTTTAGCCAGTCAAATACTGTTTTTTTCTGTTAAATTCAATGTGTAGGACAACAACATATTTGCCCCACTAATCCTAAGCAATTATTTTTTTTCATTCTTAACTCCTTGATATTTAAGACTCTACTAACTTTTGAAGATAGAATATTATGAGTATTGCAGTCCTATTTTGTATTAGTAAGTCTCTAGAGCCCTTCTGCAGTACATATATTAAATAACAATTACTGTGTGGGTTAGTGTATGATCTGTTTGTATCACAATCTATATTAACCTTTGAACAAAGCCACATTTAGTCTTGAAAATCATTAGAGGGTTATTTACCTTCTAAAAATTAACATTTAGCAATGTTCTTCTTGTTCTTTAAATCTTATCCTGTCACTATTACTCAAAGCACCAAAGACACTTTAAAAAAAAAACAAAAAACAACCAACTCTGCCTGTTAGCTCTGCATCTAATAGCAGACACTTCAGATGCTTGAAAAAATGGCAAATAAGCTGCCACTTAAAAAGTCCTCCATGCTTCACTCACTTAAGATTTTATTCCAGATGTGTAACCTTGCTGAAATTCCATATAAAACATGAGATTTTGTGTGACTGAGTGGTCTTTGGTAGGTGGATAGATAGTTCTTCAAGTGCTCTACAGTTCATAATTCAAAGCACTTACAAGCTATTAAATGTTCACATCATTCTGCTATAAGCCCTTAATTATTCCTATTTTGTAGCTCATATCCTGCCATGGCTGAATTCTCTGTTTGCTGGAAGTGGCTGAACAAGAAGCAATCCCTCAGTTCATATATGTGTAACAGTGCAGAAAAAAAAACTTGTTGTAGACTGAGATAGGCAAGGACTGAAACAGTAAGAGCTCGAGACACAGTGTTTCTTTCTACATTATTTACAACATCTTTGAGTATGCTAGCTAAGAGCAGGCAAGGCTTTTATTGTAAGAGATTATGTCTTGCATCTATCTTAGTTACACTAACACTTTTTTGTACCTGAAGACAGTGAGTCTGAAGGAGAAAAAAAAGTGTTTGACTAGGTTTGGCCTTGCTGAGGATGCTTATATATGAGTTATTCTGTTTTCACTGCTAATACTGTTTGTTTTCTGTACTGAAGACTTAAGAGCTTATGTAGCAGTATTTGAGCTTCACAAAATAGCTGTGAGGGAACTGTTACTACTATTTCAGCTAGTGGGAGTTTTGTGAGGGTGTGCAAGCATGGTTCTGAGTAATCTTTTTTCCTTTTCCTTTTGAGACCAGTTCATAAAAATGTAAGTTCATTATACAGAGGTGGAATTTAAGAAAAGTTTGCTACTCTCCATGCACTATCAGTCTGCTGCTGCAGTCATATAATTGCCTCCTTTCAGAAAACAAACAGCTGCCAAGGCTTGAAATTTTGGTTAATTGCTTGGATCAGAAAGAGATTCCAG
The DNA here is from genome assembly GCA_013397895.1 of Origma solitaria. NCBI lineage: Eukaryota > Metazoa > Chordata > Aves > Passeriformes > Acanthizidae > Origma > Origma solitaria. Next base: position 380,076 of record VZRL01006024.1, read on the forward strand.
TTCTCAAACTCCCTGAGAATTCGGTCATGCACCAGTGTGATGCATTCCTTCCCCTCCTCTCTAAGAACAGATTTGAAAGCAGTTACTGAAGCTCTAGTTAGTGACTAAAGTTAAAATGCAGAGTCAGCATTTCAGAGTTAAAGCCTAAGCAAGCATTTTATTCATTCCCTTTAGCTCTGCTCTGCAGATTTGCAAAAGTAATTGCAGTCTCAAGTATTTTACATTGTGATGGGCTGTATCATAACTTCTTAAGGACTGGAGCATCATAGACTTTTATGGTAAGGTTTTGTCTGTCAGCATCTGTGCTCCTTTGTGGACTGTAAAAATGTCTGCTAGAGCAGAATTTCCAGCTCTTTAGTGGTTAAATTTAGTAGCAGTACAGGCCAGACTTACCTCTTAAATCTAAACTGAAGTTTAAAAATGTTTAACAGCCCCTCAGGACACAGTTACATGGCAGAATATTGCCATTTCATCTGCGATGAAAGATCTGTTCTGGACATCAGTCTGGCTGGAGGGAGAATTAGTACAGCATTCCTTCTGCTCTCCCACCACCTGGAATGCAGCATGGGCCTTCAAACAAGCTTTCAGCAGGTCTGACAAGTCCCATTCAGAAGGAAAATCCCTCACTTCTCTTTTTTTCTTTTTTTTTTTTCCTACCTGATAGCATGTCTTCATCTATGAAGATGGAGACAAAATACTTTTGAACAGTGGAGCATGAGAGGACCCTGTTAACACTTAGTAGGAGCTGAAAAGCTGTTTGCAGCCCAGAAAATTCAGCTGTGGGGGCTGAACATAAGGCAGTAGCCCCTTCTGCTGCCAGCCCAAGGGGGCTGCACGGAAAGAACTATAAGTGGTCCCAGGCTGACACACTAGCCAAGTCATCAGCTGCATACTTCATTCTTGCACCTCTTATGAAATAATGATACTTTACACTTGTTAACTTTGATATGCTTACTTATAAGGTGAAATCTAAGTGTCATTGTTTTAACTAATCCAAATGTAATAGCTGTTGTCAGACACATATTTTGATCACACTGATGTCATTCTCTCAGCCTGAAAGCCCAGATTTTGTTCTAACACAGCATTTCTTATCTGCATTCAGCTAAAAAAAAAGTATACAGGAACAGGATCAGAATCAGTTCTTATTACATCAGTCACTTGTTTTCTATTTTGACTTGCTCCAGCACTGACACTCCCATCTGTACAGTCCTGACTCTATCCTTAAAATTTGGGGCTGCTGTGACAGACAGATTTTTTCTATTTTTTTTAGCTCCTGCTATGTTCTTTGTGATGAGTCTATAAACATTAGTTATATATGCATGCAAAACCAAAGCAACAGTATTTTCACTTGCAATATCATGAAGCTGCAAAAGTATACCATAAGCCAGATTCTGTCTCAGCTAAACTAGTGAAATTCTTCTAATGTATCATTAAAATAGTGAGAAAAAATGGTCTTATCAACACAGAAGAGCTATATTTCGATTAGATTAGGTAGTTAAAATAGCACCATCTGAAGTTGTCATAGCACGGATTATAACTACCAGAGAGCTCAACTTAAAGATGTGTTTGGGAGAAGTGGGGCACACACAGACAGCTGGCCAAGTCATCTCCTCTGCCAGCTTTTGCAGTGAGGTGGAAATGTGAATTTTACACAGCAGCACATCAAGAGCTGGCAGTCCTGCAGCTTCCCTCCCAGTATGTTTCCATGGCTCCCACTGAGCCCACATGGGTGCTCCTCTGACCTGTTCCCTACCCTCAGTAGTATAAACTAAGCCCACAACAGTGGTTAAAATGTTTTCTGCTGGTTCAGTCCCCTGAGCCTACTCTTCATGAGAGGCAGCAGAGGCCTGGGCTGTAGAAGAGGGTGGGAAGCAGAACATCAGCAGGGGACTTCAAATCCGTCTCTTCTGAGGGTACAGTTACCTGACCCAGCCACACTTGTCTGACAGCTGCTGCCATCTAAGGTTGCACTCACTTCTGCTCAGGGACATGCTGGCTGTCCCCAATGCCAGGAGCCAAGCAGAGGTGGCAGCTCAGTGAACTGCTCCTGCTGAAAAACATTAATGCATAGATGTATATAAAGCACATATATGCATGTGTAAAAATAGGTTTGCAGACTGGTCAACTTTCAGTAACTTCATGGGTCTAGGAGCTGAGAGCACATACATATCGAAGAGGAAGTACAGACCTGAGGTAGCAGAAGAGGTGATAAAAACAGTCATATAAAAATGAAAACGCAGAGAGAAAAGGCTTATTTCTTCCTGTGTTTAAGTTACTGAATGAAACACCTACAATAAGCCAAAAGGGTAACTGAAGGTAAGCTGACCTTCAGTTTGATCCCATAGGCTGCCATCTCTTTCAGATGGCCGAATGCATGTTCCATGGTCGTGGGCAGCTTATGAAGTGAAAAACTGAAGTATTTCTGATTATGGCACAAATGAGCTGCTTCTTGAGTCAGGAAAGCATGTGTGAGGATTATCTAAGTCAGAAGTCAGTTGCTATAGATTAATTCCCCTTCAAATTACAACAGACTACTGTCAGCTTGCCTCTACCAGGAACTTTACCAGCTGTCTCAAATGTCTCAGGTAGGATATCGATTTCCTCCTATCCTGTAGGAGGAAACCTACAGAATAGGAGGTACTTGCCAAGGATAGGAGAAAATGCAGGCAAGCATTGATAAGACACTGCACTAATGTGCAGGAGATTGCTAGAAGTAGAACTGATTTTTTTTTCTTTGCCTGGAATTCAGCAGACCAAGAGGTCAAGTAGCGATGGCCTCCAAGGACTTTTTAATTTACTGCAGGTTCTAGGATGTAAAATGCCTGTGACAGGGCTATCATGCTAGTAAAGATTTAATGCTGTATCAGATTACTGGTGTGATTTAATTACCAGTGGATAGCCTGTGGTGAAAAGGGCGTCCTTACTTGCTAGACCTGTAAATCCAGGTTTTATTTAAAAACTTTTTTTTAATCAGAAACTGCAAATTTATTGAATATGTAATTTTGTTCTCTTTAGAATGCACTTTGAATCGTGCATGATGGCTGTGAAGGGGGTTGGGGAAAAAAAAGAGATGGAAAAGTTGTGTCGTTTCCACTCTGTTGTTGTTTTAATTTAAACTAATTATAACCATTGATTCCTGATGGGAAACAATATTTGTGGTTAGGGTTTGACTGGGAATAAAACTAGACATAAACCTATATCCTCAGTTGTGTAAATGAGTCCAGGTTCAAACAATAGTGTGCAGAAGGGTTTTTTATGTGGACAGTTGCCTGAGGAGAACAAGAAGCTGGGATAAAACATAGGTAAAAGAAGGTCAGCTGGGATGTCAATACACAGTAAGTCTGTTTGTTTGTGAATAAAGAGGAAATCATAAAATAAGTTGATTGAAAACTCTGCAAATCTCACATCAAAGTCAACCTAAACAATAACAAATTATTTAATACGTATCTAGACAAAACAGAAACCAAGTATCTGCAGTAATTTGAAATATTTTTATAGAAATCACACTATCTGTGTCAACTACAATGACTGCATTGATCAGCTACCACTTAATCCTTATTAGAGGTGTAAAAGTCTAACAAAGACTCTCTGTGTCTTCAGAGAACTGTTCAGCTTACCTCACCCAGTACTGTTTTTTCAGATATACTCCCAAATCCCAAACCAAAATTGGTGTTATGGGCTGGAAATGTGGGTTTGTGAATTGTTTCCTTTTGTTCAGCTCCATTGTAATATAAAAGATCTAGAAAGGGTCTGATTGCCTGCTCTATCAAAAGAAAATGCTTTATCTACTACAGCTTCTGTCTGAGGGTGATGGTGGTGTCATTTGAACGCTGTGTTTGGAAAAAGGGCTCTGAACCTACGTACAATGAGAACCCAGGGCATGCACAACAGTTGCACTGTTCACCATAATGACACTGAATATATTCAGTTTAGCACAAAAGATGTGTGTTCAGTGTGTTTCCTCTGAGATAATAAAAGATTTAATTAACTGCAATAGTTTATTCTTTCTATATTTAGGCATTATAGCAATTTTTAATACACCAGATTGTATATAAAATGCGGCCTTGGTTTCTTTTAAATGGAAGGCAGGGAATCAAATAGCACAATTTCTTATGTAGATTCTTACATAGCAATAATAAAATACATCTTTAAGGCCTATGTTCTTACAGATACCATATCATCAAATAACATAATTACTTTAGTTGCAGTTTCATGATACATTTTCTTTAGCAGTTGGGCTGGTTTAAGAAGTTCTGACCACAACCTGCTTCTGGGTGCTCTCCACACGCCCTTAGTGCAGGCAAAAGCTTTGTTCAGCTATGCTGCAAGTTGCATAATAGAAATAATTGGGGTTAAAATAATCTCTAATTAAAAATAATTGAAAAATATTTATGGGGGAGGTGGAATGCTGTGTCTGTGATACAGAAATAAAATGAGCTGGGAGGGGACAGGACAAAAATAGCTTCTTCTGTTGTGGGCGTAAGTGTTGCTGAAAAAGCATGTAGCAGTACTGGTCAATGAGAACTGCAACACCAGACTTCTAGAACTTTGTAGGAACTGGGCATAAGCCTAATCTGACACAATATTTTTTTAGCATATTGGTGTGGTATAGTCAATCTATGACTGTAGTGATACTTACCTCAAAGTTAAATGAAGCATATAGCTAAAAATAATACTGCATAGTATGTTAGCATAAGCTTTGTTATTTTTTTAAATTTTATTTTATAGCATTATAAACTGTTACTGCTCCAAATTGCCTTTTGTCATTCATTTAGAGGAAAAAAAACACCTTTAGAAATGCTGTAACCTGGTATTTATTGTGATGTCATTATTTTATTATGTTGTTTAGATGGATCAAAAACATTTGTTGTTTAGAAATCTATACTACTACACAGAAGAGAACTCAAAGAATATATTTTAGACTACTGAATTTTTCCTACCTGGGTATTTTTAATGATGTAAGAAAATGTATGTGTGAATGCAGCTCCTTGCCATGCTTAAAACAGCATTTTTCCTTCTAAAAAAATGAATCTAAGTATAAAATCATTTTACTTTATTCTAGCAATTATATTTACAGTATTTACAGTACTTACTGCTAAGTACTGTAGAAATTTAGATGTTGACATATTTAAAATAATTCAATTAATACGTAATGCCTACTGGCATTTTCGATCAACAATCCCACAGCACTTGTATAAAGTAGGCTACAGGAATTAATTAATATGCAATCAATACATTGCCTGCTCTAGGGATCAAAAAAGGCATCTGCTCTGTGCCACGAATATGCTTGACTGTCTATTTGTCGTTTTGTTTATTTAAAGGGAAGTGAAAACCATTTTATCTAGAAAAACCCAATGATAAAGGCTTAAGTAGATTAACTGTACAAGTATTTATTAAGAGCTTGGAATTTTAGTAATATAGATGCTTCCTTCATAAGAGGTGATAAGCTTTTTAAGAAAGTTCGTGTATTGCAAATTACCTCAAAATTACCAACTTCAATAAGCTAATACTAAAAATACATTAAAAAAAATTTGAACCTAACAAATTGATAAACCTTACAATTAGAGGTTTCCTAAAAGGAAATATTTCTTACCTAGGGATTTCTTCTAATCATTACTGCTTTTTCAAGGGCACTGCCAGAACCCTGTAACAATTCAGTACAACATTTCTGGATTTCATGTACAGAGGTTTTGAATGTAGCCAAAATGAGTAAGACAAAGTGTTATGTTTTGATTAATTTTTATCAATACCATGAAGACTGTTTGATGAGGCATGCCACTACACTGTAGTTATTCTTGCTTATGGGACCAGATTGCTAGCTTCATGAAAGCCTGTGAACTGAAGCAGATTTACTTCTGTATGATTTAAGGCCTGTGATGTGCTGATCCCTGAGCAACAGGCCAGAGCCAGAGGTGACTTACGAGATGGATCCTGGGCACGATGTGACTAACGCCATCAGTATTACATAGCTAAAAATTGATGACAAAAATGCTTATGCTAGCTCATTATAACCTTGTGTAGTTATCGGCAAGAAATGTATCATTTTAAGAAACTTTCTCAACTGACATGAATAGAAGCTTGTTTGTAGGGTATTTTAGGGGAAAACCCTCCCAGTCAAGGCCTGGGCTCTGGCCAAGCCCTGGCCCTGGCTCGTCGGGAAGTGTGCCATCAAATCCAGGCGTTTCTGTGCTAAAAATATAACGAAGTCGCTTCGACGTGCTGATTCAGGCCTATAAAAGCTGGACCTCACCTATGGGTGAATGCACCACGTAGGATTTTCCCAATTGCCGGGAGGGGTTCTCCAGGTCCTCTCTGAGAAACAAGGCTCCCCAGCAACTGCAGACTCTGGATGATGGTAAAATATTTAGGCAACTGATGATGTATCATCCTGATCACTGGCCTTTCTCTCGCATAGTAATGATTAGGTGCATTGCCTTGCTTATTTTTGCTTGCTGCTAAAGCCAAGCACATAGTTTTATTGGATGTATCATTTTACTTTTGTGTTGCCTTAATATTCATAGTAAAACAAGACCATTCTTTCCATTGGTGTCTGTGTTATTTAAATTGCCCCCTCAATTGGCAGAACAGGCCTGACACAATGATTAGTTCAGTTCAAGTTCCTACATAACACAGTGTTTCATTCATTCTACCCAACAAATCACTGGGTTGGAGTATATATTTTAAGGAGACATCAGTTTTAGGGCAGACTTGAAGTGCTTTGCATCGTATCCCATTTTAAGTAGTTCCTGCTTCTGCCACTTCTTCCAAATGTCAAGCTATTCCTGCATTTCTGACTATGGCAGTCTGCAGTGGCATGCAGAATCAAAATGAAGAACTGATGTGGTTTTTTTTTCTTTTTCTGTGTTATTTTAAATTTGAGTTCAGCAGACAGTTCGCCATTCAGCTTCACAAAGAGGTGCATGGCAGAAGTGAGAGAACAGCATGGGAGTAGGTGTAAGTAGTAGAGGATGAGGGAAGCAAGGGCTTCACACAGCAGCTCTGCTATCTGTAGATGCTCTTCTGCCTATTTTCCTCTTCCATACCATAGTTGGCAGAAGGCAGGGCAGAACTCTACCTCACTAGCTGAGGTTCACAGTCTAGCATTTTAGTGTGAACTGGCTTCTCAAGCAATTAAAGCAAATGTGCTCGACTGTGAAGTGGAACAGTTCTGTTGTGGAAATGTCCTCGGGCAGAGGCAATGGCAGGACAGCTGGAGGTAACAATGCGTTAAACCATTGCAGCTGTTTTCTTCTTCATGCTTAAGTCAGAGCTCTCAGTTAAGTGCACCACATGTTTAAAAATGTACTATCCTGCTAGGTGATTTGTTCCAATATTATACTTCCTCATGAGTTAAAAATTACCATCTTCTTTCTGAATTGAGTTCTGCTGACATCTTCTTCTAATCTTGACCTTATATCAGCATCTACTAGCTTCAGTACTGGAATGCACTATTTAGAACCTAAGAGGATTTTTTAAAGAGTGTGGGCTAGAACTTGGATATATCCTAGCTCTTTGAGCTACCTTATAAAGTAAGCAGGAATGTGGAAGTGTTAATTCAGGGGAAGAAATTTTGGGAAATGGGAGTAAGGCATGAAGAATATGCCAACTAGACTGTTTATGGGAAAGTCCATAAATAGGAATTAAGACTAACATTTATATTATATAAAGATTTGTAGTTTTTAACAGATGACTACCACGATCATAAAATAACAGAACAAAGAAGTCTTTTACTTCAAGTAGTGTGAGCAGAAGTTCAGAGTGGATTATAACTTTATTTTGCCACTAATTCAAAGATGGAAACTGCCTGGAAAATTAAGTAAAATAGCCATGTTGAAAGCTCGGTACATTTGAAAAATCATTACACAAAAATAAGTTATCTGAAAATGATAAAAGGCTTTGCAAACCAGAAGTAGATTAATGCTAGCAAGTGTACTCTGACCATGCATTTTAACATATAACCTCAATTAACCTTGAGTAAAATTCTTGAACCTCATAACTCCAGCAAGTAATAGAGGAAGTAGACTTGAAAGCACAAATATGTACGAAGGAAACCTAATTTTATTGGTTGATTGAATCTGAACTGTGTAGTCTTTGTAGACTTTGAAACAATGCGAAGATAAATGTGAACTCTTGTTTAGCATTTGCTTACAATTGACCACCTTCGAATCTTCTGAGCACTGTATTTCTGGAGTTTTCTTAGTCCTCTAACATATACAGGATTGTAACATGTAAAGCTTTCTATTCTGGATTTTTGCAGACCTATTTACTCTAGATATTTGCTCTATATGCTATTAAGGCTTATTTACTGTAATGTTTTTTAGTACATTTTTAATTTTAAAAAATACACCAGAAGAAAAGAGTAAACGTGTCTCTCAAAGCAAAGACTTGTATGTCAAATTAATCAGTATCTCTTAATGTTTAATAATAGTGATTGCATATAATCTCAGTCAAGAGTTACAAATGAGTCCACATATATTTAAATAATTTATCTGACTCTATTAAAACATGATCTTTTATAAGGATATGTGTTCAAATAAGATAAAAGTTTCAGTGGTTACAAACAAACAGTTTACTCTAGCATAAGTCCAAGCCACAGATGAAAGGAATTGGACTTCCTCTAACCTATCTCAGAGGAAAAAAGAATCAAGATTAGTTTTTATTTCAGATCATTGATCTAGTTCTTTATACAACAGAAATGTTTGTGCCAACCCAAGGGAGAAGGTAGGCACCAACAGCAAGAGAAGGTGACACCATCTGCTTCAGCAGCAGGGTGGATTTATGTGAGATTAAAGTGACCATGTAAATAGAGCCTTCAAAATGAAACCTGTTGGCTGGAAGAGTCTGTTTCCTCAAATAGATTAATGATTTGTTTATACCAAGTTAAGCCACAAGGGAATCCTTAACAGGCTGTGTCTGCTTTCTGTGTAAGAGATGGCTCCACCTACTCATGAAATAGAAGCATTATCATTTATAAGAATCTGAATAGGAAATGATAGAAGATAATCCATTAGGATAAAATTAAAGTTGACACACTGATTAAGTGAGAGTTCACGGAAATTTGCAGAGGGGAAGGAAACAGTATCTCTCTCTGAAGGGAACATGAGGGCAAGTTATGATCTAAGGGTTGGATGGGTCCCCAGATCTTCATTCTCATCCACAAAGACAGGCCTAAGAAAGTAGAATCTGTATAAAAACAGACTCCTAGACAGATATCTGAACAAACAGATAGCTGAGTAACATGAAAAGAGAGAAACCTCTCAATTTTTCTAGAATTGATTTTAGGAAATGTGGATAATTTTATTTTAAATCATTGCCATGTTATATATTGTGGAAATATACTTATTAAATGTAGCTACAAACCTGGGCAATTGGCAAATGCTAAGGCATTGCATTCTACTAGTGCTGTAAGACTTTAAGACTGTGGTAGCTGCTCAGGATCATAGAATATTTCTTAGGCAAATCCAAAGAAAAAGAGCATTAATCTAGGAAGCCACGCTAGACAGACTGGAAGTTGGTAAAGCTGCTGTGAGAAAGAGAAGTCTTGTGATTATTAACATTCAAGATCTTGTGATTATTAACATTAGCTGGAGGCTCCCTGTATATAATATGATGGTGGGGAAAATGGGTGAACCCTGAGGACCTCCTCACGACAGCATTTGAGTTAAATCAGTATATGGGTGCAGCTGCTTCAAATAACTGAAAGAAGCAAGTCCAGCACCACTGCAATAAGTTAAAATTTAGCTTTCATTTAACGTTAAAACCTGTATTACTTGCTCAAGTAACAAAGACTTTCCTTTGAAAGAAATTGGATAAAATTATTGATTATATTTTAAAAGTGCACATTACACTGACTATTTCGAATAATTCAGATTCTTCTCTGTAGTTTTTCAGTATTTTTATTTGTCTCATATTTTCATTCTTTATATGTCCAGAATTCCTGGATGCTTCAGCCTTTGCAACCATATTTTGGTTTTTCTGAGTTATGCTTAATATGTAATAAGGTCCAAATTGTAATGGAATTGCAGGTGAATGTAAGAAGGTATTATAAAACCACATTTACCTTTTGACATAGTGAGTGACAAACACTGTACTGTAACTTCTATCTTATACAAAAACCCTGCATCACTAGAATAACAACATTTAGTGTTGTTATAGCTGGATAGGAAATTTAAGTATTAATAGCTAGCAATAAATCAGCATAACTTCTACTGTTTGAATGTAAAGATATATACCAAAGTTTTGGTGCTGGCATACAAAAATGGATAATATGTGAACTGCAGAATGGAACATGTAAATGGAAAGGCTGCACAGTAAATAATACATCAACATGACTCATGTTCTACCTGTGTGGTTTTCCTGCATCTGCACCCCCAGTCTTTAGAATATTCCTTTGGTTTTGCACATCCTGTGAATGCCAAGTCAGTGCATGTTGCAACTTTCCTGTTACTGTTCTGGCTTATGTGGCCTAGCTTTTCAAGGGAGTTGCCTCTTTAGAGGCTTAACTGGGAATTTCACAGGTAACTGGAAAAGGCTGAAACAGCCTTATATTTTAGCATTTAGCAAAGCCTGGGCACAAAGAGTACTTGAACAAGAACTAAACATTTCAGTGCTGGAATAAAGCACCTGTTCTCACAGATGATGAAGATCTTATGTACTAAGTGAAAAATATATCCCCTAATGAACATATGCCAGGAACTGTTTGGATCTAGATGTAACAGGAATGAAACATTTAGATCCTTGCCAGCCATATGGGACACCGACATTTCACAATTACTCCCAGCCTGTCATTCCAAGGGTTGGCATAGAGCACTGGATGAAGTAAGGGCTTGAGATTATTCAGCAAAATGTTAAAATGTTTGCTCTGTGGCCTCCTCTTGTGTTGCTGTTCTGTTGCTTGCCCATAACCTAGCAAAACTTGTGCAAACCACTGAACTGTAGAGGGAGGTGATGCAGAGAGCGCAACCATCTGGGCCTGCTGAATAGGAAGAGAAGAAAACCCTGCAAGAGTTGCTGGCTGTTAGTAAAGCCAGGATTGCTTTTACAGGCGTGCCAAATCTTACTAATTAATTTTCAGATTTATACTTCAGGGTGACTCTGGCAGTGATGATATTATTCAAAAAACAGTCACAGACTGTTCTTGAATCTTAAAGCACAAGTCTCTAAATTCTGCAGTTTTAATCCTTCATGAGCTCCTAACATTTGGTTTCAACATACACATCTTTCCTTAACACTAAGCTCTGCCAAAAAGTGGCAACTTCTCCTTACAGTAGTATTTTGTGACCCATCTTTTCATCAAAGCAGCCTCCTTTGGTAAGTGCACTGAACACCCAAAGCCGTAACACGTTGGTCTGATTTTTATCCCAACACCGCAGCATAATCTTTCTGCCTAAAAGTCTCAAAGACAAAAAGCATCAGGACTCGAGACTCCCAGCTTCTGGCTTTGGCTCTGCTAACACACTGCTTTAAACCAAGTCACAGTCAAGTCATGAACGCAAGAAGGCTGGACAAAAATCAAACCTTGCATAAGAAAGGGTGATTTTACTTGAACTTTACAGGGTTCCCACAAATTTCAATTGGAATAAGGCTTCCCACATCACACGAACAGCTGAGAGATCCTCTGGTGAAGAAGAAATTGGTAACTTTGCCGCACTTCATGGCACTAATTCAGAATCATAGACTGGCTGGGGTTAGAAGCGATCTTAAAGATAATCTTGTTCCAACCCTCCTGCCATGGGTAGGGACAACTCCCACTAGACCAGGTTACTCAAAGCCCAGTCCAACGTGGCCTTGAACAGGGGCATCCACAGCTTCTCTGGGCAACCTGTTCAGGTGTCTCACCAACCTCTGAAAAGAATTCGCTCATCTGTGTTAATATGGGCCCAGGCAAACGGTCCTGCCTTATTTTGGAGGATCTATTCCTTTTTTGTTTTGTGTGCGTTTTTGGTTGTTGTTTTTTTGTTTGGTTTTTTTTTGTTTTGTCGCGTTGGGTTTTTTTTTAAGACTGTAACGATCCTGCAGCTGTTTTTAATACCCTGCCCAGTAAATGACAGGAGCCTGTTCGCAATCAACGACACGCGTTATTTATTAACTGACTTCTCCGTAATTGTCCCCAGACAGCGCCCCGAGCACTTTCTGGCAGACACGAGCGGAGCTCGGGGGTGGCTGTCCGGCTCCATGGGCTCCGCGCGGCCGTGGAGCGGGCAAAGGGACTGGGACAGCCCCAGAGGCTCGGGGCGGGCGGGGCTCGCCTCGCCCCCTCAGCCCCGCCTCGCTCCCTCGCAGCTGCTGCGTTAGCCCCTTCCAGCAGCGGGTGAGCGGTGCTGAGGCGGCAGCCCCCGCCCTGCCCG
>VZRL01006024.1:392906-411067 GCA_013397895.1 Origma solitaria
GGACCTGTTACACGGCAGCCACCCGCGGCCCTCCGGGCTCGCGGCACTGCCAGCGGGGCAGCGACACCTGCGGCGCTGCCGCGGCCCGGGAACCCCCGTGCTGTGCTCCGCGTCCCCCCTTTACACCAACACCGGTGCTGCAGGAATCCATCCTGTCAGCAAATGGACCAGCGCTTACATGAGCAACTCATGTCCTTTTTTTCGTGTCTTCTAAAAAAATCAGTGTCGGGCTCTTTTCTTCTGCTGCTCCATGATCCGTTCGTAGACACACTTTTGTATTTCTATATACAGGTACATGTTTGCATGACTTCAGTTAGCAGAGTAAGGATGTTTTGGTTGGAAGTGCTGTGGCTATTGTGTAGTAGGAAGTTCTGCTGTGAAACGTTAGTCAGTTATGATGCTGTGGTAGCTTGGTGGTTTATCCTCTGAGTTTCCTTTTTATACTGGATTATATTTTAACTAGATTGTAACTAAGGTGAGCATTTGTTGAGTTGGAGGAGACAAATAATGTTTACTTTTCTTATGTATGCTACTTATGTGTTTGTCATCTGTTGATATGCTTAATGATAATTTGATTAAAAAAATTTAAATTTCATTTTTGGTGCGTTTTAAAATCTTGAATGTTTGATTTTTCTCCTCATCTGGAACTTTTCCAGTCTTGTTCTCTTTTTGGAAGTACCTGGAGTGGAGTGTAATGTTTAAAGAGAAGAATACGGATATAATTTTACCCTCTGTAGTATTTGTTTCATGGTATATATCTGCAAATCTGGGTCAGTATCACTTGGGTTTTAAACCGAAAAAGATTACTCTAGATCTATTTACTGAAGTAGTCACTAGTATAATATTTGCATTCCCAGGAGATAAAGGCTTCAATACAAATAAAAATGAATTCCTAATCTATATGCTACCTTTCAAATTTGGATTCTCTAAATTGTTTGCCTCCTTTGCCTTGATAGTCTCTTTCTCGTCATTATATGGTGATATCTGATAACATTCTTCTCTATTCTTCTTCTCAAAATTTAAGGCCTTCCAAGCAAACTATGTTATTTTAAAATCTGCTAAGAAACATGAAGACCAGAAAATTATGTATTAGAAAAGCCAAAGAACTTAAAAGCTTTTTTCTATTGCAGATTTAAAAAAAAAAAAAAATCTGATTGTGTTTTCTTATAGTGAGAGCTGCTTTTGCATATTCTACAGACTTGTTTTAGGAGGTCTAATAGTGGCTTTGTGAACATAAACATATTTTTCTGTGTTAGTGAATGTATGTTGATACTTGATGCACCCATAGAATGGTAACAACTATCAATATATTGGCTTTTCTTGTCACTGCATGTTACTGTTGGTACATGACAAATGTAGTCATGATTTAACTGCCCTAATTGCTGAGTGCTTTATTGAGATTTGTCTCCAAAGAAGCCAATGCTAAGTAAATGGTAGGCTTAACTCACTGAGGGCCATGAGCAAGATAGAAAGACTTGTGTAGTGTTTCTATGCAATATTTCAAGTGGCACATCAGGGAAGATGTTTGTCCAGTGGAAAGTTATCACTTAGTGAATTCCAGCTTTTGCTGGCTGCTGTTCCAGCAGTTTTTGAAAACTATTTTGTGAAATGAATTCCCAGAACATCAGGTTCTGTAAGACAGAACTTATTACCTGTTGTGGCTTTTCTGCCCTAATACCAGCAGGATGCTATGAACTGGGTTGCACCAGATGTTCTATTGGCAAATGTTCTCTTGTTTTATGCATGCTTTAACTTTTGTGCAGAATGCAAGATCCATAGGTAATCAATCAGCTGATGATCTTCGAGCCTAAAAAACACATGCTACTACATGTCAGCTTACGTAAAATGAGCAAGGCAAACCTTTAGATATCTTAGCTCAGCCCAAAACTTAGTGGTTAGGGACTCCCTGAATCAATGTTAAAGTTCTGTCACAGAATAGTAACTCTCAAACAAAACAAGAAAAATACCCTGAAACCGGAGAAACTTTTGAACACCACCAAAGACCACAAAAATAATTTAATTGTATTTATAGGATTTTACAGTTCGGTGCTTAACACTGGGATTTTGTTTTACAGGGAGAGGTTAGCGTCCCAAATTTAAGAGACATTGCCCTGAAGTTCTTTCTGATAGCTGTAGTTACCAATTGCGTTGTGAGGCTGAGAACTAACCAGCAGGATTGCTCATGACGATAATCATGTAAAGAGCACTTGCATGCCTGGAACTTTGGCCTTTATAGATTCTGGGCCAAGTTTACAGACTTTCTAGAGGTGCCTCACGGACTTCAGTGATGTACCAGAGACTGTCATTGAAGGGCCAAAGAGTAAGCAAGTTTAAAGCTCCACATAACAGAAATTTCCTACATAATCTCTTTGCTCTAAGATTTTGAACCCTTTTGTTTTGTTTAACCTTTTAAGGGGAAATGTCCTATTTGTCATCTTGGTTATTACTTTATTTCAAAAGATACCTCAGCTCTGTTTACTCAGTATGGTTACTCAGGATACAAAATAATTCAAGACACTGGCGAAACCATAAGCATGCACTGTCTGCTCTTAAAGATGTGAATGTGTCCTGTTCATGGCATCCGTAACAGTGTGGGCTAATGCTCTCAGACATCATGTCAGCCTACCTGAAGTGCATCCTGTGATAGACAAATCAACTTGAACAGAGACCAAAACAGAATTTCTAACGTGTTTGGCCTACTTTTTTTTTTAATCTGTCTTTTTCTATTGTAAGCATGTAAGACAAATGCAGTGAGCAACTCTGATTTGGAGAAGGTTACTACACTATGGTTATGTGGAATACTTTCCAGAATTAAGCTCTCTATACTATTAAACAAAGAAACACTTTCATACTCTTTAACCATAAAAGTGTTTTAAATAAAAAGTACACTCACCAAAAATCTGTCAAGTTATGTTGCATGTTGATTCACTACTCTCCATATGCTTTGGAGTGCATCCAGGCTTGAGTTTTGCCAGAAGTGGTTTTCCAGTTCTATTTCAGGGGATGAATGTCTAATTTATTATTCAATGCACATGACTTAGCAGAATATGCAAGTGATGGAAGAAGTTGAATCTGTAACATCTATCATTACAAGTGCTTTCCCTCATTCTTGCATTCCCTGGCTCATATTTAACTCTTGATAGAAGAGTAGAGTTAAAAAAAGGAAACTGTTTCCTTGTTTTGAACACTTTCTTCCTTTTTTAATAACTTTGGAACTCTCAGTTATTCTGTTGCCCTAAATATGTTCTTATTACAAGTTTCTTGGCAATTTGTCACAGTCTCAAATGGAGTCCATCTATATGTGTTGTTCCCTAAATGCTGTCTAGGACCTCTTATTCAGAAATGTGATCCAACAATCTGCGCAGTGGATGTAAGTAAATCCTCTGTGTTCAGGGTGCATTAGCACACGTGTGACCACACCAGGCTCAGTAAATCCGTGTACCTGAATTAGGACAGCGTGTGCACGTGCCAGGTGTAGTCAACTAAGTGTGTCTACACTCACAGACCAGTTCTGGGGAGAAAATGAAAATTTGGTAGGGGGAATGTACGGGAAGAAACCAAATAATGATCAGGCCTTTTGCTGAACATGATAAGGAAGTCCTTATTAGAAAAGTAATTCCCTTTGAACCAGAGCGTGGAACCCTGTGGCTGTCTGTAAGCACAGGAATGCAGTTGTCCATGCTCTGAACTGGCAGGGTGGCTTTTGCAAGTCAAAAGCTGCACGACTCCATTGGCACAGTGCTGAGCTCAAAATAAATCTAGCTTCTCTGGAACTTCCTGCCAAATACATGATGTAGTCAGATGGCATTTGGGGAGGATTTTTGGCCTCCAGTACATTATCTGTCTGCCTAAGGAGGAGGACAATATATGCCATATCTGTACTATGGCTATGGTTAATATTCTGCAGTGCTAATCTCTGAGGTTGTACTAAATGTATACAATTAATACAAACTTTCATTAAATAGCACCTTGGTTTAAAGAGCATTATAAAGGCTCATGGAAGGATTCAGCAAGGAACACTGAGGAATGAAGAGGGTTTGTTGTCCCAGAAGCTTTGGTTCCCAAGCAGTTTTTACATATGAAACAGCTTTCCCTAAAATTGTCAGTTTTATTTCTGTTGAGCTTCCCCAGATTTTACCAGTAGCTTTCTGTGCTTCATGTACTGCTACATAACAGGATTATTAGAAATAGCTTTAAAAATCCCCAAAATTATAAAACCTGTCTCTGAAAAAAATCACTGGAATAAAAAGTTAATTGTAGCTCTCTCTTTTTTTAACCAGGTAGTTTTAAGATTGTCAAGTGAGTGTGTGTGAAGGCATGAAGGAATAGGGATGCACAGCTGAGGCATGTGGCAGGACCACAGCTATGTGGATTGGAATCACCTTTGGGTCTTTTGAAACTGACTTTTTCTGGATTTTTTGTTTCGAAGAGAAAGGCTGTAATGCATGCTGGTTGTTTGTCATATTTTAATAAATATGAATAAATTATTGCAGTCTTTCTAGTTAAAAAAATTACTTATTTAAGTCTGCTGCAATTCTATGTATGTATGTGATGGCAAAACTGCTCGTCATTGCCATTTTTCTTGGAACCTTTTCCAAACATTAAGAATAATTTCTCTATGATGAACAGTCAAGTTAGGACCTGTCAGTTTGGAAAAGAGAAGACATCACAGAGAGGCCTACAAAATCACATCAGATGGGGAGAGAGTGGACAGAAATTGTTAACTCTTCTCTTCTGATACATGGGGGGGGGGCGGGTCTCAAACAAAGCTGATATGAATCAGACTTCAGCAAAATAAAGTCCAGTCCCTGACTTCTGTAGTGGATAATAGACCTGTGAATTAATTGCTGAAGTTCTTTGTTGAATGCTAAAAGCTTATGTGGATTTTTAAGGGAATCTGAGAAATTAATGGAAGAGAAATCATTTGAGATTTACTAAATATAGAATATCACATCTGTCTTAGCATGTTCTTCTAGAGGAAACTGGGAGCACATTTTGTATATCTATGTTCTCAGTCGTTGATGGCATCTTTTTATAACTATTGCTGAAGATCAGGATACTGATAGAAATGGATCTCATACTGACCAAATATAGCTGCTCTCATGCACTTTTCTTATATCCTGTTGCCAAAGCTGATCCTGACCTTCTAATCCTGATGAGAGTATGAAAATCAACCTGTTACCACACCAGACTCTGAGGAGGAGGGGAAAAAAAAGAAGGAAAATATCAAAACATCCCCCCTACTCTGCAAGACACTTAGCTCTCCCTCAGTTCTTAATTTATAAATAGTTTTTCCTTCTGCCCCTGTGAAAACTGTGTATGTGAGGCCACAAAAACAACAGGAAAGTCATGCATACAACTGAGGGAAAGACCACTGAAGATGAGGCTAGTCGAGAAGAATTTTATTTGCATAATTAAACGGTGTCATTTCAAGGGAGGAGTGGGAGATTTCAGCACAGGGAACCTGACCCTGATATCCACCCTGCTCATTGTATATCTGTCTTGCATATTTACACATTAACACCGAATATTTTTTGTCCGAATTCCTGGTCTGTTGAATTTGATTTACCACGAGTGGAACATAAGTAACTGGTGTTAGAGTAAAATGCATTTAATTGAGTTCTGGCAGTTTATGATTTTGATGAAATTGGTTCCTGCAGTCTGGCTTGCCCTGTGAGGGTCTGACACCTTTTCTTCTATTTATTTATATCTCAATTTTCCTTCTACTTGCATAAGTCAAACTGACCTTCCCTGTCAGTTTTGCTCACAGAAGGAAGCAAATGTTCCATGTAATGCAGTCTGCTTATTTTATCACTGTGGAAGTCAAATTCCTTAAAGATGAAATAGTAAATAATGTTTACTGCTGCTCAGTGAATTACAAACCATATTTTCTCTTTGTGTGGTCTAGGTACGTCTGTCATACGTGCGGATAAAGTATCTCTTCATCTCTTGGTTAGTAGTGTTTATTGGCAGCTGGATTATGTATGTGCAGTACTCCGCCTACACAGAACTGTGCAGAGGACATGACTGTAGGAAAATAATAGTAAGTATATTTTGTATAGCTTTCTGAAGTGTTTTACTAATTCAGTCAGTGTCACATGTACTGTAATCAAATTCTCATATTCCATCATGCTGAAGTAAGATTACAACTTTAGTAACAATAAAACCAGTTGGGTCTCTTAACATTGTTTTGGCATAGGGTTATTTAAATTATTTGCTTAGATTTTTCTGTCAAGACTTGGGTGTTGGAAGAGATACAGCAGTTGCCTCCTTTCTTAGGCAATTTGTTAAATATTTTTCTCCCTGTTTGTTTCAGTGTGATAAATACAAGACTGGTGTTATTGATGGGTCAGCATGTAGTAGTCTTTGTGCTAAAGAAACATTGTATTTTGGAAAATGTTTGTCAACAAAGCCCAATAACCAGGTAAGGCTTTACTCATCCAACCTTGTTTTATAATTTCCCACTGAAATATCATTGTCTGGAGCATCAAGTAGATCTTAGTGTCAGCAAACTGAATCTGTTTAATACAGATTATTTCAAACTTTATTTGTTGTGACATGCAGAGCGTGTGTATGTATATATTATATATGTGTGTGTATATATACACACCCACATAATATGTACACCTATGTAGAGAAGATGCAGTATAACACATACTAATATATACAAGATGCACCTATATACAATAGTATATATTATTTCTGTATGTAGAGGAGTGTATAATTATTGTATAATACATGTATTTTGGAAACATATATACTGAATCCTTCCACAGTTTGACAGAATGTGCACACTTTTGTACAGCATACGGCTTCTCTGATAGCCTGCATCACAAGTAGAAGCAGCAGCATTGTAACAGCTATGCAAAGGTGGCAGTAGTGCCAGTCTGTTGTTTGGGAAGCTGTCTGTGTTTTGTCAGTATGGTGTCTCTGAAGTACCTGCAGCAGTGTGTTGAATTTGAAATTGCCATTGTTCAAATTGCCATATCCATTGTCTGCAACAGGATTCAGTCTTCTGATCTGTGTAACTGTTTGACTCTTGAAGCAGAGATTGGAGGACAGGTGGTCTTCAGATGGACTTCTATGGTGTTTTATGCCTTTTCCCCTCTTTTTCTGCATAGATGTATTTAGGAATCTGGGGAAATCTGCAGAGTGTTATAAAATGCCAGATGGGAGAAGCTTCTCAACTTGATTTTGGTACTGACCCAGAACCAAGGAAGGAAATAGTCCTATTTGATAAACCAACAAGAGGAACCACTGTTGAGAAATTCAAAGAAATGGTATATGGTCTTTTTAAAGTAAGTATATTCTTTTTTATTCTATTTTGACAGAAAGGCTTGTTTTCTTGAAGCTGGTGAGAATACCCTATTGTATGAGCCTTTTTTCAAGGGTATGCTAGAAAAATAACACAAAAATACTTTTTCCAGAGGTGCTTATGTTGAAGTTTGAAGTAACTAATTATCAAGGTTTTTTTCCTTACTCTTTAAATGATGGAAGCTGGCATTCATCTTGTAAGTCTATAGATTTCGCTAGAATGTGTATAGAAAATACGATGAAAAGTTGATGTCAGTTGTCATGCATTGCAGCAGCTTTGTCTCTAACAGTGGTGAGCAGCAGGTGTGTTAGGGTAGTTGTTAGGAAAATTTGGAAGAAGTTGATGTGCCCTTGTGTGTGCATTCATGGCAGTTGAAAATGAAACAGTTCTGATTCCAGCAATGGCTTCTTTCTCTGTTGTCCTATGATGGTAGTCATTATGTCAAATAACAAAATTAAGCACTTCAGTGTAGTTATATTTGTATATAACTTGTCCCTAGTTGTGTCTTGGTACTTTTATAGCTGGCCAAAATGTAGTTGATAATGTGATTTCTCTACATTTGTAAGGTCTAATCAGCTGAAAACTAAACCTGCTCTAAACATTTGAGTTCTGCATACTTTTTCTAAGAGAATATTGAACAAGCTACTTGATACAATTTTTCTAAAGACTGATCTGATGAAGAACAATGTTTGAATTTTTATGTTTGCATTTTGAAGTGCAAAGAAAGGTAGTACTTTCTGAGGATTGTATGCTTGGTGCCTATGAAAACAGAATAAAAAGGAAGCTCTGCAGGGATCTGATGGCAGGTTCTGTTACTTCCATAACCAGTGAAAACTAGAACATATCCTATTATTCATTTTATTCCTAGAAGGAGAGTAACACGAGGTAGAATGATAGATGGATTGGGGATAGTTATTGAAGTCATACTTAATCTTGTCTGTTGTTTTTAGGCAAAATTGGGTGAACAAGGAAATCTTTCAGAACTGGTTAATCTCATCCTGTCTTTCGCTGATGGAAACAAAGATGGCAGAGTCTCTTTGCCAGAGGCGAAATCTGCATGGGCACTCCTGCAGCTGGAAGAGTTTCTGTTAATGGTGATCTTGCAGGATAAAGAACATACTCCCAAGCTGATGGGTTTTTGTGGGGATCTCTATGTGACCGAAAGAGTTGAATATACCTCTCTCTATGGAATCAGCCTTCCATGGATTATAGAACTTCTCATTCCCTCTGGCTTCAGAAGAAGCATGGACCAATGGTTCACTCCATCATGGCCAAGAAAGGCAAAAATAGCTATAGGGCTTTTAGAATTTGTGGAAGATATTTTCCATGGACCTTATGGAAACTTTCTTATGTGTGATACAAGTGCCAAAAACTTGGGATATAATGATAAATATGATTTGAAAATGATGGACATGAGAAAAATTGTGCCAGAAATGAATTTGAAAGAAATAATTAAAGATCGTCAGTGTGACTCAGATTTGGACTGCATTTATGGTACAGACTGTAGAACGCTGTGTGACCAAAGCAAAATGAGATGTACCACCGAAGTAATTCAGCCAAACTTGGCAAAAGCTTGTCAGCTCCTCAAAGACTATCTGCTTCGTGGTGCTCCTTCAGATATCCATGAAGAACTAGAGAAACAACTGTATTTGTGTATTGCCCTTAAAGTCACAGCAAATCAGATGGAAATGGAGCATTCTTTAATACTCAATAACTTAAAAACTTTACTGTGGAAGAAAATTTCTCATACGAATGATTCTTAGCTTCTCCACCAGCAGAAGAGAATATTGATGCCTGCCACTAGAGGTGGCCTAAGACATTTGTTAAGAACAATCTGCACCTTTTAAAAAAGATACTTATTTACTCAGATTTTATTAATGGTTCTTTTACTCTTGCCCTTCAGTCAGTACCTTATGACAGGGCTTCTCAAAGAATAAACATGCCACTGAATAACCAGGCAGAGGCCTGAAGTACTCCTGGTGTTCAGTGCTGCATTATGGAAACAAGAACTCTGCATGCTTGACTATTCCGTGCACTTGTCAGATCTTGAACAGGATGAAAGTATTCACTGTGCCACCACATCAGCTGAGGGAACATCTTCCATTTCTGTGAAAAACATTGCTCACTTGTGAAATACCTGCAGAGGATTTTTTTCCTAAGTAGTTTTATGAAGAATCACCACTACTGCAAATAAGGTGTCCAAGTCCAAGCTGCTGTTATGAATAAACTGAACTGTGAGATTGAAGTTTACTAATACCTTAGCATGGCAGAATTTGCACATTAAATAATTTTTAACTGTGGAAAATTAAATTTTATTCTAGAATGGATAGTTGTAATATGAGACAAATCAAATTCTGTTTACACATTGTTACCTCATGCTTACGTCTTGAATGTTTAAGTAGTTCAACATTTTTTAATTAAGTCATTGTATGGTGAGCCATGTGGGAGCCAAGAATTTTAGAGTATTATTTCTTAAAATCATCAATATGGTCTAGCAGCAATAGCAGCACTGAAGTTATTTCAATAACTTCAGTGGAAACCTTTCACCCAAAGTAAGCTGTGGCAAATACTGAAAATCAAGGCAGCTGTGGACTAAGCTATAGTATGAAAACTGAAGTTAATTTTTAAAAATACTGAATAGCAGAAGTGTCCTACCAGTTAAAAAGAATCTGCTGTAGGACATGAGAAACAAGTTAATAATTGTGGATGGCCTAGACTCTTTACATTTAGCTCCACATTTAGCCACAGACCCGTACTAAAATATTCTTAACTATTGCAGGATGTAAGCAAGAGCTAGACCTGAACTGTAAGACAGAACCCGGATTGTTCAGGATTGTGCAATATTGCTAACTGGGAGCCTATGAGATATTTTCCAGCTCATTCCTAGCTGTTACTAAGTGAGCTGCAGTGTGTTACTATTCTTCTTTTGTAGTAGCAGCTAAGAGTTGTTAAGACTCAAGTCCTGAGTAAATAAACATCATCTGACCCCAGCACTCCACAAAGCATGACCACTCCCCCACCTTTAACCTGTACCCTTGCTGTTTTTCAGATTTATATCTATGTTCATAATTACATGGAATTGGATGTCCATAAAACACATTAATACGTGCTCAATTCTTATCTGTTGAATATTTAATATATAAATGCTTTAAGTATAAAATTGTTCAATCATTAATTTTAATGGCAGTCATCTGTATACTTCTGAATCCTGGCCCCTTAATTCATTTTCACCATAGATAAGAAAAACAAGCTTTATTTAAGTATTGGAAAGGTTAATTGCTTTAGGTATCCTATCTTAAATTAATTCCTTGAATGAAGAAACTGAAGTACAGGACCACAATGAAGTAATTTCTTCATACCAGAAGTAATGATATGCAGTTTGGGTTAAGATTGTTTTGTGAACATCAGTTTTTTAGTTTAAGAAATACTATGCTCATGCTAATTATTGTCTCGAACTTGCTAATGTGCTCCAACCATGAACTAAAAAGCATTTGTAACCAGCAATGCACTAACAGTGTAAAAAGTGGTCATGTTCTTGGTGAAAAAATCTGACAGTGACTGCTACTATTTGGGCAGAGATTACTTAAAATACCTAACATCAGTGGGTATTTTAACAACTGGAAAATATGTTTAATGCAGTTTGTTGTACAGAATCTTCATTTTTATTACTGTTGCATCAAGTTGAAGCTTTCACTGGAAAAATACACTTTTGTTTACAATAAATCACAGGCCTCCTTTTCTCTTTCAATAGCAGTACTTATACCAACTTAGAGCAGAACATTCCTCCATGGAGCCTTCTTGACTCCTGTTTAAACTGTGCAAACAATTTCTGCCAGTCTAATGGGAAACAAGAAGTACCCATGAAACAGAGGTACAAGGAGACAAAGGATTAGAGAGGCCAAGGCTGTTGAGGAATACTTCTCAAGACGGCTCAGCCTGCAAGCTGCAGAGGGAAACACAGATTGGGCTCCGGGTGGGAGCCACCCTTTAGGCTAACAGAAGAGACAAAAACCAGTGATTGAGGTGGATGGCCACGGAGAGGGGAGGCAAGAGAAGACTGAGGAAGTAGAGACTGGCATGGCAGAGGCAGGGGGGAGTGTGAGGGTATAAGAGCCTGGGGGTGCTCCTCTGAGGGACCATCTTGTGCTGCTACTGCACCAGGAATAAACTGCTTTGTGGTGGGATGTCCTGGGCTCTGGGTAAGGGAAACCTAGGGTTGAACCGGAAGGGAACATGGTCTGTCTGCGTGTGGGGAGTTAAGGGGGAAAAGTCTCTGGTGTGTAACTGTCAGTGAGTCTCATGAATGGTCAGACCTTAACAAGGCCTCTGTACCTAACCCCATATAAACAACTTAAAAGTGCATTATCAACCACTAAATAATGCAAAGTACTCAGCTTGAGACAGTACCTGTTTCAGTGGCAGACAGAGCTTGGAGGTGCTAAGTCTAAGGTTACCTTTGGGCAGAGGCTTCAGAACCTTACCATGACTATCCTTGTTTCTTTCCTAAGCTACATCCAGACTCCCCCTAACATAAAGTACGCTGAAAGAATTGTGAAGGTCAGGTACAGAAGTTTACAATCTTTCTCTAGTTAGAAGCAGCAAGCTCTTAGACTTAGTCCTTGATACTAGCCATGCCAAAAATTAATCAAATTGATTTCCCCTTCCTACAGGAGTAATTCTGATGCAGCAGCCTTGGTCTTTGAAGTCTATTGCCTCTCTTCTCTCTCTGTGAAAGCTCAATTCACACAGTACTTTGTAGGTACAGAATATATAGATCATAAAAAAAATCTCTATTTTTATAAATTATATAAACAAGCCAGTCTTACACAGTTGCTTCCTCAATAAATTTATTGCCACTTTTTCCAAATCTTCACAAAAAACTGTGGAAGTTGTCTTAACTATCAGTTCTGCGTTCCTGGGCCCTGAGGAAGCTGGCCTTCTTCTGAGCAACACGGTCTTTCTTCTGGGCGAGGGACATCTTGGGACAGTTCCATCTGCAATGTAAGGACAGTGTACAGTAGATCCAAGGCAGAAATAAACAAAAAAGTAGGCAAGAAATGTGTAGTGTACCACAAGTGTGATTGAGAGTGCAATAGAAGAATACATTCCCACTTCTGTAACATGCTTTACTGCCTCATCATGATCTTAGGCTGTAGTTAGGGCACCACGAAAAGGCATGGTTGGACAGTTTTAATTTCTCAAGAGGTAAACTCTACTCTCTTGTGACTGAAGTACAGACATTATCAAGCCCAATGCACTAGCTGTGCCTTGATTTCTTTTCTCCCACACCCCTGAAAAATCAAATAGTTTAGTACTGACAAATGAGTCAATGTGCTCTCAGCTGCAGCAGCTTTTTCAATGAAAACACTGAGATGTGAAGATAACACAGTTCCAGCAATTCAAGCCACAAGCATTCTTCACTCTGATTTTTAATATAGTTAAGAGCTCTTGAATTCCATATTCAAGAATGAAAGTTAACTCCTAAGTTATACAGAAGTGCTTGTATCTTAATATGATGTAGAACATGTGACTATTGACACAACTGCAAAATTGCATGACTTGTTTTACTGTAACTAGAGTATCTCCAACAGAGAAGTCACATGGATGTTAAAAAGAATGAAAATTTTACCTCTTTTTCTTGACTTCTCTCTTGGGTTTCTTTTCATGGACTGGATTATCCCGTATAGCAGCATGCGCTTTTTTATACATTTCTTCCATCTTGGGGAAAAAAAAAATTAATTATATTCACCATAGTGGTCCAGCTGTAGGATTATCAGAAACCCAAGATCCCTGTGCCTGCACTGTCCCCAGGTACGCAATAACGCTGCTCTATCCCAGAGACAACTCTGGCTCCACAGCTGCACAAATTTTAAGAATACCTTTGCGGGTAGTTAATTAAGACCACTCCATCTCAGCTGTGAAAAGCTTTCTAGATGTACAAAGAGCAAATATCTATCTAGTGACCTAAGTCCTATACTCACTTCGTTTGAATACAATCTATAACTGCTGTTTGTTTAGAAAGCAGAAAAGATGGCATTTACATTACTTTTTTTTTAATTTGTAGAAAAAAAATAGCAATTAGTTAAATTTACAAAAAACCCCAAAACCCCATTGAAATAAAGGAAGAGAGACAGAAGTTAAGCTTGCCCTAGCCTAAAAAGGGGATATAAGGGAGCTATGTTTTAAAGCTCCAAGATCCCTTACTAGGAGAACCAAGCAAGAATATTACAGGCAGCAGGACAAGCCACCTGGAAGGATTTTAATACTTGGAGAAAGTAGAAGCAGCATGTCTGTATTCTCACCTATCTTCTAGTATTTTGTACAACTCTAAAATGTGAAGCAATACCAAAATAAAGTGTGTTCCAGTCTGTAGTTTCATGGAATGCTAGCTTGGGCTCTCTGTATTCATCTGGAACACAGAACTACACCTAGGGTCACACAAACAGTAACACAGATTTGGCACAACCACACGCTCACTCACAGCTGCAACCGCTACAGCTGCAGGAACGACAACCTGTGGTGCAGGATAAGGAATGAGTGGAAAGCATGTATAGCAACTTCTAATCTAGTTTCTCTATTGGGGAGGGGGGGGAAGTGGTCCAGCAAAGATTGAACTCCTGTAAGCCTGGATTTATAGGCAGAATGTAAATTTCACAGCAGGAAAAAAGGACCCACTTTCACAAGTTCTACAATATCCTATAGAGCCCTTAATGAAGGAAAAAAATAGTTTCTTCATATGGGTAACACACAACACAAATCATGTAATTTTACATATCAAACTTATTTGCATTATTACAGAAGTCCCTGTGCAAGACTGATCAGCATCTCTATTAATGCATGAGCTCCAGCTGAATAGATCTTACCCCATCAGGTGTTACATTGTTCTTTATGTACTGGGAGAACTGTTTCTTGTAAGCATCTTCATCCTCCTCCATCAGGTACCGCATATAATCAGCCACGTTCTGGCCCATGATGTGCTTGCGGTGAACCTCCGCATTGAACTCTTTGCTTTCTGAGTCGTAGCCAGGGAAACGCTTGGTGCTGTCAAACAGCAGGTACAGTCACATTAAGATTCGAATTCAGAGGCTAAGAACCACACTGAAATGACTGATACATCAGATTCTCCTACAGGTAACTGAGGGATAGGACCCTCTAATTAAAAAATAAAAATGAGAGTTTTAAGTTCATCTCAGCTGCTATCAGCCCCGTCTTGAAACACTGCAGTACATCATATACACACCATGGACCAACTACAGAGTGTTCAGTCATTGCAAGTATCATCATATAGCAGCCAAGTCAAAAAAACTGGACCATTGGTCAAGAATAGGACAGCACGGGAGAGGGCAGGAAAACACACAAAAGATCTCAAGATTTTCTTTCCTCCACTGCTGCTAGCAGAAAGCAGCACTCAGCTGTAATATCAGTGTTAAATAACAGTCAAAATATCCATGTGAAAATTCTAAATGAAGGTGGACTGCTCAGACTTACTGTTGTATCAACAATCGTAGCAAGTATTAGTGGGTTTGTACCTGGTACATAGGTTTGTACAGTGAAATTAATACCTATACACAATTTGGTAAAGATTTAAACCAAGCAAGCACCCTTTGAAGATCTGTTAAGTGCATTCACTCAATTTTTAGTAAAAGCAACATGATAGCTCTTTAGTTTCTACACATTTCATAATATCTCTTGATAGTTGTAAGATTCCCAGCAGCACTATCAGAATAGCACTTGTGGATTAAAAAAACAACCAACCTAAAAAAAAAAAGGAACCCAGAACCTAGATTACATAACCATTACCATATCACAATAAAATTATTCAACATAAAGTGATTAGTGTAAGTAGACTATCACATACAAAACTTTCTCAGATTAACCCTGAAGAAATTCTTTGTAACATACATTACCTATGAGGGATAGACAGCCCACCATCCACTGCACCCTTCAGAGCACCAAAGACTTTGTTTCCAGTGGTTGTTCTGGCAAGACCTGCATCCAGGTAGCATGTAAAAGCACCAGGCTTGCCATCCACGCTTTCCACGTTGTATTCATCACCAGTCACTTCAACTTGGCCTTCATAGATCTTATCAAGGCCAAATTTATTCAGAAGCTGTGGGGAAAGAATACACATTTCTAAAATTCCTTCCATTTACTGATAAAAAAGTAGAATCACCACTACTTTAAATGTGAACTTGTGAATCAAGCTGTTAACAAATTTCTTTAAAAAAATTATACGTTCTGTATTACTAACAAAGCTTTTTAAAAACCATCACTGTAAGTGTGTCTGTTAAGTTTCAACCTTCTGTTCCAACAGGTACACCGTTGAACTTAAGATTTACTCAAGAGCCCCTGTGGAAAATGGATGGATGATGTTTTCAAATTCTGCAAGGTGCACTCCTTACATTTTTATCCTGACTCCCTCCCTCCACCAAACTTAAGGCCTGAGACACAAAAGTGGGCTGCTGGAGCTGCAACTGTGTGCCGTCATACTTCTCAGTGATTTGACAGTCACAAGGCACATCAAATCTATTATGGTAAAGAGCGAAAGTTACTATTTTGAGAAACCCAAAGACTCAGGTGGGCTGACACCCCACTGAAGGAAGTGGCCTTTCCCCTTCGTGAGGGCACCAGGAGCAGCTCCCAGGGGCCGTGGCTGTACGTACCCTGCGTGCCAGGAGCAGGCCGGTGCAATAGGCGGCAGCGTAGTTGGTCAGGCCAACCTTGACGCCGTACTTGGGCAGCTCGTGGGCATAGGCAGCACAGACAATCATGTCACCTTCGATTCTGGCGTAGGCAATCTGACAACAAAGCAAAGTTAGTGTTCCCACCATTCAGGGCTCCAGTGACTGTTTCTTTGACATCTACTCAAGCCAACAGGAATACTGTATCCAAGTGTGCAAAAACTGCCAACCTCTGCATGCAAGCTTAAGGAGTGGTACTGTTTTGGTTTGTTGGGGTTTTTTGTTTGCTTCCCCCCCTTTGTGGTTTTCTTGTTTTTGCAAAAGGAATAATCAACTCCTCAAGTAAAGACACAAAGAATTAAAATCTGTATTAGGCCAGCTAAAATGTACATCAGCAGCAACTTGTAATAACCTTTCCATGTGGGTCAAGAGGCCAGAAACTGCCTACAAAATCAACCTTTCAAAGAATCATTATGGATGGGGATAAATTCTGTCCCACTTTCTGACACACCTCAAAAAATGCAAGAAGCATGCGACAGTTTATGGTAACATCGTTAATAACCTTACAGAATGATTTTATCAATGCCCTATCATCTCAGGAGTCTCCTGAAGAGACAGCAGTACTATCAGACATGTTTCTGCTGTTCCTTTCATGTGTAGAAATAAAAGGAACTTTTGACTCTCACACCTTCTCTCTACATCCAAAAGCTGTCCCCTTTCTGCAGGATTCCTACATACTGGAAAGGCACTATCAGTCAGATGTAAGCACCTGCCATCCCTGATTTTTGAGTTTCAAAGATAAAATAACCTTATCAATGACTCAACTGACTGTACTCAACAGATAAGTCCGGAGAAAAGAAACAACAGTTCAACTTTTCTAGCTGCTTCTTTTTCAAGCTTAACAACATATATTAATTATACAAGCATTCCTAAGTTTTAAACTTCAAAATTAGTTAAAACATTCTGAAAATAAAACAAGAAGAGTGAGCCACAGTGAGGAACTGCATATGATGCTACACACAACCACATACTTAATCACCATGAAAAAGTGCCTGTTGTCCTCGTATGATCCACACATCATGGAAATAGAACTCTCAAAAGAGAAGGCTCCTTTAGCTACAGCACAAGTCAATGCAGGTTGACAGGTCACACTGTCAACTTGATTGGTTTCAGCCAAGGAAAAAAAGACCTCTTTTCGAAGCCCTTTATATATAGCAGAAAAACCCCACAGACACCTTCCCTCTCCGAAAAGTCTTCTACTTATCCCAGCATCATTAAAGCAGTACAATCTTACATTGCAAATAACCTCACAGAAAAAATGCTAACACTTGTCAAACTTCTTTTCTAGAATGCACATGGTTTATTACTGAAGTTATGATAAACACTGAAGATTGCTCTCCTCTAAGGAGCTATTTTACAATAAAAAACCTGTGCAGATCTGGCCTAAAAAATCCCAGCTGCTCCAAGCCTCCCTCTCTGCGCTGACTTCACCCTGGGAAGGCTGGCAGGTCAGCAGCAAACACCACAGGCCTTACCTGGCAAATGATGTCTCTGTTGGTAACGCGCACAATCATCCTGTATTTAGGAGTGTTGTACTTGTTTTTATCTTGAATTACCAAACGTTTCCGAGCATAGTAATCAGTTTTTCCCTCTGAAAAACAACAGTTGCAGTGTGCAAAATGCATGAACAAAGCAGGAATATTCACCAAGGACATTTAGTTGTGTGTTACAGGGGATTTAGTAATACCTCTCCTTCTCCTGAATTTCACTTGGTATCTCTTGAAGTACGCCTTATTCTTGACAACTTTCACAAACCCCTTGGATAAGAAATACAAACTAGATGTTATTACACAGCCCAGTACGCCAAGATCATTCTAACTAAATGTGCGATAAATAAAGCCATAGTGCAATCGGGAATTAAACCGATTTCCTTGTATGTTTAGATTAAAATAAAACACCATAAAAATTAAGTGAAAAAAAACCACCTGGCACATCAAACCCCATAAATTCCACCCCTCCCACAGGAACTAATGTTACAAGAGAAAACCAAAGTGCATCTGTAAATTGCAGGCCCGTCTGCACGGCGCGGAGCAGTGACTGCTCTCATTTCCTGTCACTCCTGCACAGCCAGTGACTTCTCCGGCGCGTTCCGCCACGGAGCCGCT
>VZRL01006024.1:415143-490823 GCA_013397895.1 Origma solitaria
GGGCGGAGTGCGCTCGCGCCGGGCGGGGTGAGGGGAGGCCGTGCTGCGCGGCCCTGCCTGGCTCGGGGGCCGCGAGGCCGGCGTGTCCCGGCCCCTCCGCGCCTCGGCGGCGGCGGGATACGAGTGGACAACGGCAGCGATGGAAGTGCCCTGAGGCATCGGCCACGGGAGGGGCCGCGGCCCGGGGAGCCTCCGGCGGGTCTGTCTGCAGGGGGCGAGTTCCTCCTTGGCTTATCGGCGTAACGCCGAGGAGGCAACCCGCGCGTCTGTCATTATTGAGCGAGATAATTTTCAGTTTTTAAATGCGAGAACTCGTTTCTTGCCACCTCCTGCTGCATCAGCCTGAATGTGATTATATAATGAGGGTAAAAAGTCGATATTAATGTTCTGGCGACTTGTTATATATTCCAGTTTTAGTTATTCAGTTATGGCCGTGTTTTTGTGGTTCCATGTAACATCTGCTAATGGTCAGCATTGATAACCCGAGCAATTTCATAGCAAAGGAGAAGTTGGCTAATACCATTTTCAATTTCCAGCATGAGCTGCCATTAACACTGCCTGTATCAAAACACAGCGTTCCACATCAGCCTAGGATAACCCTCTCTTTTCCAAAGATTGCATACAAAAGACATAGAAAGGAGACACTGGCACAGAGAAGAACAGATAACATTCAATATGTTTTACTTATCTCCGAAAGTATTTGTCAAAAAATTCAATTTTTTTCCTTATTTTTTAAAATTCATTTTGCTTCACATGCCTAAAGGAGATGGCAGCTGCATCTTGTTTGGTTTACTGGTAGATAGCATTAAAATGTTTTGTATAAATGTGCCTGTTTATTTCTCTTCCCTTTCCCCAGTGTGAGTTGTCAGCTTTGATCACAATTGTACAGCTATTTATGCTTATAAAGATTTAAGGCTTATTTTGAAATACATAGATATGAGTTCCTCTTTAAGTAAGGATTAGGAGTGGAAATAGAGACAGCCAGTGAAAGAAAGGCATGATCAGGAGAAAAGCACTCAGTATTATGAGTCAGCATTGCCTGAATTTTGTCAAGTGGGATGAGAGCAGCTGTAGTGATTGTCACTGAGTGTCCATCCAGCCCCACAGTACTTTGAGGAGGAACAGATGTTTGGAGAAGAAAGCTTCCACAAGAACAGCCCTACTTCCCTCCCATATCTCTTGCTACACTCCTGCAGATTGAGGCTTAAAGACTTCTTGAGCTACAGCTGGTGGCTTGGATATTTTGTTTTGGTAATGTTGGTTTGTTTGGTTGGGTTTTTTCTCATTGCTCTTCATCTCTTTGTCTTCTGTGGACTTGTTTAATTGCTGTTGAACAAGTAAGCAGGAGGTGGTTGGAGTAGTTGGAAGGAAGAGATAGAAGAAAAGCCCTTCCAGAGTTAGAGCAGAAGAAGGGATGGAGAAAGTGACATACCTAAACAGTTACTGTCAGTTTATTCTCTGGGTAAGACTGATAATGAACAGAGAAGTTTTAAAAATGTGAAGACAAGTCCTTTGTCAGTAAATTTTGGAAAACCAAAGTGCTTACCTTGCTCTTTCAATGTTCTAATATCACAATTTAGAAAGGGGAAAATAGCTGAGTTGGCAGTATGCATACTTAAGATTATGTTTACCCTTTCTTACTCTTACTCCTTAACTTGTAGGAAAAATAAATTCTAATGCTTAAGAAACAGATGTATTAGAATTTAATATTTTGCATGTAATTTTAAGTGTCATGCACAGTCTAAAAGAAAAAGTCTTTTCTGGTGGTCCAAGAAACAATAATAAAAACTAACCCCAAGTTTATGAATGTTTCTTTCTAAACCAACGTATGCTTGCCTTGATTATAGTCTCTTACTTACTTTTTTTCTAGACCCAATTAAAACAATTACAGTTTAAAAAAAGGCAGATAGTATTATAGGATATGTCATCTTGAATTGTTAGATGTGTTCTTTGAAGTTCTTGAATATGTCACTGAAGTTTGTAGAAAGCATGCTGAATTCAAGCCTTGTGCCTTTTGTATTTGTAACAATTGACATCATCTGTTGCCAGTGTTTGGATTCCTTTAAGTTGGGAATACTGTCTTGCTTTCATTGTAGTCACCTCTGCTCAAGTGTCTGTGGATTTCAGTGCATCCTTTCCCTCTCCAGCAAGTGGTGATTGCAACAAATGGGTAGCTGGTTACTGGTAGTGCCTGGATCTGCTCTGGCTTTGCCCATTTTACCTGCAGTTGTATGTGTGTGCACAGAAATCATCTGCTCAGAGCGAGCAGCAGAAGTGATTTAGTGAATCGTCATTTTTCTGTAATTACTCTCAATGTCATCTAATGTCTGTGAACTCTGGAAACTGTTCAGTTTAGCCATCAAGTGGTGTTTTGGGACAGCCTAGGAAGTGCTGAGCCTGCTCTAGGGTTCAGGCAATGCATCTCCTTTCAGTCATGATGACAGGGATGATGCTGTGGGCCTCCTGTTATTTCAGGCTGCATGACTGTCAACTTTGTCTGCTAATTGCCTGTAGAAGTGATCCTTCCCAATCCCAGTGAGGCAGATATATATTTGGGGTTGAAGTACAATACAAGGGTGGGTCTTTATTCTGCACAAGAAGTAAGGTGGTATGATAGAATGACTGTGGACACTTATTTTGTCCTAATTTCCAACCTGGAAAGCGGCCAAAAGCCATCACCAAATATATTTTTGTTCTTTTGTCTGAACAAACTTTACCTGTCTCTGATGGGTTATGTTACTTTATCATTCTGTCTGACCTGTGTTGCTTTTGCTGCTACAGTTTAATTCTAAAAAAAAACGAAAACAAGAACCAAAACAACTCACAAACAACAACAAAAAACAAAAAAAACCCCACACCCCAAAACACAACAACAAAAAAAACCACCCAAAACCAAAAAAAACCCCAACAAAAACAAATCCAAACTTAGTATTTTGGAAGGAGGCTGTTTTAATGTCTTCTGCTATATGGTAAGCTATTGAACTTCCCAAACTTCTGAGTTTTCTTATGGCCTATTGTCATGACTAAATCTTAGTGATTTTTAGCATAGCATTAAATACCTGTTTGATGACATCATAACATGTTCTTAGAATTCTGATTCATCAGTATCTTATACTGCATTAACTATGTATTTTTTTCTTTGTTTTCATCAGGCTGGCATATGGGGTCAATCTTTCAGTAACAGATTTTTATTGCTGTAAATTAACCCTGCACTTGTAGCTAAGAAGATGTTAGAGGAGCTTACTGTTATTTTTGTTATAGAAGGCTGAAACTATCAAATGTCACTTAAAATGGGTGTAAAAAATTAATAGTTAGCCAAAACCTAACATTTTGAACATATGCTGTTGACATATCTATTGTGTAAAGGTTAGTTTTATGTCTCTCATTTTTCATGCATTCTTCTTGATTATATGTACCTCAAACAGTGAACTACATCCAGGCACAGTAAAAAAAAGTTCCAGCTTCTACGCTGTCTGAAATAGCAGAGCTAAAACCCAATATTCATTGAACAAAGTAAATTTTTTTCTCCATTAGAATATATTACTGGTAGAACTTTATGGGTTTGGCTGAAGTCTTAGTAAGTATTTCTCAGCCCTTTGGAGAAAGAATTGTGATTGGTCTTTCTAAAGACAAAATTACAAAATCAAGTTTAAATTCCATAATGAGGCACATTATGTTAAAATGGGCTTGGGATTTTTACATGAACTTTTTGGTGTCAGGCTGACACTAAAAATCATGTGTTTCATGTATCTCCATTTGTGTTCTTTCCCTTGTAGGCAGTTTTGAAAGAAGTAAACAGGCCCTTATTTCCAAATAAAAGTGCAAAAGTCAGCCAGCTAATTGGAACATAGCTGACTTCATTTGATGATGAGCAGATACATCATTTCTCTGCAAAGCCATTTTCCTTTTCTTTATTCAATATCTAAGGAAAATTAGATTTCTGTGTGCTGTGCTCAGAGAAGGCTGCAGGAGCAGTTACAGACTTGAATAACATGGAGGGAAACCTTTCCACAGCACAAAAATACACTGCTTCCAGTTATGCTGTAAGTGCTTGTGAAGGCAAGTCATGGCTATGGTAAGTAAGTTAGTGGGCAAAATGAAATATTACTCCAGGACCACAGGTGCTGACATGGATTGTGTTAGAAGAACTGACTGTTGATGTTTGCAACCTTGTTTATATCTGCTCTGTTTACTGGATAGCTTGGACACCTTTCCTATGTGGAAATTACTAATTAGTTATGCTTCTCACTGCTGAAACTTATACCTTCCATTTCTTGTCTGTCAGCAGCTGCGGGTTGCAATGAGTTGTAGTTCCCAAGAAAAGCTGGTTACCAGTAAGTCATTTAGAAACTGTTTCACTCTTGAGTTTAACTGATAGAAAGTTGGCCTTTATCTGATCATTTAAAGGAGAGGAATATCCTGAAGGTGAGGGTCTCACCAACCTCTGTCATGTGGTTTTTTTAATTCTATAAAGTAATTAATAAAGTTTTAAGTGTTACCATATTGCATAAGGGACATGCTTATGTTCTTTGGTTTCTCTGTTAAGTCTCATTTCATAAAACCCTTTGGAAACAAAACTGTGCACAGCTTGGTAAGTGAGAGATGGGCATTTTGGTTCTAACCTGCACGTTGTGACATAAGTTTATCTGGTCTCTGTCAAAAAAGGAGAATTAGACCTAGAAAATTCTTGAGCTGCTAGTACATAAACGAAATTGCATGGAATGGTATGTTTTCATGTGTCAGATACTAAATACTTTTAAACTTACCAATTTACTTGTAACTTTTGTATCCTTTTTAAATGAAGAGTTGTGTTAAAAACATTGATTTTGGTAAGGGTCAGTGAAGGTTTAAAAGTTGACTTTTAAAAGGACTGAGTTGTTTCTCACCTCCAAAATATGGACCTAAAGCTTTTAGTACGTTTAACTGCATTTGTGTGCTTTTGTTTATTGTTGTCCTAGTGTAATGTAAGTGTTAGACCTGTCTCCTTTCCAGGAGAAGCTAGGCTTTGGGGAATGAGTAGGAAAGTAAAATCTGTAGAAAGGCGCTTTAGTTGTAAACATGTGTCCTTCAGAGTGTGTTAATCTTGTAAGTGCTTGGTGACACTTGAACTCCAGTTAAATAATTGAGTTGCATTTTACTGAAAAGACAAAACCCCTAAATCTTCCAATCTATTACGTAAAAAAATCTGACACTGTTGATTTTATTTTAGCTGATTGATTTGATTGTTCTCTCTGTTTTGTTAACCAAGGGGATGGTCCTTCAAGTATATGTGTTTGTCATTGGCATGAAGAATCTCAAAGTTTTCCAGATTGAAGTCTAGGTGAACAAAGGAAGTTTTATGTTAAAAATTTTTACTGTAGTCCGTCAGTATTTTCTCTTGCAGTTCTGAGGAGCTCTCAGCCATCTTTTGTACAAAAGCACTGTATCTAATTCTTTTCCCTTGAAAGAAGGCCTCAGTTTCCTGAAGATTGTTACATTCCTGTGTAAGATGTGAAACTTTCTGATAAAGGACCATCTTTAGATGGGCAGGAGATAGTGTCTGCAAAAGCACTGTGGTTTGTCTTCTGAGCATGCTGGGACAGTGCTTGACAGACTGTAAACCACACTGGACTGCAGAGGGAATTAAAAACCTGGAATTGTTCTGAAATTTAGTACAACTTGGTCAGTGATGGAAATGTTACTCATATGACTTTGGAAAATGGTTTTAACCTTTAGTGGGTTGCTACAACATTTCTAATGAAGTTCCTCTTTAAAAAACCTCATGTATTAGTTGTACATGTGAATTGCCGCTTCAGGTTTCTTTGGGACCATCAGAACCCCATGATATGTTAGTCAGATGATGACTTTTAAAAAATTATGCTAAGCAAAGCTTTCTGACAGCCTAAATTTTATGCCATCTAAAATGTTAGACTACTTAATTTTTTTATATCAGAAAGGCTTGGAGAGCTAGTGCGTGTCAAGTGATATGGAAGCTAGGGAACGATATTCCTGACTACTGTTAGGTGATACTACAAGAAAAATCAGGAATATGAGGGTAAATTGGGACTCCTCTCTCCCATTTCGGCAGAAATCAGTTATATGAGTTTGCTGTGTAAAACACACAAATGAAGTTTATAGTGAAGCCATGTTTGAGGCCTAAATTAGGATTTTAGCTTGTCAGGGAGCATGATAGCAGGCTGATTCACCAGCTGCATCTCCTGCATGTGTCACTGACTGAGTCGGTTTAATTTATTCTACAGATATTAAAATGCTATTCACTTTGAAGCAAGAAGGAGACTGGGTCTATGGAATGCTATAAAACTGGCTTGAAAACCACATATACAATTTCAGACCCAATTATGTCAGACTTCTTTTTATATGTAGAGTAGTATGGAGATTACTTCCTGTATGCTGGAAGTTCCCATTTCTTTCTCTTTTCATGAAGAGAAGAAGTCGCTGAAAGCAAATTATACATACAGTAGTGTTTGTGTAAGGCTTGCAATTATTTTTACTTTGTCATATGGTAAGAATTGTTGAGACAGTATTTTGGGCAATCCAAATATCTGTAATCCTTTGATACAAATGTTCCTCAGGGAAATGCAGGAAAAAGGTAGTAAGCTAATTCAGTGTGTACAGTGAAATACCTTTTTAAAAGAAATCTAAATAGAATCTTTTAGAAAAAACAGATATTGTCTGGCAAATGCAAATACACAGGGTGGTAGCATATTTAGGCTTACTGTAAGGTGCTGCACATTACCTGAGTGTTCTCAGGGAAAGAGGTTTATACATTTGTGTGTAATGCAGAATGTTGCAGTCTACCTTCAGCTGGCCTTACTTAAAATAGTTTATATGCAGCCTCACTGCAGGATTCCTTTGAGTAACTTGAAAAACTAA
Organism: Origma solitaria; assembly: GCA_013397895.1. Taxonomy (NCBI): domain Eukaryota; kingdom Metazoa; phylum Chordata; class Aves; order Passeriformes; family Acanthizidae; genus Origma; species Origma solitaria. The sequence goes on from VZRL01006024.1 coordinate 422,017, forward strand.
ATACAGTATTGTAGTTCCTCTTGGTAATAAAGCCCTGTAATCATCAGCTAATTAAAGATACTAAACATAAAGTTGAGATACTGAATTTTATATATTTTAATTGGCATATATATGCTGCATGTAATGCATCTGTGTTTAGTATCAATATAAACATTTATTATCTTTGCAGTGTCTTTGAGGATGTAGCAGATGGGTCTGTGTCTTGCCTGATTGACTCATCAGGTGACTGAGAATTGCTGGTAGTTCTGTTTTCCCACTGGAAACTGCATAAGAGTACAAAGTCTTTGGTAATTAAGTCTGTGTCCCCCCATCTTTTTAAAGATCAATATGTTCAAACTCAACATTCACACATTTCTTTAGGAGGTATCTGCATGACCTTAGGCAGGCAGATGCAAATGAAGCGGTCCTGTGCTCTGGGTTCCTTGGCAAGTCAGGAGCAATGTAGCTGTTAACAGGACTGGGAGCCTGAGCGAGTGTGCCTGCTTTGGAGCTGGGAGGTGCCTGCTTAGTTCCGTGTGTCCTCCTGTGCAGAGTAAGGAAGACGTGCCCCTGCCTGCTTGTCTCCAGACCTAACCATCTTCGGTAGAAGGGGTTGGTATCCCAGGAGTGGCCTGGAAGTGGCGTTTGAGCTCAAAATCTTGGATGGATTGGCAAGTTTTTAAGTGATCCACCTCTGGGAAAGAAGCACTTTTTAAAAATGGGTTGATTCTGGTTTTGATCACACATTAATAATAATTGGTAATAGCTTGAGCATCCTGATGGTGCTCTTGGATGGTTTGGCATGCATCCCAGCCAATGTAGGTTACCTTTTGTACTCTTCAAAGGTAACTTGGATTTCAGCATCTAAAAAATGCTGGGAATAACAAGGAAACCAGTTCTCTTTGTGGAGCTGAAGAACTGGCTGAGGTGAGTTGAGGAAAGAATCCTGTTAACTGGAGACTTTCAGCCTGGGCTGGTTACCTGAAGGGGGTGGAGAGCTCGCCTAGATCTGGGAAGTGTTGGGACTCAGGGAGCACTCTGGGCTTGAGCTCTGTGTGCAGCTGCGGGCCCGGTGCATGGTTGGCCTGGAAGGCACTGGGCTGGAGCAGCTTTGCAAGCGGGAGGGCTCTGGCAGTGAGTGAGGAGCGGCAGAGATGGGACGGTGACAGCAAAGGCAAAAGTCCTGTCTCGTGTGTAGTTAAGATTTATCTAGTGACCTAAGATCATAGGAGGGGCACTGTGGTGCATCTGGTTGTCCTTGTTACTGCTACAAACAGCTGAGCACATGACTACAATCTCTTTTCCGCAGCAATTAAGAGTAGCAAAGGGAAGGACACTTTGTAACTGAAGTGTGGAGCATCCTTGTTGCAGGCAAAAGGCAGGCGCTGGTGCAGGCCTGCAGATGTATCACTGTTAAAATAACCAGGTTTTTAAAGAAACATTTATTTAGGAAAGCCTTGAGGACACTGTCCAAAAACTCAAAGATTAAAGGTTTAATGTGATTTGTTCTCTGGAGTCTCTCCAGAATGCTGTGTTAAGCAAAATCACGTCTCTAAAGCAGTGAGGTTAAACCAAATGCTCATGCAGGTTTTCCTGTGTTTGCTGGAGTTGGTGTTGCCCAGTGAAACTGTTTTCATTCGTACTAAATGTATTCTCATTGCTGTGGCTGTGATTTGTAACTGGGGGAGCCCCACTTCCTCTGACAGGGCTGGAGTGAAACCTTTAGTTCTTTCTTTTGTGCTGTCAGATCTGGGTGTCAGTAGGATTCACTTGTGTACTGTGTGTACATATTGTCTTAGCAGTGTGACAGGTTTCTTGTTGCAGGAGTTGTCAGCAGAAATGTGGGAGGCAGCAGTGGTCTGTGGTTTAGTGATGGCCAAATACAACTACCCTGTTGTATAGAACAGTGGACATGGAATTGGAAAGCTTGTGACATGTAGCAAGGATTTTCAATCTTAATATTAACAGGAGGGTAAAGAGTTGGAAAGGCAAGTATAGGAGTACTCAGTGTGTCCATAGGAATGCCGGTGCATTGCTCTTCACAGGAGGAAAAAATAATTAAACCAAACAAAAATTTGCAACTTAAGTTTGGTAAAATAATTCAAGTAACTGGATCTTTATATGTTAATATTGATACTCCATGTTTTCCACATCACTAGAACTAGCTCAACAAATGTAACTGCTATTTCCGTACTTTTCTGAAGAGAATCAATGTTACTATTAAACTACCATCAAAATAATTTGCTTTATTGCCAGTGATTTTCTATTACAATTTAGGCTAAGTTCTATTTGCATGTTAGTATTTAAAGGGAACCAAAAGAAAAGACATACTAAAAAGAAACAAGCAAAACCAAACCCCTAAAATTACCAATGACATCATAGACTCATTTAAAAAAATCCTGGTATTTTATAATTGACTTCCTGGACGTTGTAATTCCGAATCACAGTATTTTATTTCCACTTCTCTTCAAAATACCGATTTGTTCTCAGATTAGAGTAAAACCACTCAGACTGTGGTCTACAAACTGTGCATATGACTTATTTTGCAGTTCGTGTTCTAATGCATATTGGGTTCTGGAGGCAGTTTACTAGAGTCATAGATATAAAAATATAGAATAATCTTTATTAATAAGGTATGCATTTGTTCAGATCAGGTTTCTTGGGATACAGCCCAATGTTTTCTCATTTTCAGTTTCAGTGACCTGTTTTCTGGAAGGTCTTAAATCGCTTTTCAAAGATTAACTCTATGAAATCTTCTGCCACTGTTATAAATTTTGAAATTAACATAGATGAAATGATGAGATATGAAAAATCCTGTTACTGTATCTTATTTAGGGAAATGGATGATGAATGCGTAGCTAAATACCTTCATGTCTGTGTTTAGGAGACTTCACTGATGCTGACAGTTTAAGAGAGCTGGCTTTAGATATTTAGGAAACGAGGAAAAGCCTAGCAAAAAGGATGTAGTCGAGACTTGTTAGCTGTTGGATCAGAATTGTGTTTGTCTTAATTTAGCTTGGCCCTAGGTGACTGCCATAACTATTTTTCCCCAAACAAATTCTTCATGTGTTTTTGATGCAAACTTCACTGTTAGCGTTTTGATCTTCAAACTTTTGCTTTTGGCAGCTGTGCGCTTTGCCTGCTCTTTGTGTCAGTGTTTTCAGATAGCTGGCTAGGAATAGTTTTTGGGGTACTAATTCTCTGATGCATTCTAATGAAACTCTGAGCTGCCCTGACAAACAGTATTGTTAGGCACATTGTTTTGACTGACTTAACTGCTGTCTTTCATGGTTTTCTTGACCATACTTTTTGATATTCTTCATATAATTGGCTTCTACAAACCTTCGAGTTAATTTTTTTAATGGCCGGTGATACATTGGTGAATGAATGTAAGCAAGATTCTTGATTTCTGTCCCTACGCCACCCTCCTTCATCTCTCTTACTGTACACTGTGAGCCTCATCATTTATAAGCCAGATTGACCTTGAATTTTCTTTTCTGCCTTAAGTCTTCACAGTTACTTTACTTTGTGAAGATATAAAACTTGAATGAGTGTTTTCTCTTCCTGTTTGCACCACATAGGGTATTACTCAAAATCATTGCTTTTCTAATCTCTATACCTAAGATTCTTAGAGCGAGTGACTCTTAAAGCCTGCCGCGTATGGCAGTCATTTTTACTGTGTTAAGATTGGCCCTGTTTCTGCCAGCGTTTATTTTTGGAATAGTTGCATTACTTGTGATATTTTAAGCAGTTTAAAGCCTTTGAGAAAATAATCAGTCTTAAGTGAGATGTATGAGTTACCTTCATTATGATGTGATTTTATTCAAAGTGAAACAGCAGTAATTTATCCTTTCATAGCAATAGTGAATAAAGGATATAGACTGAGTGAAATATTAATGCATATATTAAACTTAGGATTTTGAAACCTCTAGTAATTTTCATTCCTTTCTTTTATAAAAGATGATGTCAAATGCTAGTGCTGGAAGCAATGTTTTTCCAAGATTTTATTTAAAAGATAGGTGTTGGGATCTTTGTGCTTTGGGTTGTTTTGTTTTTTTTTTTTTTTTCCCCTGTTTGTTTGTTTTGTTCTTTTTTTTTTCTTTTTGTTTTTTTTCTTCTTGTGATATACTGGAGTTTTTCTGTCCAACTAACACAAGACCCAACTGGAAACTTTCAGATACTTAGACTGATATCCTACTATTTCCCCCTGTGGTTTGCATCCTTGCCTCTGAAGACTTCTAGCAAAGTATGATACCATTTTCAGAATGAATGCTAAGCATATGGAAATTGGAAACTTTTTCCAGTCTTCTAGGAGAGCTCTTAGGTGTCATGTTGTTGGAGAGTAAGAGGGAAGGTTGAGTACCACTTGTTTGGCCTGTGGTGTTCCTCTTGTTTTCTGAAGGCGTTCAGTATGTCTTCTTCTTGATATGAAGTGAAAACAAAATTCTGCTGGATTTGAATGACCAGAAAATTCTTTGTAGCATTGTATCCAAATAAAAGCTTCTGTTTCAGCAACCAGTCTCTCAGTTTATATATTATGCTTCAGATAAAAGCATAGTGTGATGAGATGGAGTTCCTTATTCCAGCTGAAATTTTGCTTTAATTGGTTTCTGTTGGAGTATCTTGGGAAGAGATTTTATTTTCCTGTAACTTAGTGTCTTCAGTATCTTAGTAATTATTTATAAGCTGTACTGCAGAATAGTTTGTGGCATTGGGTAATTCAGTGTTTTGAGGAAATCAGCAAAGTTCAAAATAAATAGTTACCAGCAACACCACTTCAGAAGTTCCTCTTCAGCCTTGGTTCTGCCAAGGCAGCTAGTCCTTCCTCTTGGTGCATCTGGATTTCCTTCAAGTTGGGCTGGGGAAGAATTAAACTCTTGAGTCACTGTAGGTCAAAGCCTCTTACATGATGCCGAAGGGAAGCTCTAGTGAGGGTTCGCTGAAAGATGCCCCAAACATCTGCTCTTCTTTCCATAGCATGGCTAAAGAAGCAGCAGCAGATAATGATCTGCACCAGTTAACCTTTGCTTTCCCAACCCTTCTGTTTCTCTGTCTGCTTGAGTAGCCGCTCTTGTTATCTTCCCAAAACCCTCGGTCTGTCTAGCCACTGGCAGTGGGACTGAGGATCAAGGATGCTTGGTGTAGGAGTGACCTGAAGAGAAAGTGAGGAAAGGAAAGAGGCAGCAATGTGATGCCTTACTGTGAGACTTTCAGCTGTTGTAGATTTATGGGCCTAGATTCTTTATGACTGTTTTTTGCACACTGGCAGTGCTAGAGGATACTTTGCTTTGGTGTAGATTAGAAATGTGGTGCCCCTGCTCCTGTCCTGCTACTGTAGGGATGAGTGAAGGTGAGCAGTGGGTGGCCTGGGGGGTTACACTGATACTCTGCTTCAGCGTCTATCAGTAAAGTAGTTGACTGTTTCTATATCTGTATTTCTACAGTTTCTGTGCCATTATTTTAGTTTATCAAGATGTTTTAAAATAAGCTTTTATTTCTATTTATTTTTATAATGGGAAGTCGGAGCTGATCCTGGATCCTGTGGTATTTCTGTACTGCAGAGATGAGCTCTGTGAGTATATATCAGGAGTTTGTCGGGATTTGTCTTTGTGGATTAGCAACATACTTGCATGTTACTTCTATAATATTGTATTGCTGTTGATGCTTGTGTTACTTCTGACAGCCTTGGGGTCCTGGAGAAATAAATAATCTCAGTGTTGCTTTGTGCATATTGTATATTTTTTCCTTTGTTTGATGCAGCAGGTTTGCTGGAAAAAAGGAGTTTAAAAAGGACAACTTTTGCATCCTGTTCTCTTTGTCAATGCAGGTGGCGACAGACAAGGTTGCAGGCAAGCTGAGCTCTACTCTCTCATGGGTGAAGAACACAGTATCGCACACCGTCAGTCAAATGGCCAGCCAGGTGGCGAGTCCATCTGCCTCCTTACACACCACATCCCCCTCCACCACCCTGTCTACACCCGCCCTGTCACCCTCCTCACCAACACAGCTGAGCCCAGACGACTTAGAATTACTCGCTAAACTTGAGGAACAGAACAGGTGAATGGAAAACTTTTTGCTCTTCAAAGTGCAGTAATGAGACTAAAATTGGTTCATTGCAATTGTACCACAGAGGCTGTTAAAGGGGAATTAGTTAAAACTTCATGGCACAACGCTTCGGTTTGAAAACCCAAAGGTTAAAGAGCTTGTATTCTTGTGCTGTGTTTTTACAAGCTATGTTTTTGTGGAACTCTAAAAGGTGTTTTTCTCTCTTGGTCTTATAGGTGTGTTTGTAGCTGCCTCTAACAGTAAGAAACTACACTGACTTTTAGTATCCAATTTAAAGTAGAATATCTCAGGGATGAGACTTGTGTATAACCTTCTTATCTTTTAAGATCAAAACTATAATTTATATTAATTTCTTGAAATCTTAAATATTTCTGAATTCTATTTTTTCCATTTTTATCCAGTTCTTGTTTCAGCTACATAGCATGCTATGTACAGAGATAGAACCATGTTCAGCCACCTTCTTGCTGTTACACTAATGGTGCCAGATGCATAATATCATAAATTTAATTAAAAATAAATTCCTAATCAGTTTTTCTCTTCATCTTGCCTTTTTTTGTACAGTAAGTAACCGTTTCCCTGGTAGCCTTTCCATGACTGCATATTTATCTTCACAGTGTACAATTCTTTATGCAACTTTCAGGTGGATCAGTTGCTCTTAATGTGTGCAGAGATTGCAAATTCACAACATCACTAAGAAATTAAATTGGACTGTATAATTTCTTAATGCTGAATTTCCAGATCCCATACTCATTTTCACTTTTGAGGCAGGACTTCTAAGTCATCTGCCCTTTTGCAAAATTTGGTTATATTTGGCAAGCATGTTTCAGTAGTTTTTGAAAGGCTGACTGTAAATAACTTGAGCTCCAGCAGATTTTCAGACTTGGCAGGTAGCTGCAGGGCTTTGTCACCTACTGAAGATGGCTATCCCTGTGCTGCAGTGATGTGCAGATTTGATAATTTAGCTCAAACTAGCTTCAGTTCCAGCTTCTGTGAGTGTGTTGGACTTTGCACTGAGGCATTTAGGTACTCCATTTTTGGTTGGGTTAGGGTTTTTTTGTTTGTTTTGGGTTTTTTTGGGTTTGGTTTTTTTTTGTTGTTGTTGTTTTTGTTTGTTTTGTTTTGATTTTTTGTTTCTTTGGTTTTTGTTTTTTGGTTTGGAGTGGGGTTCTTTTTGTTTGGTTGATTGGTTTTTTGGGGGTTTTTTGGTTTTTTTTTTTGGGTGGGTTTTTTGGGGGGTTGTTTTTTGTTGTTTTTTTAAATTATAATCCTTGCTGGGGGAGGTTGTTGGCTTGGGGTTTTTTGTTGTTGTTTTGTTTGTTTGTTTGTTTTCTCTGCTGAGTCACTTCTGAGGGTAGTAGCATCCATGGAGGAAGAGAGTAACTTGGGGGAGGAGGGGCCAGTCCCCTCCTGTGTGTCACCTGGCATGTCTTCTCTCATGTCTGCATTCTCCTGCCTAATAGCAGCACTACCTAATAGCAGTTTGCAGGGAATTTGGTACATCTGTCCAGATTTCAACAATAGAAGAACCACCTCATACGCTCTTCCTTGTGGTTTGAGATTGTCTCTCTTTGAAGATGAATTTATGTGTGATTTTTACTGTGCAAATGAAAAATTATCAAAAGAAGCAAAAAAGAGTTAAATAGTGCTTGTAAGAAAGCTAATTTGCATTTAATCTGAGGCTTTCTACTCTGTTCATGACAAAGTGACTAACTTTTATTTGAAAAGCAAACTGTTCTTTGGACTGCTTATCTATGTTGGAGCATAATGTTTTTACATCTGCAGTCTTCTCATTAAGGCCTGCAGTCAGACTACCTGGCTTGTTGAAAGAATGTGAGCTTGGCTTTCTGTCTCAAGTCAGCTTTCTTCATTTAGTAAGTAACCTACTATCTTGTCTGGTTTTATTAATTTTAGCCAGACATGTTGTTAGTCCCACACTACTCTTGTGTGTGAATTCTACTTAGAGGCTACCCTATCAAGTGTATCTTTGCTGGTGAGATACTGCCCTTTAATACTGAAATTCGATGCTCTTGTGCTAGGTGCACTGTGGTTTCAGAACAGTCTGTATCTGCAGTTTAGTACAGTGGCACTTTGTTGACAAGGAATTATGCTCTGTTCACAGGGAACCATTCTTCTTTCTGCCTGCTGGAAGAACTGCTGCTGATGGATGTTTGTAAAGGTTTTGGGTTTTTTGTAGGCTTTTATGTCAGAAGGAGAGTATGAATTAGGTAAACAGTTAGAAAAGGGAAGAACTCAAATTGTTTCAAGCTGTCTTGTAGCATTCTGTAATATAATTATACTGGAAGTCCCCACAGAATAAAGAGGAAGCTCGGTCCAGAGTCCTGGTGGAACTGTTGGGCATTAGTAAATCATTTATAAAGTTTTAAATGAAAGAAAAGAGTGACTAAACATCACAGAACTTGTGACTTACTGTAAAAAGAGCTTCCCGTTTTCAAATCTAAGGACAATGAGTGTATTCAGGTAAGGTCAAATTACAGAAATTTAGTATAACTTATACAGAAAGCTGTGAAAATGAAATGTCTCATTAGAACCTTGATTTCTTAATCTTAATGTTTGTTCTAGGCTTGTTTTTCCTCTGTGATTACTTTGAATTTGGTGTGTAGGCATTGTCTTGGATTGAGAGAAGGAGTTTCAAACTAAATTTTTGTTGCGGATCAGTATAATCCAGGTTTCTAAACATTTAACATGGATTTTTTAAAGTATTTGCTTCAGAACTAGATTTTCTGCATTCCATTAGTAAACGGAAATTTATTTGAATTTAAAAAAAAAAAATTCCAAATGAAATTTTGTCTTGAAAAGGTTTTGCTTTTTTTTTTTTTTCTTGAAGGTATTACCATTTAACTCTTTTCCAAACAAAATACTGCTCCAGAAACTGTACTACTTGTTTTCATGAATTAAATTACTTTTTCCCTGACTTTCATAAACACCAGTAGGTGAAAGCTGGGAATAGGGAAAGCTAGAGTAAATACCTTTATTGTAGTAGAGAGCTTAAAAATTTTAGGTAAGCTGAGATTTCTGTACCATCTTAGATACCATCTACCCCAGGTTATAATTTATTAAATATCTAAACCATAACCTGACCTTGCTGAAATCCCGGGGGATTAACTTCCATGCTAATTTTTGAGAAATTACTCAACCACATGGCTCTGATGTACTGATATGGGAATTCTTAGAAGCTAAAGCACAAATGAAACTCTTGGTATAGCAAAACACTTTCAAGTTAGTTTGAATTCTTGCTCTTACCTAACACATGGTCTAAAAAATTTCCCCCTGCTTATGGGGCTCAGTATTAGTTGAGGATAAACAAAACATTGCCTTTTTGCCAAGTCAATGGCTACAGCTCCCAGGGAAGTCTCCTCAGGAACTTGTCTGTCACTTGACACATCTTTATTTATACTTTGCTGCTGGATAGCCCCAGAGGTTCTCACGTTTGAACTCCTCACTTTAATTACACATTCATTAGCTCTACTAATCACTTCTGTTGCCTAGTCCTTGGTTTGTAGGTATGGGATTTCTCCTGTGCTTTTATAAAATACTGTGCTGATTTGTGAACAGTTGTCAGCAAATGTCAGTTGCTTTAAAATTGCTTCAAAGGTTTTAGTTGTTCTGTCTTTATTGACACTATCAATTTTTAAAAAGTGTAATCAGGTAGACTTCTAGGAGGCTAATTTTTTATCTTTTAAATAACTGTATTTTTTTAACTTCTTCGACATTGAGGATATTTAACTTCCTGACGTTCTCTTTGTCAGTCTGATGCATGACAGCTGTGGGTGACATTTTTATCTGTTTCTCAAAATGCTGCAGTGTGAACTATTCTGTCTGCAGATTTACTTGAGATCTCAATAGAAAGCAGTAACATTGAACAGGTTTTTTTACATTTAGTCCAAATGAATGCTGGTAAAACTGTTTCACTGAACCTCTGGGTGCATTCTTTGTCAAGAGGTTGGAAGAACTGACTTCTAAACAAAAATTTAGTAGTGTGATCCTTTGATTAGAAAACCTTGAATTTAGTTTTTGTGTGCTTTCTTTGCAGACTCTTGGAAACAGATAGCAAATCCTTACGATCAGTAAATGGGTCAAGAAGAAATAGTGGATCTTCTCTTGTATCTAGTTCATCAGCTTCTAGCAATCTCAGCCATCTTGAAGAAGACTCGTGGATCCTGTGGGGGAGGATTGTGAATGAATGGGAAGATGTACGGAAAAAGAAAGAAAAGCAAGTTAAGGTAGTATTTAGAAACTGGTTTTTTGGATATATTTTTAATGTGTTATAGGTGATACTGTTTTATCTTTGTGTCAGGCTTATTCTTTTTAAATAAATAAGTAATAGAAACTTCCAGTTGAATCTTTCCATCCCTAAGCCTTAGTGCTTCCTATGTAACCTTCCTTTATGCTGTTGTCCAGCAGATATCTCCTGCTGAAAATCAGATGCATTTACTGTATCTTGAATACTAAAGCTTTCAGTTCACCTCTAATGCGAGATTTCCATGAGTACAGGGATGATTAGCTTCATGTTTCCAAAAATGGAATTACTGAAAATCAACTTAAGGGCATCTGATAGCTTGATTCTATGATTATGTATATATATGCTATGCTGCCATATACTGAGCAGCTGTCTTTTAAAAGCATTCTTAATAGGAGAGCTGATAATTTTACTTGGAGGCTCCAGTGAGTTTAGGTTTTTGTGCTTGCCAAGTACGTTGACCCCAGAGATGACCTTAGGCAGGAGACTATGTAGTTTCTAAATTCTGGATGGAGTGGAGGAACTTTGGCCAGTGTGTCCAGTGTGGGTTAGTTGTGGTCATGTACAGAAGTGGAGTTCAATTACACTTTAAATTCAAGCCGAAAACCATTTAGTGCATTTGAACATATCCATGTTTCAGTGGCAGCAAGTACAGCAGCGTGGGATTTTTTTGTTAGTAGGCAAGTCTGTTCTGCTTTGGTTCTTTATTGGCTGTAGTCTGTAGTTTTATGTGCAGAATACAAATGTGTCAGGGTCTTTTGAACAGTTTGAAATGTGTGTCTATGAATAGGTTGTGGGAAGGCGGAACAATGGGCTAAAGTAAAGCATCTTTTATATGAAGCAGTTGTGAAGAGAGAACATGACTTGAAAGAGGAAACAAGGGAAGAAAATGAACTCAAGATTTCCTGCTTGCATAGGGAAAGCAGTTTCTGGAAAGGTGTTCTGAAAGGCCATGAAAAGAAGGCCACATGAACCTGGAAAGAGAAAGAAGTGAGATGGTAATAAGTAGGTCTGGTTAGTTAGAATTTATTTGAACATTTTGAAGTGTCACAAGTATCACTTGTTTTTACAGCTGGCCAAGTACAATTTGGGGAGTATGTAACTAACTTTCAGGGAATATTTAATTATATTGCTGATTAATATTAGATTGAAAACTGGCCGAGTTTTCCTTTGCTGTTAAATAATTCTCAGGGTTTTTTTTGTCAGAAGTCAGCCTTAACTGTCAGTCTGCATTTATGATGGAATATCAGAACATCCATACCTATTCCCTGATTGTGCCAGCAGGTAGATAGGTAGCAGCATAGGTGTCTTTTTGTCCTGGCTGTAAGAGCTGGTTGTAGGTTATTAGAAATCGGTAAGTTTTTAAGTTTCAGACATATATGTCTATACCTTCCTCCAAAGATGATGTGTTCCATCATTTACATCTCTCAATCCACTTCTGAACTTGCTTCCTGTTTATGGAGGGCTTCTGAAGGATGGCTTAAGTCCTGCTGTTCAGTTCACATGACACTGTGTAGAATAGCATCATTTTAGTGCTGCCTAGTAGGTGTGTTTTCCTGCTGTTCCTTTTAGGAAAGTTAGAGGGGTTAACGCTATTATTCTGTCAAGCAGGTACATGGTAACTTAATGAGGCATTACCAAGAAGTTTCTTGCTTTTTTAGTAGCCCTTAAAGCTTTGGATTACTGATGTACAGTCCAATCATGTTGTTGACAAAGGGTAGCTGGAGACAGCTGAGTAAAGCTGATGTGTTAGGGTTCTTGTCTTGGAGCCGGGAATCTTCTAGGAAATAACAGCCCGTTGTTGTGTTGTAGACAGGAGGAATAGTTGGAGTGGCATTACTATGATGGTTTTGAAGAAGGATAGATTGAGAGCTTAGGAATATTAGAAAATGGGGTCAGTGGTGCAAAACTCCTGCAGTAGAATTCAAGCTTAAGAAAAGCAAAACTTGAAAACAAGAATCTCTTTGAAAGATATCAGTGTTACATTAATTAATTGTAATGTAGAAGTAGGAGAAATATCTGGAACAAACAGGAAGAAGAGGAAGCTTTGCAGAAGAGGAGATTACTCTGGCTTCAGAATAAATAATAATCAAAGAAATTAGTTTTTAGGAGTCAGAGTACTTGATAGCAGTTCTTAAGGCACAGAAAATTATTAAAGGAAATAGTCTTGAAGAGACAATCTTCTAGGTCAGACTGATTGTAATTGCAGAAAGTACTGCCAAGACAGTCTGTAAAATTCCTGAATAATGCTTCTTTCTCAGTTTTCAGATCAAGCAACAAGACTACTTGTCCTTGTGATTTCATAAGAGACAAGTAACAGGTTCTTAGATGTGCTCATCTCGGCATGATTGAATCATATAATACCTAGCTGACTTCTTTTTTTTTGAAGATAAAGTAAATTTAGTTTATTTAGTACAAGTAAACTTAATGTTTTCTCGGTCCACTCTCTGAAACTGCATTTAAAATAGTTTCTTAGAAGATAACTTGGAAATACTGGCACACCAGAGAAATTAGACACAACTTGTCACACTTATTAAATGACTTCTGATAGTTGTACTGTGCAAATTTTTTTGTTGCAGTTGACTGTGCTACAGTTAGTTTTACTTTTTATCATTTACCTATTTTGGAAGTAATTTTTAGTCAGTGATTTCTTAAATCTCAATTACTACAAATATTACTAAGGGTGTTATCTTCAGTAATCTTTTGTGAAATATAGAAATAATTGTATTAAATTCTGGTTAATGGAAGTTCTTGTATAAAATTATTTGAATAATCAGTTTTCGACCTAGCTTACCATGGATAAGGGACTACTTTCAGTAGCTAATTTAGCCACTAGAAATGATGCAGAGACTGCTTACTTTTGTTAACTTAATCCCACTAAAATTGAGGTTCATATTATGAACTGTATGAGTCATTTTTGCCATTATGTAAATTTGTTTTTGAGGTTATATGAGGAACTTGAAGTATTTTTTTCTCTAGGTTTAATTTTTGTAATATATTCATAATAATAAATTAATTTGTCTTTCTGTGCTTTAGGAGCTGGTTCGAAAAGGGATACCTCATCACTTCAGAGCAATTGTTTGGCAACTTTTATGCAGTGCTCAAAGCATGCCAATTAAGGATCAGTATTCAGAGCTTTTGAAAATGACATCTCCTTGTGAAAAATTAATAAGAAGGGACATTGCTAGAACATATCCTGAACATGATTTTTTCAAAGAAAAAGATAGCCTTGGGCAGGAAGTCTTGTTCAATGTAATGAAGGTGAGTTGGTATTTCAGCCCTTGCAAATATATTAGCAAGAACATGCACCAGCTTGGATTGCCTTGTATATAGTGAACTTGCACCAGTTTCACATGTTGTAAGTTTTTTTCAAGTTACTCTTTTTTAAACCATTCACACTGGAATGGTTTAACAAATCCCATTTTAGCTTCTATGGCACTCTTGTAAGTTTTTTAAATCTCACAAAGTAAAACCATCAAGTTGGCATTAAAACAAAGCCACATACTAACTGCTGAGAGTGTAATGGAATGAAGTGTGCCATGAATTAAAGTAAACAGCATTGCCCAAGCCAAGAACACTGGCAATCAGAGCTAGTATTCAGTTTGCAAGTATTTCTGAAGTGCACGTGGTAGCAGCAAATGGCAGGTACAAGCTAACGTGCAGTTGTTCCAGTGCCAAACACAAAATGAAAATGCCAACGTAACAGTGTTTGCATTATTTAGTGTTCACTAGAGCTTAAACTTTGAAGGTCAGACTTTTCCATGCAACATAGTTTCAACAGAAAAGTTGGCAGATTTCCAAATCATAGTAATTTCCATAACTCTAAAACATAGACGTCATGTGCGTGGAGATCACCACGTTTCATCCATCCATAAATAAAACTGCAGCACATATTTTTTTCTGAAGAGAACTTGTTTCATTGTCTAGTCTATCTCCTGTAAAAGTAGTACATTGTGAGATTCATATGCCAGTGGTCTCTCTTACCTTTTGGCAAATTCCTGAGGTTGAAAACTGCCTGTATTTTTGGTAGGTATGCCTTAGTTTTAGCTTTGTCGGTGATCAGAGAGCAGAGTTTGTAGCAGCAGGTAGAAACTAGAATGTCTGCTCTTGTTGGATTTGGGGAAAGGAATAGTGACTTATTAACAAGACAGCAGCATGAGCTATGATTACTTTTCATTAATAATGAGGTTTTAATTGTTGAGTTTTAACTTTATTTCCCAGGCTTATTCTTTGGTGGATCGTGAGGTTGGATACTGTCAAGGAAGTGCTTTTATAGTTGGATTACTACTTATGCAGGTAAAAATATTAAAAATACGTGACCCTTTAAAATCCATGCTAGAATGTGTAATATACTGTGATGGTTTATTGGGAATTTTTGCAATAGTTTTCCTTTATAATTTTGTTACAATGGAGTTGTCAAGAGCAGCTGTTTACACTGCAAATAAAATGAAGTTTACTTCGTGTCATTCTATTTGCCAAGATACTATTTGGAGTTGAAGAATATATTTCTCAGACCTAAGGTAGGGTTGCAGGCTTGCAAGCTATTTTGGTGAGTGATGTTTCAACAATTAATGAACTTCTCATTTCAGTTGTATTACATGGAATCTCCTCAGAATTCAAGTGGAAATTGACAGTTTATGTTATTATCTTAAAGCTGCCTTTGTATTATTGGGTTTTGGTTTATGACAAAGTAGGGTATATAATAAGAAACTTGCAGACATCCATTTCAGTTTAGAAATTATTTGCTAGAATTTAGTTTATGCAAAAGTTCATTGAAGTAATTGGCTGTAAATGCCTTAAAACAAAAACCTCAAAACACACAAACCGACAACCAAAAAAAACTCCATTGCGTGCACACACACACACACACAAAACCCTAACCCTAAATCCTCCCAGGCGTTTACTCTGATATATCGTTATATTTGTCCAGAGTTTTTACTGTGCTTTTTTATTTTAATATAGATGCCAGAAGAAGAGGCATTCTGTGTGTTTGTTAAATTAATGCAAGATTACAGACTACGAGAACTCTTTAAACCAAGTATGGCTGAACTGGGCCTTTGTATGTACCAGTTTGAATGCATGATACAGGTACATACAAAATCTATCAAACTTGCTCTTCAGTAGCTATTAATAAGGGACTTGGGAGTTACAGTTCCCGAGCAGGCATGTCTGTTGGCTAACAGGCTGTACTCTTGACAATAGCTAGTTTCAGAACTTCAGCAGTAAATGCATGTGGCTCTCTGAGCAATTTTTTTAAAAATCTTTGGCAGATAGTGACTGGCTTTAAACACCAAAGCATGAGGATTTGTATTGCTGCAGTTTAAGCATATGAATGTTTAATTCTGTTTGGATGGAAGACTCTGAAAGTTGAAGTCTTCATAGTCAATTTATAGTATCTTAAAAGAAGGAAATTGGGAGATACCCTCATATGTAAAATTGAAATTGTTTTCAGATTTGAAATGCAGGTTCTTCCTGGTCAGGCTGATGGAGAAAAATAGGTTTCTGTTTTGTGATCCAGTTTCTAACATGATGATCAGGGGTGGGATACCACGTAGCCTTAGATTTTGTCAGCTCTTTTTAGTAGCCCATTCTAGATATTACTTGGGGATTTACAAGCTTGACTTCCCTTTAGGATTAGGAATTGTTTTTGTAATCTGCTTTGCAGGGTAGGCATTCTGTAGGATGTTCTGTACTGGGACTTGT
This sequence comes from Origma solitaria, assembly GCA_013397895.1. Taxonomy (NCBI): domain Eukaryota; kingdom Metazoa; phylum Chordata; class Aves; order Passeriformes; family Acanthizidae; genus Origma; species Origma solitaria. The sequence continues at coordinate 438,023 of VZRL01006024.1, forward strand.
GTTGCATGGTTCTTGATAATGATGAGTCATATCTTTCCTAGTCCTGTTGCTAGTATAGACAGCTGCTATTACTTTCTTGTATTCAAAATTTGTCCAAAACACGTCTGCACTAAAACTACAGGCAGAACCTTAACGTACTTGTGTTTTTTATTCCTCTTCTTTTCCAGGAACATCTTCCAGAGCTTTATGTGCACTTTCAGTCTCAGAGTTTTCACACTTCTATGTATGCATCGTCATGGTTTTTAACTATATTCCTTACAACTTTTCCACTACCAATTGCAACAAGAATATTTGATATCTTTATGTCTGAGGTAACTACTAAATACTCATATGTTGTGTATCAAGAGTAGCTGTTGAAAGCCTTTATTTAGGTAGTGGTATAAATCCGGTCATGATGGACAAATCTCGTAGTCTTGCTTTTTATTTCTCATGCTGATCAGATTGTTTTAAGGGAAGGTGTCTGTGTGCACTTTGTCAAGGAAGAGCAACTAAGGCATTGAATGTTGATACTGTGTGTAGCTTTGTGCTCTAAGCCTGCTTAAGTGTTACCAAATCTGTTCTTTCTGGATGCAGTGCAATAACATTGCATGCAGCAGGGACATCCATTTCTCAGTATCATGGTGAGTTTGCAGGGGACAAACAGCTGGACTCCTTGTCCTTGGAACAAAAAAAGGAACCCAGAAGCACTTTGTTGAGAGATTTTTTTCAGTAGCCCTTTTACTTGTTTAAGAAGCTGGGTGAGATTTCCAATGTTAGTAAGTAGTAGAATAACTCTATACTGTTGAAAATGTCACGAATAATTGTTGGATAATTTTTAACTTCTGTTTTCAGGGTTTAGAAATAGTATTTCGAGTAGGTTTAGCACTACTTCAGATGAACCAGGCAGAATTACTGCAACTTGACATGGAAGGAATGTTACAGGTAAGCTATGGTTATAATAATTTTAAGAGATGATTGAAATATGTAGAGTGTGTGTGTGTTTCCTTGCAGCTGTTAATTATGTGTAATCTTGTGCTCTGATTGCTTTTAGCACTTTCAAAAGGTCATTCCACATCAGTTTGACAGTGGTCCAGACAAATTAATCCAAGCATCTTACCAAGTCAAATACAATGCAAAAAAGATGAAAAAGTAGGTATAACATTTTGAGAAAATAGTTTATACTTTTGCCGAATTATTGTTTGTTTACCCTTAAAACTTGTTATTTAGTGTTTCATTTTGGATTTTCCATCTTTATATTTTTGGGGGTTTGTATACCATATAAACAGTTAAAAGTGAAGCTCTCTCTGCAAGAAAATTATTCTAAAGTAGTATTTGCTATTTTTCTTAAATATAATAAAGCTATATCTCATTTATAAAAATAACTAAAAAAGCTTTTGAAGTAAACTGCAAGTTATGGGGAATTACAGCACTTCTGCAAAAAGGAATTGAATAGGAAAACTGGGTAGGGGGTGGTTTTTTGGAGGGAGAGGAGGTTGTTTTGGGGTTTTTCAGGGTGAAGCAGGGAAAGAAGATGAAACTTTTATGATCTGGCCTAAATTCTAAGGATTTTAATTCTCGGGAACTGGAAAAGTATTCATGGTGCTAAAGAGTGCATTTATGGTCAAAATTAGTGCTGTTTAAAATATAAATTGATTGAACTTTGTAACACCATTGACAACATTAAAATAACTTATATTTGGGGTTTGAAATCTTGAGAATACCACTACTACTTTTGTTGTTGTTAAGGTTAGTTGCATGTCTCTTCTGCCTTTGGTAAATTTTGTTTTGATTAGACAAGCTGCACATACTGTGATCTGCCAGGGTTAAGTTTGGTGGGTCACCCATGGGTTGTGATGTATCGTACAGTCACTGTTGCACTGCAGGCTCTTCCAAGCCGAATTTGTCAATCTTTTTCTTTTTTTTTTCTGTCAGCAGCCTATAATCAGTAGAGTGAGCAGTCTTCTCTAAAAAAGAAGTAACAACAAAGCTTTCAGGAAAAATATTTTCTTTGCAAACCAATACAAGTGTATGTTGTTGAAAATCCTACCATTCCAAGTCTGAACTTCCTGCTCTGCCTCTTGTAGAGGCATTGTTATCTCAGCTAGTGGGTTTTTGTTGCCACCTTTTTCGTTGGGACAACTTTGGTTTGCTGAGGAGAGGCCAAAATTGTTTTATATTTAAGGTATTTTTCTCAGATCTCTTTGCATCTTTTTCTTCCAGGCTTTCCAAGCTCTGTTTTCTTTTGGCTGAATCTATTGAATTGATGATTGTATTATGTAAAGGGATTATTACAGAGTAGCTCCAAATCGCTGTCACAGTAATGTATACTAGCAAGTTCCTGCACTTCAGAGTGCTGGCTCAGTCTGTTCATATCTACTGAAATCTATATTTAAATGTAATGTCCAGTCTAAGCATTTACAGGAATGCATTTCAGAGGAAATATCGATAATTCGTGTCTCTGTTCTACTGTTGCTTTTTAGGTATTACACCAACAAGTAAATTATCCACAATGTTTCTGATGGTAATTTACTATTTCTAATTTTTAGGCTAGAAAAAGAATACACTACAATAAAGACAAAAGAAATGGAAGAACAAGTTGAAATTAAAGTAAGGAAGCCTCAGCAAATTTATTTATGAATAAGTTTAGTTCCTAGATGGGGGGTTACATGTTTGATCTCTGCATGTAGCAGGATGTAATTAAGGTCCCCAAATTCTTTTCTTTCAGCATTTATATTTTGGATGTCTGTTCATAAAGGACACCTACAGTGAAATTATTGAGACTTCTGGTGAACATTAAAAAAAAATCTTTGGAGACTTGCTGTACTTATTTTTTTTTATTATTTCCTGCTGACAAAAACTTAATTACAGATACTGTAATTTATCAGAGGTTCCAAATATGCTGGTTTAGATGTAGGTACTTCACACAGGGGGTTTGTATGACACATGTTAAGATAGAGTTCATCAGAGTGCCCTTGAGTGGTTTGTGTTTGATTTTAAAATCTTGATTTTTCTTATGCATTGGACCCAAGACGGAGTGTCTTCTGTCTGCAGTCATTTTTTCTTTTGGAGCTTTTGCAGTTGATACAAACTGTGGGGAAAAAAGCCAACCTGCCAGTGCAGTTTATTTTTTGCTTTTACTAACTGACCTACTTCCTGTATGTTCTTAATCACTGCAGTTTTTTGCTTTTGTGACATAAATAGGCTTTTGATGCCTTTTTTCCCTATTTCACTTTTTTTTCCACAGCCTGTTGTTTGATCTGGATTTTCTTCCTTGTATTTTTAGCCAGTTCCATGAGAAAAGACAGTGGGAGAAATGATGTTCAAGTGTATTATAAGTGGGAGAAATGATGTTCAAGTGTATTATATAAAGCTTTGTTGAAGGAGTTACATACAGCTTTCCTTCTTTTTGTCCACTGCTAGTCATTTCGCCTTTCAATATCAGTTTTTAAGGCATCAGTTCTTCACAAAAATGACTGTGAGATGCACCTGGGAGCACAAAGGTGTTAGGAGCCTTTTCAGGCAGTTTGTTATTGTACCCCAGGCAGTGAGGCAGTTAGCAGAATGAATACCTGCTGTAAGAGCAGCTGAAATCAGAAGATTTGCAGGGCTCAAATGTCAGCTATTTGCAGAACAGGACAAAATGAAACCATATGAAAGACAGCTGTAACTTTAGATTCTAGTATATTAACTCATTCCAAATCCTTTCCTGCTTCCTGCCACCACCATCCCACCCCCCTCAAAAAAAGGGAAAGCAACAAAAAACCTCCCCAAAACAAAAACCACCATGCCCACCCCAACAAAAAACCAACCAAAAACCCCAACCAAACAATGCAATGCTGTCTGTTTCTAGGCTCTATTTTGTGACTTATGTAAATAATTTCTGAATTAGCAGAGCTTCTTAGCAGAAGAGACTATTTTAGGGAGATAGAAAAACAAGTGTATTATGAGTTTGCCTTTTAGCCTGGCAGAATAAAGGGTTTACTGAACTGATATCTGACGCCCTTTTCTGAGAGATCCATGATCTCTTCTGTCTGACGGCTAAAATTTACAGGAACTGCACTGGTAAAATACAGAGTTCAGTACAATTCTTCCTTACTTCTTTGACATTTGAGGTAATTCTGAGTACAACCTTACAGATTAACGTAAATTCTTGTGAGGAAAGGGAAGGAAACCTTGTAGCTGTCTCATTAGCCTGTCCTAGTGCAGGGAGTGCACTTTCATGTCCCTTAACCATGAAGACTTCGGCTCTGCTTATGAAGGGGAGGCTGTCAAGTCTAGTGGGGGCATAAGCCCTGTGGTTCACCTGCAGATATAATGCTTCCAGCTAATGCAACATAGAAGCTTTTGAATAACATGAGCTGTCTTCTCTTCTTTGCTGTATCAAGCTGTTTAAACTCCTATTTTGAGCTAGTACATCATATGAAAGGATGTTAAGAAGGTCACTAATTATTTTTGTATTTATATTGAATTTCATGGATGTGATGAGATAAAAATATTGTTAGCTTGCTTTGCTTTTATCAGACTTTCAATTCATAACTTGAGAAATGGATTTGTGAACTGTTTACCTTCCAGAGGTTACGAACGGAAAATAGACTCCTAAAACAGCGCATTGAAACACTAGAAAAAGTAAGTATGTTGGGGATTAGATTTAATATGTGTTAATTTATACTTTAATTGATGGCAATTCCATTATATGAAATGGGAATATCAGAATTATAGTTTACTGTTTTCCTGTTAAACTCTGGTATTTGCTAACAGTGCTTAGCCAAACAATATGGCTATCACCAGGCAATTAAGGACAACTGGTTTAAATATGTAAGGTTATGTGTCTGCTTCTTAGTGATTATAAAATCAAACATTTTGACATACCCAACTTGTGTTGTACTGTTTTCTTTCTGAATTAGAAGCATTTGTTCAAAGTCCAGAAGACTCCATGAAATAGTGGACTGCTTGGTTGGAAAAGAGGTCATTGTGAGAGAATCCTCAGTTTTGACAATCTGAAGTTGCTTGGTATTTTTACGTAGGAGCAAAATGACAGACCTACCAGTGACCAGAGAGATGTTGTTGCAGCATTCACATTCAGAACAGGAACACTGCCATTCATTTGTTCTATGTAGTTTTTGAGGTTTTGTGGCAATTTTGGGTACATTGTGGGGGGAATATATAAAGACTTATTTCTCATAGGTTTAGTCTGGAGCAGAGTTTTGTTAGGATTTTTATAACTGACTGAGACTTCAGAAGTATGCATGACGACTGCTGTGGGTACATTGCCAATATGAAGGCATTGTTCTCCAGTGGCCTCTCTTGTATGCTGGTATCACACTTCCTGTGGCACATTGCAGCTGAGCTGCTCTGCTCTAGAATGAGAACATTCCTGTCCATCTTGAGCAAAAACAGGGACCATCTTTCAACAAATGGAACTGAATGCTCTTGTGAGTTGCAAGCAGTTGATCATGTTTCACAGGGAAGAAAATGGGAATGTTTCAATTAAGAGTGACATAGTTGAAAGATGTCACACTGCAGATGTTAAACCCCGTTGCAATTTCTTGAAAAGCAGTCCGTCTATGTCAAATTCTAATGAACTGATCTCAAATTTAGTTTGGAAAAGGTGCATAATAAGGACACACTGTGAAAGTTGTGACTAAAAATACAATTTTATGAACATTTTTGTTTCTAATATTGTAGATTTATAAAACGAATGGAAAAGAGCAGGCTCTCTTTAAGAAGCTTGAAGCTGTAGTGAATAATTTCAATGCCCTTGGCAAATATATAATAGTTAATACCCTTGTTTTGTACTTAACCTGTAGACGTTCGAAATATTTTCTTTTTTTAATTGTGAAGTCCATGATGAACTGCCAGATGCTAGTGCTTTTGCAATTCTATACTTAGAATTTCAGAATTTACCTCTAGACTGTCCCAATCCAATTGGAATGAAAATATTTCAAAATGGGAAAATGCTATGTATTAATAAGAACTTCTGAAGATCATTATCATGGCAGCATTTGAAAAAGAGATCATAAAATGTGAAAAATACATTCAGTTCTTCTGGTGTAAATTTATTTTAAAAATATTTTTCCATTATTCAAACCCCTCTAATTTAGTTGTGATTTCCTTAGTATACCTTAACTTCTAAATAATAGCTCTTATCTACTAGTTTGAACTTCAATTTTAATAAAAGTTCCAAGGGCAAAGAAGCTCTATGAATAGATGTGTTTCTCTGTTGTATGATCGAAAAATTGAGGGGTTGCTAAAGTAGAAATTAGTTAAATGCAGCTGCAGAGGGGTTGTGCTTGTCAGTGTGCAAAAATGAAAATTTTTCTGGCAAAAGTTTGGCAAGGAAAGAGAATCTATTAACTACTCAATGAGTTACTGCAAGAGTTCAGTAAAACAAAACATTAGCTGTCATAGTTGAAATTTCCTATTTGTCTGTCAGTTTGCACCATTTAACTTTCCTGCTTCATCTTAGAGGAAGCTGTAGTTCTGCATGAGTGCCCCAATGCTTAGTGGAGTTCCCTCTGTGCTCAAATTATGCCTTCGTTTCATATTGGGGGGGGCTGTAGATCGTGTCTGCATCTATCTACTATATCATATCAGACAATGCATTGGTAACTTTCTTAATTAGGGAAGCAAGCCATTCAAATTAAAATACCCAGTCTCCTGTAGGTGAATTTTAAGTGCTACAGAAATCTGGCTTTGAAATCTTTCTGGATCAAAGATTGACTGTGTTAAATCTATTGCAGAAAAGGCTGCTTCCTGGGACTTTCGGGCCCAGTTGCCTTTATTTATATGAAGAGTTGTTAATTTTGTGAAAAGAGTTTGCACAGAAAATGGGTAGAATTTGGGCATTTTCTTTCTATCAGCTCTTGGTCTTTTTTGTCACTATTATCAGCCCCTTGTTTTTTGGTTTCCCTTTTCCTCATTCCTATCTGAATTTTTCCTTTGTAGGAAAGTGCTTCCTTGGCAGATAGATTGATACAGGTATAGTCTTTTAGTCTTTTACTGTATGACTCCTTCCTACTCATAAAAAACCCCAACTGCTTTAATGCATGCATATTTGCATGCTGTATTCTATCCCCGCTTTGCTGATTTGCAGTAAATACCGAGCTAATATCTTGCTAGAAACTGGTTTAATTTTGTTTACTAAAAGTATATAAACCCAATACCTGCACGTTATAGTAATTTTCCTAACCTGTTGTAATTTTTTGGTACAAATTCCTATGACAAATGGATTCTATGACACTGTATTAACAATGAAATTGAATATTGTGAACTTCAATCTGTGCATGTACAACTGAGTAATAATGCATGAAAGGAATTTTATTGACTACAAGTACAAAACTGTGCTTGCTAAATGGATGCTGAACTTTGTAATAAAATACTAAAGCAGCTGTTTAGTACTACCTTGTCCTAAAATTTCTACCAATTGTACTCTGTGCTGTTTGCAAAACCAATCTGAAATAAGCAGCTAAGCATCACAAAGGCAGTTTTCCTTGGATTTGTCATCAAGTGCTTAAAAAAATAAATTATGTCCTAAGGGACAAGTGACAAGGGCCCAGGAGGCTGAGGAAAACTACCTCATAAAACGGGAGCTGGCCACCATCAAACAGCAGAGTGATGAGGCCAATACTAAACTGGAGCAAGCTGAGAATACCATCAGGGAGCTCCAGCAACAACAGCAATGGGTAAGGAGCCTGGCAGCACATCATCTCATCTTCTTCACTCACTTGTGTTTATTTTTCCTCATCATTACATGACGTGGTCTCTGTGCTGTCCTTGTAACCCCCTGTTCATTGTGATTTGCATTCTTAAAATTACACAAATCGGATTAAATGAAGTTTCACTCTGTTCTATTGATAGATGAGATTCATAACCCTGGATAGATGGAAGTTATGAGCTTATTAAAAAAACCAAACAACACACTCACAATGAAACATGCCAAGCAAAAAACTAAAAAAACCCACAAAAAACCCCAAAACCTTCCCACCACAAAAGAAATACTAACAAAAAACCACGCATACAATCTTTGATAGCCCGTCATGCTAAGAATCTAGTCATTGCAAGTTGTGTCACTCTGAATACTCAAATTTGAGAATTGATTCATAATGCCCTTACCTAGTGTGTAATTTCAGTCAGTTTCTTCCATGTTAATGTTTCTTCTGTGTACCTGTATTTTTTCCCTAGTAGGCTAAAATTTACTGCTTGCTGAAGTAGAAGAGTATTGTCCCTGATTTTGGAACTACAGAATGTGATTTAAAAGTGTGGGTTTATGTGCATATGGAGCAGGAAAACAATTTTTAGTAGCCCTGTATAGTACTGTGTTTGTGTGCACTTTGTGTTTTAGGTATTAAAATGTGCAAGACTTCAGACTGTTGCTGTGAGACTGTAGTTTCTTCCTCTAAGACATTTCAAGTGCTCAGTATCTTCTCTTGGGGGGGAAGCCATTTCAGCATCTTCACTTGCTGAATAAACTGTGCGCTACTAGCGTTGATGTGAATATCCTCATATTGTTTTAAGTAAGTGGTATCCAAGTACTTGTCTGGAGTCCTGAGAATTTCAGGGGTACGAAATACAACTTATTAGAACTATAGCATACTGCAGCTGCTTACCAGGTTTCTTAAGGTCAGTATAGCTGTTTTACATACCTTCCACCAAGGCTCTAGAAATACCTATGTCTCATATTGGAAGGTAAAGATGAGATTTACTGTTAGAATGAAAAGAAATCACTACTTTAATGCAATATTCTAGAGCTAGTTTATTATGTCTGTTTAATGCATTTCAGTGTAAAAAAGATGTGTATTTTAGAATAGTTACAAGAAGTGATTAATGAGCTGTTACTCTCATGTGAAGTGCTGCTTTTTATAGAATTTGAGCATTTTCTTTAGGGGGAAAAATATGAAGAAATTATGATTAGGAAGATGGGGATGGTCTAGTAATGCTTTCCAACATTTTTAGATATATTGTAATCTTTCAAGAGAAATGCAGTGGGAAGTGTTTATAGACATTCAGACGTCCAGCTGTTTATTGTCTTATTACAATAGTACACAAAGCTTTGGAGTGTGTTTTATAGAGGCATCCATGGTAATGACCTGTATGCAATTTAACGTTATTAGAAGACTAAGATACTATATTTATTTATTCGTTAATTGGTGGGAATATGATTTTCAAAGCTAATGCCTTTAATTATGCTGGGGACCTTATTGAGTAGCAATGGTGGGGAGGCCTGACAGGTATGGGAACTGACCCTGAACAAAACCTTAGATAGTTGGGGATTGCAAAATGGGCTGGATTGGAACTGTTAGGGCAGACAGCTGGACAAGTACTGCAGGAATGGAGAGCAGGTTAAATTAGAAGCATGCTTCCATCTTTCCATGCTTGCAGCATTGTTTTTCTCCACTTGAACGTAAACATGGCTATAGGAAGTAGTCTGACTGTATGTGTGGAACTGAGACTGTAAATCCATATGGTGATAGACAGATTTCTGCCTAATAGCTGGCTTATTCTGAAGTGTAAGGAATAGCATAGTGGTTTTGAGACCCATCGGAATTAGACCACGTGGTGAAAGTGTTAAAATGGTTTAAATAAGGAGTTCGCTAGATTCTGCTGCAGCTGGAATATGCGTAGTTGAACAGGCTTCTGTTTCCAAGCGTGCGAGTGGGAGCAACAAATATAAGCTGTGTGCGTTTAGGACGCCACCTGGTGGGAATGCATGGGTTTAGTTGGAATGTTTGAATTTTATTGTACACTGGTAAATTTTTTGCCACTTGGTAGTGCCAGTAGCTTTGTTCTTGTCAATACTCCTTTTCAGTATTGTCTTGCAAGTATCTGTTTTAATGGTTCATTCTCTAATTATTTGTTTCCTATTAGCAAAAATGATTGCACTGTAAACTTGTAAATGCCTGCATAGTTTATCTGTGCTTATTTAAAGATACAGCATCTATAGTACATATTTTATCATCTACATCTTCTTCAGTCTGGAATTGTCTGTTTCAGCATGATAGAAACTGTAATGTTTGGATATGAATCTCTCAATAGAACTCTATAAAAAGAACTTCCTAAGGGTACTTGAACTGCCCCTTCTGAACAACACTGTGGGATTAAAAACCCCACTATTTTGTTGGTGGCAAAAATTATCTAAACAATAGTACTTCTGAGAAGGTTAACATATCCTTTGTAAAAAAAGTTATGCATTTGTATTTGAGTATTATCAAGGGTTTATGCTGTCTATTCTATGAGATTGGATAGCATAGGTTGGATGGCTTAAGGGTAGGTATTGAAAATGCTTACTAGATTTGTGTCTGAAGAAATTCTCCCCTGCAGCACTTCTGAATACAGAGGTGGGTGGAGGAGTATTCTTTTGATCGAAGTCCAACACCAGAAGCCCAAATACACAAGTTTATTTCTTCCTGTGTTGAAGTATTTATAGGGAGTTTTTAGTTGAACCAGAATGACTCCGTTATGAAATGTGGAGTCTACTTAAAGAGGTAATCATTGTACTAATGAATGGTACTAATCTGTCTTTGGCTCGTCTAGTCTTTAAACATAGAAACTTGCCAAAGGCAAGTCATGGTGGGTTACCAAGTGATTAAGAGGAGGGTGGCTTCTTCCTCATACTGCCAGTAAATCAAGAACTGCAGAGAGGAAATTGTGCCTGACTTCAACAGAATATGGTTTTCTTTTGAGGCATGCTAAGAGCAATGGTATTTGAGGAGTTGGAGGGAAGGGTAATCAGCGTGTTTTAATTTACTCCTGATAATTATGTGCTGAAGGTTTTATTCTCTGTTCTTTTCCCCCTTGTGTTTCTAAATGAAAAAGGTAGCTTCTTGCTGGATGTAAATGCCTCCAGACTGCAAATCTTGTCTTTCCCAGTGACACTATAATTGTCAATGATTGCCCAGTTCATCAGTCTGAATGCTTTAAAATTGAATCTGATAAATTAGAGGCAAATCAAGCTAAAATTAGTTCACATCTTATTTTTAAATAGGCTCTTCAGCTATATTATATGAAGATAGAATTTTAATTGACTAAGCATTCAGATGGAAGCATATGCATTTTGCAAGGTAATTTATAGTGATGTATTTGGTTATTGCTACAGCAACTTCATAATGCATAGTTTCTTTTCAGGAACTCATGCTAGGAGGAGTGATAATTAAGACTGTAATAATTGATATTGGGAATATATGCTTGTAAATGAGTGTTACAACTTTATGGAAGGCTTCATTTTATTTTATAGTATACTTTCCTAATACTGCATTGTGATTTGCAACCAAAAAGCAGAAAATAAGAATACTGTATTTAGTGAGGTACTACAGTTAGTGCTTAAATGTGTAAACAAAGTTAGTTGGGCAGCTGCTGAATCATCTGTTAATTGCTCATCAGTATATGGTATTGGAGAAACATTGTGTAATTATATCTGTCATCAGCCCAAATAATATTTGGTATGGTTATGTGTAAGAAAAGTTGGGTGGAAATAAATCCAGTTGTGTGAAGCCAAGCAAGGACTTCTTTCTTTCAGAATTAAATGGCTGTGGAACCACAGTTCTAGTCCTTTATATTGCCTATGTGTTTTCAACATAGGCAAGAATGTGTTACTGTGGTTAAAATGTTTGGCTGGTACCTGAAAATCTGTATTTGCATTGTGGCTTTTGTCAGAAATTCTAGGGCTTAAGGCAACTATATAAAAGCAGGGTTTTTTCCTGCAGTCAATGTTAAAGTAGTTTTCAAACACTGTTTTAACTATAAACTTGTGTTACCTTTATATACTAAATTATTGAAATTGTGCTTTGTTTTACTAAGGAGCAAACCTCACAACTTCTAACTTGTGAATCTTGTTTTCTTCCATCTGTTCTGATCTTGGCTGGGGTTTTTTGCCAGTGTATCAAGACTTGATTTAGAGTTTGTTGTGGTTAAGTAAATAAGTACTCTTAACATATTCCTTAGGCAGGCAAAATCTAAAGACAGATTTAAAGAAGGCATGACTTGTGCCTGAAACGGAACTAATAATTTTCCTTACACTCTCCATTACTAATTATTTGACAAATATCAATTGGGTTTTTATAGAATACACTTATATTATTGCAAAATCAGCATGTATTCAGCTCTTCAAATCTGCTGTTTTCTCTCAATGTCCTGGAAACTACTGGAGAACTTCTTACCTTACAAGAGAGAGAACACTGCATTTGTTCATTCCACACGTATCACAAACAGAATCTGGAACAAGAAATGTGGAGTCCATTTAAGTTATTGTGTGTATCATGTGACAAAATTTTACAAACAGCTGGGGAATAAAAAAGAGCTGTTGCCTCTTCTCTGCATGTTGTTACATATGGTAATGGTGTTCCTACATGATGTGAAGCAACTATAGAAATTAATCAGCATTGTCCACCAGCCTCTTCCTTACACTCAAATCAGGTCTTCCTCCACTGCTTGCTGAGGGAAAAACACTGTGTAGGTCGAAAATAATATGAATTATATTAGTATGATATAAGGAAAAATTAATATTGATGTATAAGGATCATACTATATCTGTGTTCCAAGTGTGTCCAAGTGCACAGTTAAGTAGGCCGAGCCCTTAAGTGGATGTCTCAATGACACTAAAACCTGCCTGCCTGAGCTCTGCTTGCCTTTTAATGCTTTGTACATTCCCCCTCCACTACAGCTTCTTGGAGGCACATATGTACAAGAGATACAGTAAAATGTAACACTAACAGTAGTAGAGATTTTGAATTTGGATTGTACTGTAAGTCATGAGAAAAGGTTTAGTTCATATGCAGAAGTATTAAAATAAATGAAAAAAATATTTCCTTGACCATGTAGTTACATTTAAATCTTTGTTTTGCTCTGTTTGCCTTTTATTTGTACATTAAAAGTCAGGGAATGTCACACCCTAACAGAAGCATGTGGAACTGAAGACTTCTGTTCATTTTTTTACTGTTTTTTAGATGCAGAAAACTAAATTGTTTGATGCAGACATAAAGTAAGACACAGCTGTATCTTTAGTATAATGAGTAATCTTTTAAAAGTTGAATTGTTAATTAAAACTTTATCTATGAATCCAGGTATAGTACTTTTATTTCACAATGTAGTTAATGACACCAAAAATGTATTAAATTATTTTCCTCTAAACTTAATTTTCAGGGTAGCTATGTAAACACAGTAACTAAACAACTACGCTTTGAGGATTTCAACACCCACTTTTTTCTTCAATCAGACATTTAAATGCTGATTTAGGTTGGTATTGCCTATCAAGCAAGTTTGACAATCTGTCAGTCAATCATTTTAAAGTGACCCAGGAAAGAAATAAAATTTACTTTTTAACTATTGATTGGGGGGAAAAGTTAAGTGAGTCTTTTGAATATGAGTGCTTCAGTTGGATGTATCTGAGTCTCAGAAGCAATATGTGTAGTGTGAGCAAATGGGAGCCAAGCGTTAGAGTGAAGAAAGGGGTAAATCAAAGTCATTGTGCATTAAAGCATACATGGTTTCATTTTAAATCCAAGATTATGGAAGGATTCTGTTGAATCAGAGTTAAAGTGAGCAGGGATTGAGTGCTATTTGTATTACCCCTGTAATTAACTAGTCTTTCCTAAGCGTCTTTTTCTGCGTATCACAAAATAATCACAGATTGTTTGAGAACATTTCAATTTGGTTGACAATGAGAGAAAAGTGTGACTTGATGCTTGTCAGTACTGCTAGGGGTCTCAGTTTAGTCAGACACATTTGGCTGTATGGAGATGCAATTGTTTGAGAGGCAGAGCAGTAGGGATATGTTCATTAGCAGTCTGGACTGACATATTAATAGACTTGTATAAGGTAAGCGCTTATGCTGGTATTCCTGGTCTTAAGCATTTGAATGTACTTTTCCCACCAAATCTGGTATATAAAACCCCTTTCAAACAATCTGTGCTTCGTACTAAACATATTTCTGCAAACTTTGTAGCATAAATGCAGTTCACGATACAGTGAAGACTTTGTGCTACAGCTGGAAAAAGAGCTGGTCCAAGCCAGGCTGAGTGAAGCAGAATCCCATTGTGCCCTGAAGGAGATGCAAGATAAAGTTCTAGAGATGGAAAAGGTAAATCAAACCAGGACCCTCTATATAGAACAGCACTAGAAACAGACTACAGGTCCCTGTAATTCTTTGCAGAACTGTGCTCTAGAACCTTCTCTTCTCTGCTTCTGTGATTCCAAGATGCTTTTCAAACCTGAAAGTACAACAACAAAATGGAGGTCTGTTTGCACTGGGAAAGGTTTGTAAATAACAGATCACTTCTATTCCTGAAGCCTGCTGTAGTGGAAAACTTGGATTCTGGTGAAGTCTTGACAGGAAACATCAATTGTTTCAAAATTATGTCCTGCAACAAGAGCAGTGGGCTTGGAGTGAGCATTGAGATTATATGAAACTAAATAGTTTGGGAGGGGAAGAGGAATGGGCTCAATATTACCATTCTTGGGTATTGAGTATTTTCCACTCCCGTCCCATTATGGGCAGGGAAAGAATCCCTCCACTGCTCAGTAGCAGAATCTCTACTGCTTTTTGGGTGCCATGCTAGCTTGTAACTTATTGATGCCAGAGTTCAAGCTGTATTCAAACCAATCTTTTTTTGAAGCAAAATTTAACAGCTGGATAAAAGAGCAAAAGAACAAAAACCCCAATAACTGACCTGATATAAGGTATGCTTTTCAGGTCCTGTTGTACTGGCTTTGGAATTAGCTTCCCTAGGAAATTTTAAAGAGCTGTATACCCAGGCTTTGGCCAGAACTTACTAGCTATTTAGATTAATCCACTGGAGTCAAGATTTACTTTTTCAGTTATCCGAGGGGCTTGATGAGTGTCTGATGGGCTTAGTAGAATGGTAGTTTATACTGTATTGACCACTGGTAAGAATTCAGGATACAAGGTATTTTTCAAAATTCAGGAGACTACTTAATCTTCATCAGCATGGAGACAGCATACGCTGAAAACTTTTCTGTGAGGAGAAGCTGCAATAGTGGGGTCAGTTCCGGCGTACCAGACAAACTCAGATGTACAAGAGTATTTGAGTCTGCCACAATGAATTTATGCACATTAGAAAGTGGCTGAAGTAAACTCCTTCAAATTCCTACAACACAGCTCTTTACTGCTGCTAGTGGTGAGTTGTGTAAGCTGGGGAGCTTCTGCTGGATAACCTGAGACTTGCATGGCCATAATGACAGTAATGTAAACATTCAGAAACATACATTTGCCAATACTCAGATCCCATGATTTTGAAACATGGAATGCTAATAAATGGCTGTTATGCTGTGTTCTCTTAATGTTAATCATGTGCTTTACTCAATTCTCAAGAAAACCTGACAACTGTCACAGTATTTCATTTCTGAAAAAGCATTTGATTCTGCTGAAAACAATTACTGGGAAATAAAGTAGAAAGTGATGAAGCACATTTCAACTTTGAATATTTGGTGACCAATGATTTGCTGTAGGGATATTGTACTTAGACAGGTTGTCCATTTTCTTCTCCTCTTGTTTATTCCCCAGATTTCCATTATTAGGATTTCATCTCTTTTTTGCTTTTCCCGGTGTTTTCATGTTTTCTGTTTAGCCTTCCCTAGTCTTTTTGCTTTTTCCTCGTGTGTCTTGCACTTTCATCTATAAAACCACTTCTTGACTGGTTGTTCTTTACAAATATTAATGGATGGTTCCTTTGTCAGCATAACTGTTCTCCTTTTCAAAGGCTGATGACCTACTTCCTAAAAAATAAATTTCTGTTTATTATTTTTCCTGTAAACCTAAATTAAAAATACAGCTTGAAGGTATAATTTCACTTCCTCATTTGCTTTACTTTTATCAACTAGATCAAAACCTTTCAGATTCCTCTCCATAATTTTGATGATGTGTTAAAATACTGTAAATATAATGTTTTGTTAGGGATACCATTCAGGAAAATCTTCAAGTCAGAATACCTAGTACTACTACCTTATATTTTTTTTCTGTAGTTGGCAGTTAGAGGTTATTTATACACACTCACTATATCCAGAAGCTTAGATTTTTGAGGGATTTTATTTTACAGAGGATGTGCACCTGAAGTTTGCTTAGTTATTGTTCCATGTCTATGTTCTTGGAGTGGGTTTCACTAAGCACAATTTTATTCAAATACATGTTTAAGAGGATGGTCCTTGTTGCAGAGGAACAGCTCCCTCCCTGATGAGGAAAATGTTGCCAGACTACAAGAAGAACTGATTGCAGTAAAATTAAGAGAAGCAGAATCTTTGATGGGTCTCAAAGAACTAAGGCAGCAAGTCAAAGATTTGGAGGAACACTGGCAGGTATGGGTAGCAATACACTTTTATGAATTTTTATTTTCAATTATAAAGCAAGAGACTATAAAATTTTGAGATACAGAGATCAAGTAGAAACTAATGATTGTCAGTCAAACTGCTGAGATGAGAAAATCCTTAAATTTTCCCACAAGAAACTCAATTTCAAAAGTATGTTAGAAATTGGTGCCTAGGTTTTATAGATGGCAGAGGGCCTGTGCTACCATCTAAGTGTAAAGGTGGGAGGGCAGTACCTGATCGGTACTCTGTAGCGGTGGGTCAAGCCCAAAGGCTTCCGTCCCCCCTGCAGAAATTGTGGAATCCCAGGGACTGAAACCCCCCCTGGCGTGGGGTCCAGGGTGGACTGCCCCAGGAAAGGGCTGAGTTCTGACTCCTGTCCCTCAGTCCCTAAATGCATATCATATCTCCCTCTCTCCTGCCTTCCTCCTTCCCAATTGGTCCCTGACCCTTGTCCCTCCCTGACCCTTCCCCGTGCCATCCTCAGATTGGTCGATACCCTCAGAATAAAGTCTGGTGTCCGGCTGGGCTCTGGGTCTCTTGCCCCGAGCCCAGGCAGATGGTCACTGCGTGTCTGTGTGCATGATTGCTCTGGGCAAGGGAACCTCCCTCTGTTCCCTCCGGCTTGTGGGTGCAGGGTGGCTGCCAAGAAGGATGGCGCGGCCTCTGGCCAGGGGACCCTAACCCCATCTGCGGTGAACCCAGACTCTGGGGACACCAACAGAACCCACCAGAAGGCCGCCCCAACCCTGGTGGTCGGCTGATCCAGCCAGAACCATCGGCAACAGTACTCCTACTTTGCTAAATGTTAAAAGGGGCTGGAAATAGATGAAAGTCTCAGGATATACTTGCAATTCACTGACTTACTGTAATTGGGAATGAATGTTGGGAATTCAGCTTTTTAATTGTCTGTTCTTAACACCAGGAAGTTTCCAGGGGTTTCTAACTCTTAGGATCAACAGGAGAACTATAGCTATTTGTCATTATATAACTGAGACCTTAAATGGAGTAAGGAAACACCAGGAAAGATCAGGCATTATCAGCAAAACCATGCTGTTTTTCTAGCGTCATCTAGCTCGTACCACTGGAAGATGGAAAGATCCTCCCAAGAAAAATGCAGTGAATGAGCTACAGGATGAGCTGATGACAGTCCGGTTGAGAGAAGCAGAAACTCAGGCTGAACTGAAAGAGACCAAACAAAGAATGATGGAGATGGAAACACAGGTATGTTGTTGAGCACTACCATGTGTATATTGAGCTGGATGCTTGCAATTTGGTGTTAAATGGTAGATACCTGTTAAGGATCTTCACTGTCTACAGGCAAGACTTTAGTTCCAAACTGTGGGGGCTTTTTACTTCTGTTAGATGAGGATGGGAGAATCTTGTGCATACAGTACAACTTTAATGTCTCTTCTTTAATCTTTTCTAGGACTATACTTTCTGAATTTCTCGTTTGGATTAGTTGGTAGACTTTGAATGTGTGTGCATCTTAATTCATTAATAACATGTGTAATAACAAGAAAAGTATGTTTAAGGTGTTTCAAATTTCACAAATCTGATTGACAATTCTGATAATAGTAATGTTTAGATGACAGTGTATGCTTTCTTGTAATGACATTGGTGATACTAGATTTTCTGCTGAGGTCATGAATCTCGTTACTAAGCTGTGGACTCAGCAAAGCTAGCTGTGTTTTGGTCAGGTTTTTCTAGCACAAGGTTTGCCTTTTATGTGCCAGAATAGAAAAGCATGGGTTATCCCTGCTGAGGTTTGTGCAGAAAAGACAATCATACCTTGACTGCCAAGATTCTTTTTGTATAACTAGAGAGTAAGTTGCTAAGCACCTGAAATAAAAGTGCACTAAAGTGGTGAGTTCATATTATGTTAGTAAACTTCCACTCAAGCTAGTAAGCACAATGTGCTGATGATTGAGAAGGATTTGTAATAGACTTTTAAGAAATATTTGCATGAAATACCTGTTAAATGTAACTTTTTTGAAAGAGACCTATGCATCCAAAAACCAAAACAAGCAACAGCTTTCCTTGATAAGGTTCAGCAATTCTAGAAAACAGCAGAGCATGTAAGGATGTGCTATTGAAAAGAGATTAGCCAAGTGCAAGGCATATGAAGGCTTCTTTCTGACAGAGGCACCAACTGAGTAACTTTCCCCTCGCCTACCTTTCAAATTTTCACTGGCGTGTCAATATTGTTTTGGTCAGTAGGGGGCATAGAGATCCTGCTGTGTGGCTTGCATGTATTTAGTTACTTCTCACTTCAGTGTTCCACATTGAGAATTTGTACGTGCTTATGCTGTTTTGTTGTCATCTGAGAGAAGTGCCATTCTCGTGCTATGGTGTGCACAGCTTCACGTACAAACGCTGTGACTTGTACTTGTGCACTGATCTTAACTAAGGTACCGTGTTGCTTCCAGAATTCACTGGACAGAGGAATATGCACACAGTATTTCTGACATACCTGATCTTTCCTGGGTACATATTGTAGTTGGGATACAAGTTCACAAAATCTGCCTTTGGCAACAAATTGGGAAAAACAGATCTACTGGAGCTTTGCAATTATGTTCTTACAATGTGTCATCTGTTGTTTAAGAACCATTTGAATATCCTGGTCAGAAACAAAATGCAAATTCTTCAGATTACACTTGGAAAACTCAGAATGCATTTTCATCAAAAGTTTTTTGTGGTAAATGATCTCTAAGTCTGTTATGTCAGACTTCAGGGAGTTAGGTTAATATCCTTTCCTTAGCATGCATTTTCTTTCCTTTTTTTGTTATAAATTCCAGAATCAGATCAATAGTAATCATTTACGAAGGGCAGAGCAAGAGGTTACCAACCTACAGGAGAAGGTGCAGTATCTTTCTGCACAGAACAAAGGACTTCTGGCTCAGCTGAATGAAGCAAAACGTAGACAAGCAGAGATTGAATGCAAGGTAAACAACATCCTGAAAAGATTACTTGTGTGCTTATATATGTACATTTTAGTCTTGTCTGCTATTGTTGGATTAAATTGTGTCTTAACTGAAAAGCATAAATCATAAAACCAATATTCTTTTTGCTGATTTTGACAATAGCATATTGAATTTACCATCTCACAAAAACCACTTGAGGTTTTGACAGAGTTGCTTCTTTGTGGTCCCACAAAGTTAAACTTTTACTTTAAAGCATGGTTCTACTGAGGAAAGTGTCTGTGTATAATATAAAAAGACACTCCACAACAACAGTTTCCTTCAGGTTTTCATTTTTCTTGCTGTCTTGCCAGTTCCATTTGTTTCTAGTGAGACCTGAATCTAAAGAGCAGCGAAGAGGTAACTTCTGCTGATTCATCAAACTCCATCACAAGCTTTTAGGAAAAGACACTGCATCATAACTAGAAGAAATTGCTTCTACTGACTTTCTTGTTTGCCATAATTTCTGGTTTCCTAAGTACTATTTTTTTAATGCTGAGATTATTTTTACTCGGTTTTTTAAAAATAATCACAGTCTTGGTGATGCCTTTTTCATATAACCCATAACTTACTTTGTTTGATTGGGTTTTGATACTGAAGGTGCTCATTAATCCTTAAGAGATTGATGATTGAGAGTGTGTAGTCAATATTCTGATTTTATGTTTACTATGAAGAGAGCCATATGTTTTTAACCTGGCTGATGAGTTAGTTACACGTAACTGTTCTCAGTCGGATAATACACTTGTAGAACGACATTCTAACGTGGGCTAGAGAAAAGTGTAACGGTAATAGAGTACCAGTCATACTCTTTAGAGATTCTCTGAAAGTAGCAGTGGTCAAGAGCCAGTGAAGTAGCTTTACTGACATACACTAACGTTAGATCCTAAAACTTGTTTTGCAGTTGATAGAAAAAAGATTAAAATTTACACAGTGAGATCCTTTACAAGTAATATTTCTTTATGTATCAGAAACAATAATTATTCCTTATTGCATTAGTAACTGATGTTGGATTATTTTTTTTCTTCCTGTTTTTTCAAGTTGTTTGAAATCATGTTCTAGTTTTATTTTTGTCTTGGCTAGGTAGCAATATTACTACTTCAAGAGGCATCTCAAAAAAATGTATATTTGACTTTACAACTCCCGAGTTGTTTTAAGTATAATGAACTGGTATGTTACTTCAGGAGTTTGTATTTTTCTTTCAAAAGATAGCTTGAAATGCTTAAGGCAGAAATTAAAATTTTTGTAGCCAGTTCCATCTCATACCACCTGTATGGCCACTGTTTTTGTCACTGGTGTGTATGGCAATGTTTTTCCCCTTTTATCTGACTACTGCTTCTACAGCAATGACTCAATTTCAAAATGTTTCTTGAAACTCACCATTGATCTTTCTAATCGGTTTTGCTAAAGAATTTACAGCATAAGATTTGTACCCCCACCCTGTCTTGTCTTTCCTACCATATCAACTTCTGTGGTCAGTATTGAGAACACACTCTGTTTCAGAGATAAAGCATCAGTGCCATCTAGAGCAACACTATTGACTCATCTCAGATACCAAAGTCAAACCAAGGCAGTCTTTCCTTCAGCTTTCAGTTAAATACATGCAATCCTGTGGACTTGTCGGTTTGGCTTCATTTGAGCAATCATGCAACAGAATTTAGCAAGAATGGCTAAACTTTGTCTAGCACATGATAGATTTCTCTGAAATGGACTCCACTGATTACAAATGTGGTTAATAGGATCCTGTAGATGATGTACCTCTGTTACAGGAATCTTTTAAAAACCAAACAAACAAATACCATGTTTTGAAGTAGCTGCTACAGATAAGCTTTGATATGTTTGTTTTGATCTCAGTCATACTGTCTAATGAAGAGTGGTTGAGTACTGTTAGTTTGAAGCACACATTGTGTTTGGGTTTTTTTAATTTTATTTTTTAAGACAAAGAAAATGATGAAATAAGTAACTCTTGTGTAGCCTTGTTTCTATATATAGAAAGTCCAAAATTAAAGCATGAGCTGTTTTTTTAATTATGTTGATGCTTTTTCTTAATTTACAGTATAACATTTCTGGAAAACAAGACAGTTGTTATCTGGACCTGGAAATTGATAACAGCCAATTTTCAAAACTGCACAGATTTTTTTTTTTAGATTATAATAGTTTAGAGTTTATATTAGATTATTATATTCTCCTATGGGTTAAAATTAAATTTGAGTTCTCTAGAATAGTGGTAGTTTGCACAGCAGTGTATTAAGTTTTCTCTACTTCTGATTTTTGGGAAAAAGCAGTGCACCATCTTTAATCAGCTAAAACTGGTATTAGTTAGCTCCCATTTCTGACTTCTTTCAGAGTAAAGAAGAAGTGATGGCAGTACGGCTCCGTGAAGCAGACCGCATTGCAGCTGTGGCAGAACTCCAACAGCATATTGCTGAATTAGAAATCCAGGTAACAAGTGATGGCATTAAATGTGAAACTTGATACTGATTAGATTTTGTACTTCATGAGGTTTTTTTCTCCTCTACCGTCTTCCTTTATTAACCTACTGTGAATACAAGGCGCTGCTTTGCCAAGTGGGATAATGCTATATTGCTGAATTCCTGTACAAGCAAAGCTTTCAATCTATCTTGTGTGCATATTTCTGAGCTGTTAATAACTCCTTCTCTACAAATATCATGTTAAAAGCAACACTCTTTTCAACTCTGACTTCTGTTTTGTTTTTTCTTTCTTGTAATTAGTACTTCTTACCAATTAATAGACGAGATTGAAAACATTCTCTGTCCAAAAAAAGATGCATACATTTTGATTCCAGCAACCACTTTTTTTTTTTGGGCTTACTCTTCTACTATGACCAGTATTGAAGGATTTATTCCAAAACTCTTACTCCCTTTATATAAATCCTGAAACCAGATATGTTTACAGCTACCATGTCACTGTAGGATCTTGAGATGCATCCTTTGGCCTCTGTGTTGTTCCTTACACTTTCAGTTCCTTTTGGAGCTTTCACTATCCCATGAACTTGCTGTTGCCTTGATGAGGAAACCAGAAACTTCTGTTCTTTATATTTTCTTGGCTTTGGGAAATCATGATGTCTTACGTAGTCTGACCTTTCTATACTCAGATACTGTTGCTTGTCTGAATTCTGCTGCAAAGGTTTTCTTGGTTAGTATTACTAAGTCACAAGCTAGTTACTCTCTGGTTTACTTTTTTTAAAAGCTGGCATTGCTGCTGTGTTTCTTCCATCTGAAATCTTTGAGGTGATGATTTTATTGTATTGTGTCAAAGCCACCTCTTCTCTATGATTTCTCAACTAGTTGTATCTTTTTCATCTCTTCGTATATGGAATATACAAATAAATGTCATTGAATTTGCATAAAGAATTTTTGTTATATTTCCTCTAGTGCAGCAGGCGCTAAATTTATTAAAAGTTAAAGCAATCATTTCTTTAAATCATATAATGCTTAGATAATGCTGTGATCAGTACATTAGAAATGCCTAGATAAGTACAGTAAGCATTGCATATGAATCATTTATCATCTAGTAGGAAGATAACAAGAGAGTAGCTGAGTTAAGGTCAATCTTCAACTCATGCTAACATTTTACTGAAAAAAAGAGAGGGGAAGTTTAAAGGTTACTTCAAACAATGTGATTTTGTAGGTGAGAAGTGAATAGTCATTTTGCATTATTTTTACTTTAGCACAGATTTCAAATGCTATCCTGCTTCCATTATTTGATTGATACAATAATTTGTATCTTGTGATTGGGATCTTATGAAATGGTGAATCCCCTAATGATCAGTTGGGGGTTTCTTGATAGCTGTCACACAATTCAAATTGTGTTCATGTTTTAGTGTAAATACATCTGTCTTGGTTTTCTGTTGTTTGACTGATCAAACCATCCATGCTCCATCATTTTATAGCTCTCTCCTATTCCCCTTCCATGTTTCTGTTTAAATTAGGGATCCCATAATTGCATGCAGATTTTTATAATACCTTGTCATGAGACATAAAGAAGTGCAGGAACATAATCTATTTCATGACTCTGGCTAATACATCCAAAGATCACACTGTCCTGTTTTGTCATAATATTGCACTGTCTCATATTCAGTTGTTTATCCACATCATCTCTTCTTCCTTTTCACAAGTAGTACATTGCACAGTGCAATTTTTAGTAATGTTTTCATTCTAGATTTTTTGTTTCTTTCCAAAGTGCATTTCAAGTTCCAGTCTTTATGGTGTTCTCAGACTATCACCTGCTAATGATTTCTTGAGTTTGATCTTAGTAAAATTCTTAATTCTCTTCACAAAAGTGAGAGTGGCTGTGCGTTCTTTGTATACAGTGTGAAGTATGAAGTCATTTTGTGGCTGAGGTTCATATTCATTTGATGAGCTTGCACTGTTAGGTTCTTGGTGAAATAGTGATGTCAAACTTACACTAGCATGACAGTTAACTTTTTCAGTTGTGAAATACAGATTTGGAGTGTGAACTTCAAAATATTTAAAACAAATTATTTAGCAGAAGTAAGTTTTACTAATGCTAATTTATTTATTTTTGACCCTGTAGACATGATTTGAAATGCTTTTATTGAACTGTGATAGATTTTTTTAAGAGTCTAAGCAGATATTCTTGACTAGTGTGTTTTGCCAGCAAATATGAAACTTATGATCAAAACTTCCCTTTTGAGTACTCGTGCTCAAAAGCTTTTGAAACACCTGCACCAAAAAAACTGTAATAATGGAGTTGGAAATCCTGAATTCCCGAAGCTTGTAAACTGTAAAACATCCAATTGATAGTAGGCTTAAACAAAAGCCACTTTTTAAGGAAACTGAAAATCTAGATAACTTCTTCCTCATTGGAGAAAGAACTGCCTCCCATTCTCTGTTCAGCTTGTTGCTGTAATTGCTGTGACCTGGTGTGGGGAGCAGAGGCACTTTTAATCAGCACTTGCCTTAATGACTTGAAGTGCAATATTTAATACCACAAATACATTTAGCTGGTGTTGGAGCATAGGCATCAGTATTAAAGTACAGATGCACAGAGCATCACAAGTCGGTCTGTTTGTCATGCTGTGTCAAAGCTGATAAAAATGAAGGGAGGAAGTTAACCTACCACATAACCTTCCCTTTTTTTTTTTTTTTTTTGAGGGGGTGGTGCTTTTCTAAGAAGCTTGAGGGATTCATTGCGAGGTACACATGGTCCATAGCAATGTGTAAGCTAAATTGTGAGGTTTTCTTTTAAATGTTTATGTAGGTGTAGGTGCAAGACAGTGATGTTAAATTTGTAATGCAGAGTATCACTACTCCCACATAAGAACTGATCTGACGTTACACACACCCATGTTGGATTTAAATCACAGTTTCTGGGCCACTCTTAGTTTTGGTCAATAATAGTGACGGGGATGGAGAGAGAGCTATCATTCAATAATAGATGTAATTCTGCAACAAGTTGTCAGTTTATTATGATGTTAAGAAGTTATTTCTTAATATATTCGACATGCCACGTTGTCTTGTTTAAGCATTCAGTTCACGATGCTGAACTTTTAAACTTCTGTGGAAGTGTATTGAAATGCAATGAGTTGTATTTCCACACTGGGGAGAAGCTTACATAGAATCATACAATTATTTAGGTTGGAAAAGACCTTTACGATCATCAGGTCCAACTGTTAACTCAGCATGGTCAAGTCCACCACTAAACCATGTCCCTAAGTGCCACATCTACATGTCTTTTAAATGCCTTCAGGGATGGTGACTCAACCACTTCCTTGGGCAGCCTGTTCAAATGTTTGACAGCCCTTTCTATAAAGAAATTTTTCCTAATATCCAATCTAAGCCTTGTCTGAGGCTACTTGAGGCCATTTCCTCATGTCCTTTCGCTTGCTATCTGGGAGAAGAGACTGACCCACACCTTGCTACAACCTCCTTTCACATGATTGTAGAGAGTGATAAGGTCTCCCCTCAGCGTCCTTTTCTCCAGACTAAACACGCTCAGCTGCCTCAGCTGCTGCTTGTAAGCCTTATGCTCCAGACCCTTCACCAGCTCTATTGCCCTTCTCTGGACATGCTCCAGCACCTCAGTGTCTGTTTTGTTGTATTGAGGGTCCCAAAACTGAACACGATATTCAAGGTGCGGCTTCACTTTCTCACAAAGGTTAGAGATTTACACCCTAGAACTAAATGGTTTGTCCTGGTCAGGTTGCATGCAGTCTGATCCTGTTTGTCCCATCCTTTTCTAAGATGAAAAGAGCCAGGGAATGGATATTGTCTCCTTTCATGTCTATAGTCAATCAGCAAAGCTTCAGGTTTGCTTCCTCAGGAAGTTAGTCTTTCTTGTTTTCAGCTGAACTGATAGCTTCAAACTGCAGCAAGAATATATTTCTGGCCTAATAATTAGCAAGTGTTCCTTCTGATTGCATTTGGGCAGTTCTGTCAGTCCATTGATGTTTGGTGGGGCTTTTTTTAAGGTTTTCCCTGCAGTAATTGACAGAAGAATAGACAAATTCAGGCAAAGTTAAATCAGTTACAAGCTACAGTCACTCAGCTGCCTACGCTGAGGAGCCATGGACCAGTGGAAGCGTAGGCAGTTCAAGGAAGCAGAGTGGGGCAGTTGTAGCCTCTGCTTGGCAGCTTAATACCTTTCCCTCCATTTCTGTGCAGGCTGGTGGCTTGTAGTATCCTCTTAAAATTATCCATGGCTGATTTGAGTTGGGAGGTATAGAGCATACTTGTAATATAAAAAACTGGTTTTATATCTGAGTAATCTTAAAGCAAAAAATATCCATAAGAATTAATTCTTCTTTTTGTTAGGTTGATCTGGACAGGCAGAAACATCACTTCCTCCTGTTGGGTTTCCGGGCAGATTCAGAGAATTTTGTCACATTTACCCTATCTCTAACCCTGTCAAAACTGCTTTGACAACAACTGTAAAGGAAATCCATGATTGTGCTAGTAATCTCCCCATGGTTTAAACTTTTAGCACTATTTCGTTAGAATGAAGCCTTTCTATGACCCCTGGTTAATAACTTTTCCAAGTACTGACTGTTCAGTAAAGAAATTGTTTCCATCTTTTCAAATTACAGGAAACCCTTTTTTACTCTTATCAATAGTGGTGTGTGATGTTAGTGATGTGTTTTTTGAAAG
This sequence comes from Origma solitaria, assembly GCA_013397895.1. Taxonomy (NCBI): domain Eukaryota; kingdom Metazoa; phylum Chordata; class Aves; order Passeriformes; family Acanthizidae; genus Origma; species Origma solitaria. Next base: position 464,400 of record VZRL01006024.1, read on the forward strand.
TCTAGAATGAGTCACTGTAAAGTCACTGAAAGGACACAAGTTACCACATTTACCCCTCTGAATATACCTCATTTACATTTTTAATGCAGTGCCTTTTGCCACAGAATAAGAATTTTAAATCCTCTTCTGAAAAGAGGCTGAGGCAAGTTGTTACCAAATAAATATTTCTAAGTCAGAAAAGATCAAATTAAGGGTGTTAGGGAAACATCCTATCTTCCAGTCATTTTTAGTAAAGATGTTATCTGAGGAAGAGCAGCTGTCTAGTGTGCTTGGATTTTGACTACCTATGAAACCATTTTTTTGTTTTTCTGTGGTTTTAAGTTCACAGCTATTGAAGTGAAAACAACCCTGGATGTTTTCTTATTATTTAGAAGGGCTTATTTTCTGGTCGATGTATATTTATTTTCCTACTCTGATGTGATAATTGAATGTTTCAGAAAACTTTTTGCTTGTACTTCTCTTGGGACGAAACACCTGCAACTGGAACGTGATTACACTGATCTTCTGTATCTTAAACTTGATCGAGCAGCAAAAGCTGCCTTAAGGCTTCCAGTGTTTTTCAGGTGGTTTCTAGTGATTTATTTATTTGTTGTATGGGCCCTTTTTTATTATGAGTACTAAACTTGATTTTGGGAGGCCTTTATGCAAGTAATGGTTTCAGGAATTTTAAATCAGCATTTTTGTTTTAAGCAATCTGTCCCTGTACTCTTGTGTTGCCAGCTATACATCCTGGCCTGATGCTGATTGAGTTTGAAAGGTCTTCACATGTTCAGGAATTCTCAGTAGGCATCAGGTGGTTTTTTGAGACTAGCTGCTGCTTCTTTGCCAAGATGCTTTTCTCTTAGAAAGCCAGACAAAAGAAGATTTAAGTGTGATATGAAAGCCATGATTCTCAACTGATACTTTTTGGTGGATAGATTTTTTCCTCATTTTAAGGAGCACATTTTTGGGGTGCAGATTTTTCTTCTCAGGAGCTCTCAGTGTAACTCTTGGTATGCACACTGGTACTCACTCTTGTACTTCACAGCAGGATGAAAAAGGTGAGAGCTTCCAGAACCGTGAAGGGGCCTAAGTGAGTTCTGTTTTAGCAGCAGTTTTTTTTGATCTACAGAGCTCATTTCCTGCTTCGCTGCCCGTGCTACTCCCACTGTATACACAGCCTCTGGGGCAGGGGTTGGATTGTGTATTGGCTGTGCACACTGTTACAAGCACCTGTCCCTAGAGCAGAGGTGATACCTGTCATGAGGGTGTTTATTACCCTGATACACAGATTTCTAACCCTGGTGGTGCTGGTGGAGCTGGTCTTTTGGAAGAGACTAAAAGAGGAGTTATAAATCTTCAAAAGCATTGAAATGGAGATGATGCATCTTTAATTACAATGTAACACCAAGTGGCATTGCTTTTGTAAAAGCCCTTCTGGGACAAGAAGGTAGGCCCTGCTCTGGTGCCAGTATGCAGACTTGGTAGGCCAGGGATGTGGGTGTAGATTCATTCACATATGACTGCCGGGTGTTTTAAACAAATTCCTAGATTCTAGAATTGGCTAGCTTTCATTATTTTGCAATTCTGATAATACCCACACTTTGCTTATTGGTATATTTTTCTCTGTATATTAATTTTAAATTTAAAATTACTATTATTTGCCTAGTGACCAGCTAGTTTTTGTGTTGTGACCTCTCCAAATATCACAGATTTTCTGTAATAGTGCTCCCCCTCAACCCCCACCACCAAAAAACCAAACCAGCAACCCACATCCTGTAACTCAAGATTTAAAAAATTAAACATGAAGAGAGATTACTAATTGCTTAGGCTATTCCCTTTTAAAAGGTGTGATATTTATACTTTAAAGACTTCTAAATTGTATGTGGAGTCTTAACGTTCAGTTTTGAACCCATGCAGTTGATCTGAGTGCTTTCCTCAGAAGTACGAAGCTGCTCAAGCACAGTAGTACACAACTATTCAAGCACAGTATATGCAATATAACCAATGCAGAGTGAAATGTCCAGTTCCTACTGAAGTAAATGCCACAACAGAAAGCATTAAATGAAATTAAGCTGCATGAAAGCAATTTAATTTTTCTTGTGTCAGTGGGACTGTGTAGTAACTGCTAGTATGGCCTCACCTTGAGTACTGCGTGCAGTTCTGAGCCCTGCTATTTCAGAAGGATGTGAAGGTCTTTGAATGTTTCCAGAGGGTAATAAAGCTGGTGAACAGGCTGAAAAGAAAGTCCTGGAAGGAGTGGCTAAGGTTTTTCAGGTTGTTTAGTTTGGAGAAAAGGAGGCTGAAGGGTGGTGGTGTCAAGCTGCTCTAATGAAAATCTATTGTTAAAGAATATTACTACCAAATATAAGTTACTCACATTAAAATTTGCCTTTGAATTATGAACGCTCATCAGAAGCTGAGAATTATTTGCATTAAGTTCAGATTACTTTCTAAAATTAAATGTCACCGGATGGTGAAACAATTTGGAAGATCATGGTAATACTTTATATTTGTATAAAAATGTATGTATTGATGAAAAATATCAATCTCTTTTCACAGTATTGAAGAATATTGGGTAACTTAAAAATCATAAGATGACAGATAAAACTTTTAAGTATTTTTTGTTCATTTGAAATATGTAAGCTTTCAGCTGTCTACTTACTATTTTTTCTCTAAATTAATGATTTTGGTAGAAATTAAAATCTATTTTAATGCTATAGTGTCTGACTCCTGCATGTTTTCCAGTGGTTTGCTACCACACTTGCATAAGCATCTTTAAAAGACAATGGCATGATCAACTTAGTAGACTGTATCTTTTCTGTTGGTGAGGGATGAACAGCAGCTGTAAAAAAGACTCTGATATCTTGTCCTATTTATTTTTTCCGTCATCCTTCCAATTTATCCACTCTAGACAGACTTGGTAGCCCACAGAACATGGGATTATTTAATTAGAAATATGTGATTTTTTTGCAGCAAGTTAAAAGGATCGGCTTCTGATCCCTAGCATTTTGAGTGCTGTAAGAGGAAGTCACAGCATGACCTTTTTTAAAGTATGTTTGTAGAAAATGCCATTGCAGGGTTCCTTTTTTTTTTTTTTTTGTGCTAAATGCATTTTTATGAATTACCAGCTCTACAAAATCTGTAATTCTGAAAGGAAAACTGAAACTTACTTGCCTTTCACTAGTAATGGGCATCTTGCAAGCCAGGCTTACACCTTCCATTCAGCTCCAGCTGGCTGTAGCTATAGTCAGTTCTTCCATGAGCAAATATGGGAAGTTACTCTGTGATATCTGCATAAGCTTTACAGTGTTATTTCTAGAATAAAAAGTAATAATAACACCACTTAAATATAGTGGAAGTGTGTAATTCCCATATGATACACATTAACAACTTTCAGCTATTTCTGTGCCAACCCCAACCTGCTCAATGTTCCCACTTCTGCTGTTAGTTTGTACTGGCTTACCTTGGGAGTGCCTGGTTCCTTGTGCACCAAGTTTCTACATAAGCTCAGCTGTTTGTTATGCTTCTGTTTTAAACAGGCTACGGCATCTCTGTTCTATTTCTGCTAAAACCTTGCTTTTCTGTTGCATTTTGATTGTATAGCGTGTGGTGACATAGTAGTGTCCATAGAGTAAGAGGCTTAAATGGGAATGTCAAGGTTTCAAAGAGAGGGAAAGGACTTAAGCATTTTTCCTATGTATTCCTGCTACCTCAAGAGATCAGGTCATTCTCATTGTGTGGAATCTTAGTGTCTGACAGCAAGGAAGATTTTTTCATATGGTGATGTATTTTTAGTCTGCAAGTTTTGTAGCTTTTGTTTCATAGGCCAGTAGTCATCCTTGTAGAGAGAGATGATGGGGTTAGGCTACATTTGGGATTTTTTTAACTCTTTAGGACAAGAACTGTTAGTAATATTGTTAATACTTTTGTGTGTGTGTGTGAATTTAGCCATAGGTTACCTCGGAAACTACGTTCAGTATGGAATTATGCATTAAAGGATCTTGTTCTTCCATGTTACAGATTATGAGAGTTAATAGTGAATATGATAAAATTATTTTTTTAGTAAATTTGTAATGCATACCTCATTGCAAGAAAAACAAAGCCTGAAAATAGAGATATTGTTTTGAAATTGCCAACACTGACAGTATTCTAGACTGTTGTCTTCATTTAGCAAAAGGGTTTGGAAGGTAGCACATTATCTCTCCTCATAGTTCTGTCCTGGAGTTTATATCAGAGAGTTGTTTTAAAGGAACCTCTTCATTAAAGATTTTGTCTTATATTTTGAGGAACAGTTAACACTTTTCATTCTAAAAGATATTTAACCTCTCTTTGCAAATGACTTTCAATTTGGCTGTTGAAATAAACTGTTTGCTTTCTTCAAGTATAACTAAAACTTCAGCAAAATGAGCTATAGGTAGAAAAACCAAGATATTCCCATTATATTTGTATTTCTGTAATATATTGCTTATCTGTGATTTATAGTCAAGGTAAAGAATTGTATAAAATCAAGGTACTTGCATCCTCTAGAGCTGGTGGCTGCTTCAGAAATTACTTAGTTGGAAAAGGTCAAGAGCAGAGTTGTTCTGCATTTTATTAGTACCAAGCAGAAGACATGGAATGCATTCCTCATCAGGGTGATCATTTATCTCAGATCTGTCAAATTTGGTTCAGTCACATGAGGATTCCTTTTAGGGACAAGATGGAAACCAGTGCTGCAGGCATTCAGTCCAGATGAAACCTTTTCAAGCATCCTGAAACTTAGGAGCTGCATTGGATTGACAAATGAGGGAAATACCATATACCACTTCATCTATTTCTGGGTTGTTTTCTTTCTTTACTTGCCAGTTTTTCTGTGTACTTCTTGAAGCTTTGGTATTAGGGGACATACTTCTCTTCATTTATATTCTCTGGAACTCCTACATGACAAATACCACATTATTTTGTATGTTACAATTCTTTTTATGGGAGAAAAAAACCTTGTCATATGGAGTGTTTCCCACTGCATGTCCCACAATGCAAGGAAAGAACTGTTTTGTTTACTTGGAGACAAAAGGAAATGTCTTACTGCTAGATGTAAACTTTACATTAGTGGAAATAAAGTATGCTAAGATTTGTTCCATGTATTGATAGTATTCTGTAGGAGTGTTTTACTAAAATGCAATCTCACGTACACAGGATGTGGATTCCACCTGTGAAGGTGTTAATTCTTTATGTTCTTCCATAGAATCCTGCGTGTTACTATTGAGAGAGTTGACTTGGTCACCTCTAGATTTCTGCTGTAACTTCAACCAAATGAAATTGCTGGGTGGTGTCTGGGACTAGCTTCTGTTTGTGACAAAAATATTCAGACAGTTAAAATAAGATTTTTAATAGAGGAGATCTTTGAATAATTTTAATATAATTCCTTTTCTTAACCAAAACAGAAAGAAGAAGGAAAAATTCAAGGGCAGCTTAATAAATCTGATTCTAACCAGTACATCAGAGAACTGAAAGATCAGATAGCTGAGCTGCATCATGAGGTAAGTGATATGATGTTACTGTCTCTGATCACTTGTACCTTTTGTCCTTCCACCTGTAGCAGATTTTGCTTATTTAATAGTTATTACCTCTTCAGTACCTGTTTTTGCCGAAGTACATTATTTTAAATAAATGCAATAAAACTCTTATACATGAATCTTGCCTTTATCTTGGTATGTAAGAGAATAAAAAAGTGTGTAGTTACATGATTTGATGTTAAATGAGATTGGCATTTATGTTCCGTCTTGGCTTTTTCCTTAATTTTATGAGTTGATCATATTCGTGTTACATTTGCTCCATTTGGAACTGCATTTTTGAAAATAAGGCCCTTCATGTCTGTATTTGCTACAACTATTAAGGCTACTATACTTAGAAACTAAACTTCATTTGTGCAAGTGAAGAATCCATGTGTAAATTTTCTGGTTCTTGCTGTTGTGAGGATGAATTTTATGTGGTAGTATACTGAGATTGCTTAAAAAAAAAAAAAGGATGGTTGCTTAACATCTGTTAACAGATTTTTAAGTTTTAAACTGCCAAAACTTCCAACCTATGAAATTTCTGTCTTCAAACTTCCTTGCTCTAATAGTTGTAGTAATTTTCTGTTAGTTAAAAAGATCAAAAGGTCTTGAAACCGAAATGTCTTATGTAACTCCTATGCTCACTGGCTCATTTCAGTTCATGCTGCGTTGTGAAGAAATGTCTTTACCTAATACTACATTTTGTGCAAAATGCCTGTCATTTTTGCATTAGAGTCTGCTTCTGTTTCAATAGCCTTTTCATACGCAGCTCTGAGAGTGTTGCTTAAAACCATAGTATTGTAGAGTAATTCAACCTAATTGTTTGTTGCCTTTTTGCTTTTATGAAATAAACACATCCTTTCTTTAAGTATAGATAGTGTTTTCATAACAATCTTAGTAGATCCAGGCTTTTAGGATCAATCCCTTGAGAGTTATAACACAGTTGATGATCTTGGAATGCTGTCTATGGTATAGATTGCTATGCTATAGATAGAGGATAGTCTCTAGGGCCATCAGTCCAGCACCTTTACCAATCATTAAGCTCACTTAAAAACAGATTTAAAAATCAATAACCTGGCTTTTTCCATTAAAGCACTCTAACTAGTTTGCTTTGTTGCTTGTTTGTAGAATTCCCAGAAAGCCAGATATTTAGTGTGTTTTTGCATTATGAATAAAATAAGGCACTGTACTGACTTTTTCTTCTGCTTAGTGTAGGTTTAAAAGATAAGAAATACTGCTTTGGGGGAAAAGTAGAATTACCATTGGAAAGCTGTTGCATAATTTTCCCTATACAATAATTTGTTACGTGCCTGGCTGAGCAACTGAATTGTCAAGAAGGCAAACAATGTTGTACTTCTTTAATGTGTATTAGTTCATGTGAACAGGCTGGAAGGAAGATGAGGTTCATAACCTCACAGAACAATGATAATTAGGAGTAATACCAGTGATTTCCTAAACAGTTCTGTCTAGACAAATCTGTATTAGCATTTCAATTTGAATGAAAAGAAATACTACAAAGAACATGGATTCCAGCAATAGCAGAGTTTGAGTAATTCCATGGACAAGAGCACTCCTCTTCCAGATGTGTGGTTTATTGTGGCTTAATTTTTAATTTCCAAACTAGGTAAACACTATAGGAACAAAATCATTCTAGGATGTATAGAAACTGTAAGAAGAAATGGTTTAACCTGATGATCTTACAGGTCTTTTCTGACCTTAATGATTCTATGATTTTATGAAAATCTGTGTGTAATAGACATATTCTCCGCTGGCAGCATTCTTACGCAAACTTTCTTAAAGCCTGTAAGTCTTTGTTTACTAATGACTTTTTTTCCCTTTTTCTTCTTACTCTTAGGTATCTATTTGTCTAGTTTTTAAATAAAATCTTAAGAGGGACATTAGTGTTTCCTGCAGTGCTTCCTCAAAAAGCAAAATCTGAAGAAAATGGCAACAGGAAGAGGCAAAAATGTTTGCTCTCAACTGTTAAATGTTAGGATTAGTATAATACAGTCAATGCCAGTTAAACCATTTCATTAAATCTGCAGTGTCTTCATGCATACATCCATTAATGACCATGTTCTTTGTTCCTTGGCTAGCTGCTTTCTGATTCTACTTCTGCAAAAGCTAAAAGAAACGTTACACATTTGCAAATGCATCTTCCTGAAGATAGGGTAATGGTATATGTGACATGCTGACCACAACCTCCCAACTGGTTAGCATGTAAAAGGCACTGGAAAAGGAACAGAACTCTTGGTGACTTTATGGTTACCTTCTAATATATTGTAATTGTGTAACTTTAAACTGCACATAAATGCACAAGTTAATTAAAGCAAAAGTATAATTTATGGTAGAGGTGGGACGGATATGTGTGAAACAAGATTAAATGTCTTGGCATGGCTGTAAATGATCATTCTGCTTATTTAACTTTTTTTCTTCTCCAGCACTGCATTTTTACAGATCTTTACACTAGAAAAGTTGCAGGTTCTTCATCTGAAGGATGGAACAAAATAATGACCAAATCCTATACTGAATACAAATAACTGCAGACTAAGTCCATATTCTGGCCTTTGGATAAACATTATTTAGTGCCTTTGGCAAGCAATGTGAATGTGTATGTTTCTGTATCAGTGGAGCCTGGAGGAGCTACATACTTTAATTCTATCCTGTGATATCATCCATCAGATGGCAATGGTACCAAGTTGTGGCAACAGCATGATCCATCCTAACCGCAGTTCTTGTGAAAGGTCTAATGTTCAATCAGTGTTTGCAAGCCAGGCTAGCAGGCAGGCACAGGGCAAATCTAGAATATCAGTGAGGAGCACCAAGAAGGACAGCAGTGCCCAGTGTCTAAAGCTGAATTCTTCACTGAAAGGTGGTGTGGGGGTGGGAGTTTGCAATGGCATAGGTACAACAAGCTGCTGCTGTACTGTCTCTTGACTTTCTAAGTGAGAAAAGTTTGGCCCTTAGAATTCAGATATTTCTCTCACCTGTTCCAATGTGGTAACCTAAATCAGCTATGTATTGGAACTCTGCATTCTATATCAAATGATTAATCAGTGGACTCAGATTACAAATGGCAACTGGTTTGAAGTTCATGCAAGTATAAACAAAACTTTTAAAAAATAAAATTTTCTGAGCTCAAAATTTTGCATGCTTCTTAAATATCATGCAGCTTACAGCCTAAAGAATGGATTTCAGCTACTTTTATTACTCATCTAGGAATAGTAATGCTACAGTCAGTCTTCAAATAGTATTATAAGAAGACTTACTTGTAGTAAATTCAAGTTGTGTGCCTGTTACTGAATAGAACTGCACATACTGAAAATTGGTAGCATGGCACCCAAAATTGAATGGATGACCCACATTGGTATTAAATGTACAAGGTAATTAAATTAAAAAATATGCCTTTTTTCTTACCATTCAAATACAGTAAAATAACTATAAATGGAATTATTGGATTGTCGGCTTGTTCTATCAAGCTGCCTGCCTGATTCCTTTTATACCTAACCAGAGGATTTCTGTAGCATGGTAAGGTGGGTCGTATATTGATTACTTCAGAGTAGGTCTTAAACATGTATTTGATGAACACTTCAGGAGAACAAACAGACAGAATTTGGAGCTTTGAGAACACTGTAACAAGAAGTTGTAGACTTCTGCTCTACTAGACTCTAGATTTCTGTAGACTTCTGCTTTAGTCATGAACGCTGCAGCGTTAGGTTCATGGTTGGACTCTGTAGAGGCCTTTTCTGACCGTAACAGTTCTATGGTTTTGTGCATATTATCTTAAATCTATTTACATGCACCTCTTTGTTTGCACTGACTTGAACAATCAAGTATGGGTTATAATAGAAATACTGAGTGTAATTTTTAATGTCATGTAAGATAGTGAATTAATTCTTAAATTCCTCAGTGCAACCATAATTTCACTCAGAAATCAAATATATGTAGATCACTTATTACTTACTTGCATTTTTAACTTTAGTAAACATGCAGTTTTATGCTCATTCCCTAGATAGTTACTGACAGCTATCCTGTAATCTTTTATACAACCTATCAACATTGAAAGAACAGCTGATGCATAATGAAAAGACACTTAGACTGGTATTTCTAGTTAGCCAGTAGCTAATCCTGTAGTAAGTCATGCATATTAACTGGTATACTTCCTTTCTCCCTTATTGGCTGTTGTTTTATTGGGCACAAAGTTGTTAGGTCATTGTGACTTATGACTTTATTGTTGAAGGCTGAAACTAATGTGAAAACCTGAAATGCTGAGGATCATCACAAACAGGAAGCCATGATCTAAACTTCTTTGAGAGCTTTTCATATGTACTAGCTTTAGACGCTCTGTTTGCCTTTTCAGAATCTTGTGTTTGGTTGCCATTTGTTCTTTTCATTAATTGAAGTCTTTCCATCTGGCCTTTTCTTTCTTCCTCCATTTCCTTCCCATTCTTAAAGCTATCTGTGCAGCATTCTTGACTTCTAGCTTAGTGGAACTGTAACTTAAAATGCTTTCCCATTGTGCAGCCCAAACAGGCTGCAGCTTCTGTGAAGCAACTTTTGTTACTCTTGTCAGTAAGTACAGAAGTTTGGTTGCCTTGTGTCTGGCACAGAAGAAATAAGGTCTAGTGATCAGTCTATTCTGTTACTTGACCTTCCAGTTCATGGGCTTTAATGGATGTAACATAAATGGCATGAGCATACAGACTCTGCAAGGTTTGTACCGTGGTTAGATACTTTCAGGCTGCACGAGAAGTGCTAGTACTTCACAGAAGTTGCCTTTGATTAGATACCAAAATGTTAAGTGAAAGCAACTTCAGTGAAATATTTTTACTGTTCAAGAGAATATCTCGCTAAGTAGGTAGTCTGAAGTAAAGCTGTTTAGCTATGTGGAAATGAATACATTGGAAGTTTGGACTGTTACAAGTTTCCAATTAAGTAAATACGAAGGCTTAAGTAAAACTATAGGTCTTGAACAAGCTAGTTACTCTTTTAAACACAAAGCTGGTTACTCTTTTAAACACAAATCATATACTGGAGAAACAAGGAGGATGTTGTTTGTAGTTTCCCACTTTTTCCTTTTAATTCAAACTGAATGGAATTAAATGATTTATAAACTGCTGAAGTTCTGCATTTCATGCGCTACCCCTCTGTATGTGCAGTCACTTTATATATATTACCCAGCAGCTGCCTTTGCTTCCTGTTGTATGTTGCAAGGCTTGTATGTGTTACCTAGATTACAGGGGTGGTACAAAAGATTAGAATTGACGTGCTTGCCCACAAACTACACTGGCAGACCACAAGACACCTTTGGAGACAAAAGCAAGTGGTTTCCAGTCTTTCAGACTTTGTGATTTAGGACTGAAGTGCTTAAGTTTTTTCACGTGAAACTTTACAAAGTTTGCCTTTGTCACACTGTTAGGTGATTTTGGCTCTCTTGGAATCCTTTAATGTGTTTGTTTTGCTGTTGAATTTCAGTTTTTTATCTTTATATATTACAGTATTTCAAATGTGGATTTGTTTTAATCTTACGACAGTTTTCATATTAAAAGCTGAATTCTGCCTAACGTGTAGAAGTCCACAAAAGCAAGTAGCCTCTACAATTTGGGACTATGGGTGTGTATGGGCTATCTGTGCTAGAAGACACCTTTATGAAGGACAACTGCAACATACAGAAACAGCACTTTCTTGACTTAAGACATTTTTTTCCTTAGAAAGCAGGAATATAGATGTTGAAGATAGCCCATTTTACTATGCCATCTGTGCATCTGCAGGGACTATTCCACCCCCCATGAATTTAGAGACCTGATTGCTGGAGTTTAGGTAGAACATTGTAAAAGTACCACTACGTATTTTGCCTTTTTTTTTCTGCATGCATCTGCTGTTGACCAATGTCAGAGGGAGAATACAGAGAATAGCTTTTCTCTTAGCTGTTTCTTTCTAATGAGATATCCTCTTGACAAATAATTAGTTGCAATATTTTGAGAAGCAGCAATGGTGATGTGCAAATCTTACACAAATGTGTTTGATATTTGAATGAAAAACAAAATCCTGATGTTAGAGTGGCACACTGTTCCAACATTTAGAAAACCCTCTGCAATCTTGTCCAGCTAACAATATTGCAGCCTGGCTGATGGAAAAGAACAAGATGCCAAATGACTGGAGTGCTATTATTCTGCCAAAATAATTTTTCAGGCATTTAAAAGACTTCATAATAGGACCTTTAAGTGAAATTCTAGAGATTAAATTCTTGCACATTGTCAATGCAGAAAATGGGGTATTTTTAAAGGTATTTTCCATTTCAGTATCTGAAAACTTGATAGCTCTTCAAACAAGTAGTGGCCATTAGTTTACTACTCTTTCATTTCCACATACATATGGTTTATCTAGGAATGGATCTGATATTATGTTTTAAGAACCTAATCCAGTCAGTAAGATTCTGATATAGGTGTTATCTCTTGGGCTGATCTTGCTCCTGGTGAGCTAACATTTTAAGATTGGCTTAATGAAAAGAGATATAAAAGTTGGAGATTAAATACTATGCTTTTAAAAGATTTTGCTTGTGTAAATAAAATTCAAGACACTTTAAGTAATGACTTTGAGGATAAATAATGTATAAGTTGTGACCAAAGGAGTAATTGGTTATATGGCTGAATTAAGGGTACATCTTGCAACTTGCATTAGCTTTCTAGGCTTTTACTGCTGAAACTAAAATGGAGAAGGGAAAGTGAACTGTAGCCTATCAGTGTGAAGGATTAAAAAAATTCACCTATATGGGCCACATAATAAAATACCTAAATAAATTTCAATGCACTGTAGTACACAGGACGAAATATTCAAACAGATTAACAGTTCCTTTAGTCTTAAATACCATAAACTTATATGGTAGGTAAACTGTGTTTTAAAGCTTTCCAGTTATCTCCTCCTTATATTTTTTGGTGCCATTATCTAATAATCTTAAATCAGTGAGTTGTTCTGGGCCCCAGCACTGATTGATCCAGGTTGTCCCCTGAAGAGATGAGGGAATATCTTTATAAGCAGCTAAATTATGACTCCTGCATTGGCCATAGATGAGAACAAAATTGTGATGCTGCTTATGGCCCATTGGAGTAGCACAAGATGGACTGGCCACTTCTAGTAGCATTCCTAGCTCCTATTTCTGTCATAGTTAATTGCATCTGGGCTTGATGATGGGATACCAGTGGAAAACATTATTCCTTTCCTCTGTTAATTTTATTACTAGACTTCCATTGTGTCAAATTCAGTGCTTACTAAACCGAATGTTCTCTTATCTGTTGCATCACTAGACTATGTTCAGAAGCAGAGTAAATAACTTGGAGTAAATAACATAATGGAGATATGAGGATTTACATAATGGAATTATGAGGATTAACTGGGGAAAGTGAATTCTAGTTAAAGTCCAACCTATAGAAATTTTTTTTACATTCTCTGAAGGCATACTTAATCATGGATAGCAGTGGATCACATCATATGCGCAAATGAGAATGAGACAAGATCAGATTTATCACCATTCTGGTACCTGGGGAACACAAATAGGTAACGTTTCTTTCATCAGAACTAAAGCAAAAACAGCAAGGCCCAAAAGGCCTAGTACTCTTCCTGTAATATTTGCTATTAGATATTATGGTCTTTTACTCAGTCTCTTGCCAACTTATTTTCCCCCCTTTTCTTCTGGAAGGGAGTGTATTATTCCTTTTTCATGTAGTACAAGCACATCTACATTTGTCTCTTGGAAACTATAATTTTATTTGCTCACTTTTATAAAACCAGCTAAGGTTTGTGGAATTCATTCCAGTCAATTTTTACTTCAGTCAATTGCTTTCCCTTCATAATTCTCAGTAAAACATAGTTCTCAGTAATGTTGGTTGAAAGTCCTGTATTAACTCTTGCAAAGCACTTGTTTCTCAATACAGACTGGAGTCATAGTAACATCTTCTAATAGTTTGTTTTACTAGACAAATGCTTTCAAAATACGTGACTCTCTATAAATGTTTTCTTACTTGATAAGACATGCTGTCCCTGAAAGGAAATATGTTAGCACTCAGATTTACAAAGTAAGCACTTCAGCTTGTGGTGGAAGTTTATAGCACAATAAATCATGTGCTTTTCTTTTACCATATCTTGCAAGCACAGTTGGACAAGAGATGATCAGATTTTTCCCTCCCCACAAGTAAATTTCTTGCAAGGACAGCTAAAAATGTAGTTGCTTTACTAGTATGTGTCAAAGTTACAGAGCCTCTGTGCTGGCAGAGTCTGATTTAAGTGGTTGTGGTCAGTCTGAGGAACCTGTGATGTGATAAGATAGCGTTTGTGAGGTCATGTGGTTTGCAAACACCCAATGTAATGTAGCAGCTTTGTCTACACAGGATAGTTAAATACATGCTCTATGCTTTAGAAAAGTGAATTGCTTTATTCCTTTAACTCCTTTTGTCCTTCAGAATCAGAGATGTTATAGTGGCTTGATAATGCCCAGATTGTTACAGAAGTGGAAGACTGAACTCATTGGGAGACTTAATTATCCAGTAACTTTCTCCAATTTAGTTGCTCCACACTTAATAAAGCAACTAGCTTTAGAAACTATCTGGCTAAATAAGCAATCGACAGGCAGATGGAAGATACAATGGAATCCCTCTACCTTTTATGAACATCATTTGTTTAATCCAATTAACTTTGGGTGGTCACAGTGTAATTAACACAGACGTTACACTTGCCCAAAATGACAGGATTGATTCCATAATGATGGTACTTCATTCCATGAATTGCTGTCTTTGCATCAGATAAGATGGATTCCTCTCTGTTCCCCCCCAGTAATGCCATCAGCAAAATATTTTCCATCCCTGGTGAGGGTGAAAAAACCTCTAAATGTCATCAGTGTAACCAGGACGGTGATGTAGTCTGTCCTTAAATGGAGCAGGTATGACTTTGTTTACTTGGATGAGGGCAATGCTTTTCGGTATGGATCTTAACTGTTTTACTGCCACTAGTGACAGATTAGATTCAGTGGTAGAATAAATGAAGATTGGTGATTGCTGTTTTTGTAAACATTTCCCCCCATTTTTTTCTGTCTATATCCTACTGCATGAAAGCTTCAGATCTGTCTTGCTGAGCAATGTAATAGCTCTTGATTGCAGCATTAGAGAGGAATATATCTAGCAATACTTAATTACACTGTGTCCTTTAGAGTTTGTGTGGCTTGCCAAAGCAAGTAAACTGATTATGGATGAAGTTATTTCATTATGGCAATAATGTTCTTGATTGTTGAAGCTGCGTGACCTGCCTGCTTTACTGATTAGAACTATGTCAGGGTCTGTCATGTTTTTCTGTCTATAAATCAGGTTTTGGAGGTTGAAAAGATGGAGAAATTGAGCTTCTACTGGTTTATCTGTGTGCTTGTTCCTTGCAAAAATTGTGTGTTAGCACCCATACACGGGTGCCAGCTATGGGAGAAAACAAGCTCAGGAGAGAACTTCTTATATTAGCTTGTAATAGGTCTCTGTAAGCTTATCTGAATATAAGTGAGGCAAACAATGGAAATGTGATGGAAACACCTCCTAAAATTCTTTTGTCAATTTGAGTTGCAGCCAGCACAGATGAAAGCAGTTTCTGCAATCAGGGGCAAAAATGTTACTTAGTCCTTTTAAAAATGCTGAGTTTAACTCTTGCTTTAAAAGGACAGGGTAAAAGTGTGAAATGATCATTTCCTGTAACTGTTGCCGGTAATTACATTTTCAGTCTCTATCAGCCAGTACATTCTAGTTAATGTTTGAGGTTTCAGTAGCATTTGTATTTATAGATGCATATGGTGGGGAGAAGGAGTATTGAGATTTAGGTTTTTTCTCGAATACAGTAGTTGGAGTACATTAAGTGTGATTATACTGCTGTTTTAAAATATTTTTGTTGCCATGTCCTCACTCTAAATAAACACTTCCATTAGACCTTCTTGTAGAAAGAGTTTCTGGGAACTTTCTATAAATAACTAGCTAATAGGTAGAAGGAAAATTCCTAGGCCTGTCAGCTTGGAACTTCCTTTGGAATTACACACAGTCTCATTACAACAAACGTGTCAGATCTTAGAAAAAAATCCCTCAAGAAATAAAACCTGACATAGTTACCAAATACTGACTTCTTTTCAAAATAGCATAAAAGTTGGGTATTCCTCAGTGCTGTTACAATTTCAGTTGCATATTTGATACCTAACTTCAAAGTTTAACTTGATTACACTGCACTAGACAAAACCAGATGCTTTAACCATATAGTGCAATGATCAAAAAGTCATGACCTCCCATTGATCGCTTTATTGGTTTCCTGTTCTGATTCACTGGAAACCTTCTGGTCTGAACACTTGTTGCTGGTTTTAATCTTTGTCACGTTTACAATACAGTAGACTCGTCTATGGTAAAACTGATATACAACATGCATTTAATTTAACATCATATTTAATTTTAGCTCAAGTGCTTTCTAAATGATAATGTTGAAAAAACCCACTTTTTATAAAAAGCTTAAGTCAAGAAATTTAAGAGTACATACAGAGCAATATGAAATAAACAGCTGGACAACTGGAGATGAGCTTTCTTTTATGCAGTAAAATTGTTTCATAGATTATATTTAAACCTCCTGACAGCTATAGGGATTTTGTAACCTATTTTGTATTGCTGTTAGACTGAATATTACTTACAGAACCTGATAATTTAAAAGAGAGGCCAGATATTTAAGTGCTGTTAAAAAAACCCCAAAGCTTGAAATGACTCAGCCTTGGAAATTCTCTGCTGCTCTTTTGCTTTACACTTACACTGAACTCTGTTTAGTGATGTGGTCAGCAAAGTTCATTTGAGATAAATATTTCAGGTTGTATACCAGTATATTACTTTTGGCCATCCTTTTAAAAGTACGAGTTTCAAAAACAAAGGTAATAATTTCCTTAGACAGGAGACTTTAGTAATTAATCACATACGTAATCTTGGTTTCCAAAGAGCTAATGATGAGTGGGGCAGATTCAATTAATATTCTAATACCTCATTACTGTCGTTTTTAAGCCTATTATAGGTGGAAAAAAAGAAAAGTCAGTCTGGAGACTCTTTGGGTTTTTTAACTTTTAAGAATAGCAGCCATACTGGCACGGCCAGAAAAAGGAGCCTAGGTCTGTTCAGGTATTTAATATTGTCATTTACTGCTGTTCTGGCTCGGGCCCACAATTGGATTATCCAGCTTGGAGTTTACTACTTTCTCTGATTTCTGGTTAGCTTCTGTTGCCAGTTTCAATGGTTTTTTGCTGCAATTGCTCGAAGAAGTCGATAAATGATACTGCAGCTGTATTAGTTTGAATTCAGTTTATGAACTCCAAAAATCACAGAATTAACTAGGTTGGAAAAGATCTTTGAGATCATAGAGTCCAACCTATGACCTAATACCACGTTATCAACTAGACCATGGCACTAAGTGCCACACCAGTCTTTTCTTAAACACCTCCAGGGATAGTGACTTTACCACCTCCCTGGACAGCCCATTCCAATGCCCAATCTCCTTCTGTGAAGAATTTTTATCTAGTGTCCAGCCTAAACTTCCCCTGGCACAGCCTAAGACTGTTATCTTGTCCTCTTGCTGGTTGCCTGGGAGCATACCCCCACCTGGCTACAACCTCCTCTCAGGGAGTTGTAGAGAGTGCCAAGGTCTCCCCCGAGCCTTGTCTTGTCCAGGCTAAACAACCCCAGCTCCCTCAGCCACTCATTATAGGGCTTGTGTTTCAGACTTTTTACCAGCCTTGTTTCCTTTCTCTGGACACATTCAAGCATCTCAACATCCTTACTAAATTGAGGGGCCAAGGATTGAAAACAGCATTTTAATTGCAGTCTAACCAGTGCTGAATACAGGGGAAGATCAGCTTCCCTGCTCCTTCTGACCACACTCTTGCTGATACAGGCCAGGATGTCATTGGCCTTCTTGGTCATGTGAGCACACTGCTGGCTCATGTTCAGTCTGCCATCAGTCAGTATCCCCAGCTCCTTTTCTGTCTGGACACTGTCCAGCCACTCTGTCCCCAGCCTGTAGCTTACAGGGGGTTGTGGTCAAAGTGCAGGATCCAGCACCTGGTCTTATTAAACCTCATGTCGTTGGATTCAGCCCATGTATCCAGCCTGTCTAGGTCCCTCCCAGAGCTTTCCTACCCTCCAGCAGATTGACACTTGCTCCCAGCTTGGTGTCATCTGCAAATTTGCTGATGGCAGACTCAGTCCCCTCATCCAGATCATCAATAAAGATATTAAACAGGACTGGTGTCCCTAGGGGATACCACCGGTCACTGGCTAGCAATTGGATGCAGCAGCATTCCCCAACGCTCTCTGGGCCCGGCCACCCAGCCAGTTCTTAACCCAGCCGAGGGTGCACCTGTGCAAGCTGTGGGCTGCCAGCTTCTCCAGGATGATGCTGTGGGAGACGGTGTCAAAAGCTTTGCTGAAGTCCAGGTAGACAACATCCACAGCCTTCCCTGCATCCACCAGGTGGGTCACCTGGTCATAAAAGGAGGTCATGTTGGTTAGGCAGGATCTGTCCCTCCTAAATCCATGCTGGCTAGGTTTGATGCCTCAAGCTGTCCTGTAGGTGCTGTGTGATTGTATAGTTGTACTGTTTTGAGATAGTATGGATCAGGAAGTCAAAACAAACATGAGACCCTGGAGATAACTGGATATGGACATTTATAGTCTTCCTACCATGAAGTAGGCTGAAAATCAGCCACCTTTGAACCCTTCTGCTATACTGAAAGTAGCATAAAACTAACTTCTCCCTATCTGCTTCTTTCTGCTTATCCTAAAAATTCCAACAAATCAAAATTAACTTTTCTCCAAGATTCATTTTATTACACTTCAAATTAAGAAGCCAAATATTCCACCAAGTCCTCTAAAACTTTTTGTCAACAAATTTTTATCTTGGTATGGGCATTATGAAATTTTTGGGGAGTTAGACGAGTTAATGCTGAAAGTAAACAAATAGAGCTCTGAACACATCCATACAAAGCAGAGTTAGTTTTCTTTAGGAGTCTATTTTATGTTCTTTAGAAATATTGTTTTATAGAAACCACTAACTTCCACTATTCTAGAATCACTAACTCTTATCAGTGTTTGTTGTTGATTGTGCAGGTTTCTTGTTTTAGTTCATGCTAAACTCAGTCCCAAATAAATGACCAAATGTGCTAAGGTGGCCCCAGACAGTCCTGAGTAAGTTAGAGTGCCTCTTGGATCTTCCTGTAGGGATCCTACAGGGACTGGCTCTCACCTTGATTTCAAAGGTCGTTGCTGGACTCCCTAGAAATCAACATTTTGTTTATCTCACTGTATCTTCTGCTGGGTGACAATTTTTAAATGAGGAAATTAATTTCCACATTAAAGTATATATCAAAGACAAAACTATATCTTAGGAAAAAAGCCTTTATGATAAATGAAATGTTTAATAATGATTCATTAACTGCTAAGCAAAGGAAGCAATTTAGCAAACAGATTTTGGAAATGCTCTCACTGCATGTTATTTGTAAGGATGATCAAGATATTTCCTGCTTTAAGTCACAGCACCTAATGCACTGTGTTACTTTTTTTTAAACAACAAATTCAGTTTGCTTTCTTTTGCTTAACTAGTTTAATATGTTTAATTAGTCTCTGAAGAGAAACTTGAATACTGCCCTACTAATATCACCTTTGGGAGCAGGGAGAAGGCAAAAGCAAAGACAAATGATAAAATTATGTAGTGATGGCTCCAGTCTGCTAAACCTCAAATTTATGTCAAACCCTCACCTAACTAACTAACCTTAGTATTTTTAGTTTAGGTGAACTACAAGGGGAAAAGTATTTTTTTGCATGTTAGTGCTGTAAAACTTTCCGGAAATAGTTTTCCAGAGTTTTTAAACACCTTTTAAAGTGTGTTCACTTTCCTCCTGATGTCCATGATTCTTCAACACCCATTAGAGTGTGTTGACTTGATTTCAGCAAAATCTAGCTGGGATTTTTTTTTTTAGTTTTGACACTTTAATAAAAATTAAATCTTAAGGAAAGGACTAAAGTGATATGCATAGTAACACTTCCTATTTGAGAGTGTAATTGTCTTTTACATCGATTCCAAAATTAGTCAGATTTTAAGAGGAAGCAGAACATCTTTAGGGAATTTGAGAAGACTCAAAGTTGTTCTGGAGGAGTTTTAGTATTTTAAATAAAAATAAAAAGACAAATGTGTGAAAGCAATTATTGAAGATGTGACTTATTTCCTGAATTTCTCCACTAAGAATACCTTATTGTTACAGATCTTGCACATTTGCCTCATAGTGAAAGGAAAAGGCAGTTCATTGTGATTTCTCTTTCCTTTGCCCCTCCTTTCTTAAGGTATTCCTTGGATATATTTTGAGGTCTACATTTCAGTTTTTAGATCTCTAGACGTAGATATGGCACTGGAGAGTCCAGAATGGCTTTGGTGAGAGGCTGGGGGGAGGACCCATCTCTGCAGCTTTTCATACTGATTTCAAGGAAGAGAAGCCCATGCTGTCCCTCTCATCCAGGCTGGGCTGTTGGTGTCTCTTCCTCGCAGGGGACAACAGTGTTTCATAGTGGGAGCAAAGAGAGGAAATGGGAGTTCCTGGATTCAGCATCTGTTAGGTCTGATTGGTTTGGGCTTCTTGAATCATCAGTAACTTCCAAGAATAACCCTTGTCTGGCACTGATCATAGCTGTTATTTAGAAGTTGTTAATCATAATTATGGCTACACTTAAAGCTATGGCTTTAGAAAAAAGCCCTTAATGCTAACTGAAGTGAAACAGGAAATTCACTGACACTGAAATAAAAGCCACAACTTTGAGCTTCGTCCTAATACAGTTACTAAGATAGCACATTGCTAATTGAACTTATATTTTTAAAATTTATGTTTTAATTTGTTAGAGAATGTGTCATTGTTCCTAAACAAAGAATGTGGTATTATATGCAGTATGTGTTGTTGATTTTTACATGTAATCTTATTTTACGTATAATCTTGAGCTATGTAAGTTGAGTTGTCAGGAAGCTCTCAAAAGACTATCTGATGTCTTTTGCATATGATCCATGTGTTTGGGTAAAAACTCATGCTTTCCTCATGCTTGAGGAAAACTATAAATGTCTGGTTTACTTTTTCTTTAAAATTTTTCTTTATTGCAGGATTAATTAAACCATACTTAGTATTTTTTTAAATCTCGGGCTGTTCAAAGATCAATGAGCAATGGCTTTCATTAAAATGCTCTGATACAATTCTGTCATAATGCATGCCTTGCAGTCCCTTTCATATAAGGAGAATGATTCTGTTGGGAAACTTTAGAAATCCCATTTGTATTAAAACTGTACAGCTATTAAACTTGTTAAGAACTGCTTTAGATGATGGATTGCTAATACTAGTTTCTGCAACCATTTGTGTAGCTCAGGATGTCTGCATTTGCGCAGTGTTCGTGTTGCAGTGGTTTCACTATGAATGTGACTCAACCATGTATTTAAAAATGGGCTTCAGAGAGTTTAAGATGTCTAAGGAGTTGCTTGTGTTCGTGGAAGTGAAAAGGTAGCATGAAAAGGCCTGCAACCTTAACATTGTTCATTCCCTTTGTGTGCCTGTGCAGAAATGCTGCTGTGTTGTAGTACCTGCTGGACGTAATATTGTCTGGACTGCTATTTGTGTCTCTAATGGCAGCATATTTTCCACTAATTCCTCTGGAGATGCTCCAATTACTTGATTTTCTGTGATAAGTATTTTTCCAAAAGAAGTTAGTGGGAGTGTACTACTGTATGCCTTAAACTGGAGTAATCTCATTACAATGGGAGTCATCAGTAAGAAGCAGTCAGCTGTTAAGTATGATAAGGGATCCCATTAGATGCTGTGGACAGTCTCAGGAATTTTTAAGAACTCAAATGAATTTGCTTTTATTCATGTTAAATGTGATTATAATTTAATAGATTATAACTGATTTTTTATTGGCTTGTAATTATGTTTTGAGTTCTAAATCTCTATTTTCATGTTGCCAGGTCGACAATGTTTTTCTGAATTATAGGAGAGGTATTTGAAAGTGCTTATGACTTGTTTCTTCAGCTAAATGTGGTTAGATCATATTTTCAGCAACATTCTAGTTTTCTTTTGAATCATGTTTGGGTTTTAAGTAGGAAATCTTACGAAGAGTTTCAACTCTTACTAAGGTTGGAACAAATAACGAGGAAACTCTGATTTTTAGCTTCCTCTTGCTGTAAGTAAAAGCACTGAGAATTCAAGATCTTTATTCTTTAAATAAACATTTAAATTGACATACTGTCTTCTGCCAAAACCAATTTTATTCACCCAAGACAGTGGTCATATTTTGATCTCACTTGTGTATTGCTTAGTTATCTTACTTTGATTAGATTTAATATTTATCGTCAAGATTTGTTAAAACCTGTCTTTACTACTTCACAATTGGGTAAATTCCAAGAATTAGTTACTGAAGCCTTTTAAAGGGAGCAGACAGTAGCATTTTCGTTTGACTTTTCACCACTGAACTCCTAGCTTAAAACCTCACAGGTTACAACATAGAAGTGTCTCCCAGAGCTTAAGTCAAACACTTTCACAAAGTCTCACTTGAAAATTTGACATAGTCAAAAAACCCAAAGGGACTTAGAAATAAAGCTTGCTTGACTATCACCCTTGAAACTTGATTCTCTGATTTAATATAGAACACCTTTAGAATTGTTTAAAACTTCTAAATTTCTCTTTACTGTTTCTCCTTCATGCCTGGCTTGATGAGGCAGTCAGCATCAGGTAAGAAAGTTTATTCTGAAGTTCAAGGATCTGATTGTTAGCCTTTTATCAGCTCTTCTATATTTGTGGAAGTACACTGTTACCTGTTAAGAGTATGTACAGTTAAAGTATTTTCATATGTTGACCAGTGGACATACAGTTTGTTTTTAAAAGGCTGAATTCTTTAGACACAAGAGGATATGTAAATGCACACATTAGTAAGATTCTGTTCTTGATTCAGCTGGCTTTTGAAGGGATAATGATGACATATATTTTGATCACATCATGTTATTAACCCTTTGCAATGTTCTAAAGACCATGTGAATGTGCTGTACTGAAAACTGGGTTGAAGCTGCAGTCATCTAGACCATATGACCTGGATTTGAGAATTAAGACCAAAATACATGGGGTTTATCAGACCTGTCTTTTTATTGGTTGCTTTTGTTTGTTTGTTTGTGGCTTTTTTGTTTTGGTTTTTTGGTTTTTTTCTTCTTTTTTTTTCTTTTTTTTTTTTTTTTTTTTTAGCATATGTGATCAGATTTGAGATTCTTGCAAAACTGAAGAATATGAAACAGGTTCATTTAAATGTCACTTGCTGGAGTGACAGAGATCTAGTTCCTTCACATGAAGAAGGCCAGACTCAAAACTGAAAGTCTTTAACCAATATCAACTCTTTGTACAAAAGAGAACAGAAACTAAGAGACACTGGGGTGCAAGTCCATACTTTGCTCAGCATGGCTGTAGTTCCTTCAGGGATAAGGATAGAGTAGAACTAGGGAATGGGTGGTGTGTTTGGGTTGGGTCCACACATCCTGCATTCCAAGCCCTTAGCTGGATTTCCCATTGTCTCAATATGCTTGGCTAGATGAATGGCAACATCTTGGTGTAATGCTTTAGTTCCTACCTTAAGCTCTTTTGCCATGTTCAAATGAAACACTGACAACAAGAATCTCAAGTCTGTCTTAAAAAGCTGACAAATGAGCTTCAGTGTGAATAAGGTGATTCATCAATTGCAAAATCTAAGCCGTACCTACACAATGGCAAACATAGCATTGGTAGTTACAAATCAGGAAAGATTTCAAGTTGGTATTGAGTCCTCTGACATCACTGGCTTAGCATGCTGCTTAGCATGCAACCCAATCAGACAAGGCAATGTTGG
Source organism: Origma solitaria (assembly GCA_013397895.1). Lineage (NCBI taxonomy): Eukaryota > Metazoa > Chordata > Aves > Passeriformes > Acanthizidae > Origma > Origma solitaria. The sequence continues at coordinate 487,849 of VZRL01006024.1, forward strand.
GCATTGATAGGAAGAATATTAGAAACCAAATAAAGGGGGTTGTATTGCCACTTAGTATCTAGATGGATGTAGAGAGTTTAAAGAAGGTCTGTAGGGAAGTTAAAGGGCAACTGAAGTGATAGTTACCTGCATCACTGCCTGTCTATGGGAGGCTAAAACGGATTGGAACTCATCTGCTCTAGAGAGAAAGCTGAAGAAGGCGCTGTGATGTAAGTTTCAGAATAATAACTGCAGGACTGCGTTTCACCACTTGTTCCTGCATTATTAGAATTTGGGGCAGTTACTAAAACAAGTAGATTAGTTTTTAAAAAATAAAGGAATTTCTGGAATTTACTGCCACAGGAAGATGTGAAGGTAAACAGCAAATAATATAATCAGTCAAGGATGGCTGGCCTATAAATGTATGGTGAAGCAGCTAGAAAAAGATTTCACTCATATTTGCTACAAGAGCTTCTGGACAAGTGAATGGAGGCTTGGTAATATGAAAGTCATATTGTCACTGTTGGAGACATGATATTAGGCTGATGGACTGTTGCCCTGAGCCCTGAGGATGGTAATGTTCCTACCTTGAAAAAAGATACTGCTTTTTCTGTTAGAAGTGCAGAGCCTCTCTTGCTAGACTGTAAAGTTACATGAGAGTACAAAACTTCATTTTAGGAAATCTCCTAATTTTAGAGCTTTATGCTGGCATTGGCTGCTGGTATCTAATTGCACGGGAGCACAGGCTGTCTGCAAGTTGTTTCAAATGCTTTGACAAGCCTTACAAAGCCTTCCTCATGCAATAAAAAATGCAAATATTAAAGCTCCTTCAGAAATGCTCCTGAACAAATATTAGGTGGAAGGGCCCCTGAACTATCTTCAACTATGAAAGTACACTTGCCCTTGTCAGTGCAGCCTAGTTTGCTGTTAGCCTTCATCACTGCCCAGGGACAGTGGGGATTCGAGCTCAGCCTCCTGTGTGTCAGGACCCCATTGTCCTCTTCAGCAGTGTTGCTCTCCAGCCTGTTAATCCCCATAATACAAACAAGTTCTATGCTGTAGTGTTCTGGCTGAGGTGGCAATTTCTGAAGCAGACAGAAGTTACGGAGCTCTGTGACCATTCATAGATGTGTAGTGTACATTCTCTGCAGTATGTTCATGTTTCCTCACAGCAGTCTGTCTCCCCTTGGATGTGAGGAGTATTTAAGAAAAAAAGGCAGGCAAGTGTAAAGCTGCAGATCAAAAGTGTTTCTGGAAGGTCACAGATTTGTTATTCTAATGAGAGGATGCACAAAGATAACACAGTGTTTTCTGAGACTCCCTTTGGGAACTGGCAAAGGCTGTGTCTGTTCATGATTTTTTTTCACCAACAGCATTTTCCACAGACTCCCATTTGGAAAGGTTACTGCCTAAAACTGTAAAACCATGATTTTGTCATGTTACCTAAATAAGTTCATCTAAAGGTATCATGTTTAAGTCTTCAAGAAAACAGTTGAGGTCATTGGCTTGGCTTTCTGAGTGTTCAAAACAACTAACACTGAGTATCAGCTTTATAATTTCAGGTGAACCAATGGCTTAACTGTACAGACCCAAAACATATAATTTCTTACTCTAATACGAAGTTTGTAGTCACTTGTACAGCAGTTCTTTTTTTTCCTGTGGTGAGGGTGGAGAGAAATTGTTGGGTTTCTGTGTTTTATTTTCTTAGTGACTAAAATTGATAGCTGTTTTGGAAAATTCATGTGGCAGCTAATCTGATCATATTGCTGGATATTTTCAGGAATAATATTTTTAAATAACACAAGAATGTCTCTATCAGGCTTTCTGCATCTAGGTATAGAAGCTAGTAAAAATTATCCATACCAGATATATTTATATTTGGTATAAGCTGGTTTTGTTTGCATCATGAGATATGCTGTGCAAGTGTAGAGCTCTGTTTTGCTTGCCTTTTTGCAAAGTCCTCATGAAACAACTGCAGCCTGTGTGTATGTGAAGAAAATGCAAAAAAACTAACATTAGTATGCAGAGTAACAACCAAGATTTAGATCTACATCATGTACCCATATTCCTAACAGGGGTTTTTTGATATAACATTAAAAGCTGGAGTTTTTACATGCTAACATGCAATTTAATGGCTTCTAGCATGATTATGACTCTTGTGATCTTTTTTCAACTCCTTTTTTATTCTCATCTTCTGCACAAGCCCACGGTAAGTACAGAGATTCCTTCTTCCCCAAATGGACAGGTAAAAATCTCCTATTGGTGTCAATATCAAGGACATACATGCACTTATTTATCAAAGTGAATATTGCTTCAGATTTCTGAAATATCAAACAGATTTCTGTAAAGAAACTCTTCAGGCATTTTATTCTTTCTATTCTCTAGGTCACTTACTGTAAAAAGTCGCTTCCAAAGTAGCACTTGGTGCATCTTCCTTTTTAAGCTTTTAGAGTGACATTAGGAGGGTTCTATAATCCATTTTTAATGTTTTTCTGCATCCTCAGGATTTTTTATCTTAATACTCTTAGATTGTCAAACTGACCCTGAGGTATTTTCTACTAAAAGTTAACAAAAATGAAATTCTAGATCAAACAAACCGAAACACCACAAAACCAATCAACCTCCAGAATGTCTTCCACGAGTTGCAGTTATTTTTCGTTAAATTAACAGGGGACTTGCAGACTTTAGTGCTTTGGGTTTTAGTTTTGAATAGCTTGAATGCATGATTGAAATTGTGTATCACTCTGCAGCACACTGAATTAAAATGTTATCTGTCTATGGTCTGACAATAATTTTTGTCTTGTTTGATGTTCTCTTAAAATTGCAACTACAGTCTATTTATGCTGTACAGAGATGTTTGTCTCATACTACTTGATCTGAAATCTCATTGGATATTAATTAGATAATTAAGACCCTTAATGTTACAATGTAGACCGAACTAAACATGTTCTCTGGGATTTTTTCTGTGACTGTGAGAAACTGGCAATATTCACTTG